>CM034147.1:127533105-127937758 GCA_019776745.2 Taxus chinensis | reverse complement strand
GTGGCTTGCCACCACAATTTTGATTTTGCTCGATTTTCCTAATGAGAATCGACAAGTGGAAGATATGTTGAAGAGTGTATGTGTATTGATTTTAGCTCGTCGAGCTACTGAGTAGGTCGCGTTGCATAAACTATGCTCCAAGCCACATATTTACATTGCTTGGGTTAATCTCCCATTTACCTTGGTAGCATTTTCCATGTTAGGATCAAGATTATTTCCAACTTGGCTAGATAACATACAACTTGGCAAGCCTAGCACTTTGGGACTCGGGCTTATTCTATTACAATGTAGATTGAATTATCCAAGTAACAACCCTCCTTACTCGGCCAGATTTAGATGCCACAAAAGAATGAACCAAATTTATATTATTTAGGTTAATTAAACTAACTGACATGACCGCAAAATCAAACACAACCATTTGTTAGTGGATCCACATAGCTAGCCACATATATGTGGCTGAAAAGGGAGGAAACACGTGACTGAGGCCACGTAAAAAGGTAAGCGGCCAAGATACAAGCTATTTACCGAGTTACATAGCATTGCATGGAAGAAATTCATAAGTGAATTGAGTGTTTGGCTTGGCGAGGTAGCGGATGAGATACTCATGCTACATCTAAAACGCAGCCACATTCATGTGGCACACAACATGGTTTAACCGATCGACGTGGCCAATTTAAACATGCACCGCTAATATACATTGTAAGCATACCACACAAATCCACCTGACCCCTACGTGGGGAGAAAAAAAGGATCACGCGTGGTCGTAGCCACTACGTGGGGACATAATAAAAGTTTAGGTTGGAAAAACATGGTTGGGGTTGGGTGGCTCAACCAACACTAGCCAAATCATTTAAAACTCCTCTCCATGCGTGCAAACCACTCCTACTGGCTGCATATCTTCATTTAAATCACTTTAGATTTTGCAAATCATATCTTCACAGTCAGCCTGTCGTTTCTATACAGTGCTAGCCACGTGCAATCAATATGGTGGTTAAAGATGAAGCCACGGACCAGAGGGAAGGTGTGAGATCTTGTTTGAATCGGCCCTGGCCGCACAAGCAGAAAAGGAGGGTGTGGAAGACGTTACAGGCGAGGAGGGGACGGGTTACCTCCACTGCAACCGGCACTGCCAAGGTGTGCTCTGGCCCGGATCCATGGCCGTGGCCTGTGACAGTGGTCGACCAGGCAGGGACAGTCGCGACAGAGGAGGTAACTAATGCCATTTTAAGCGCTTCCAACCAGCAAGTTGTCTAACTATGTTGTTATCTGTTCAGTATCGAATGCAACTTCAAATTCGGGATCTGCCTTCGAGATATATCCTTATCAAATCGATGAAGGGACAGTGATAGTGTCACGAGGAGACAGATGAAAGGTATTACAACGTTTTTCCACTGAGGACGTGTTCATTTGGCGGGGCAGTCCGTCGGAGGGAATCTCACAGAAGTGGGTCTGTTTCATATCCAAAAGTTCATGGAGCACGATTTTCTTTGCAATAATAAAAAAAAACAGTTCATACGTAGTTAAATGGTAGCCCTATTACGGCCATGCCGTGAGTTTTATTTTGCATATAAAATAAATATTATTTTCTTGGCAATAATATACATACTAACCTACTTTTGGTGATATAAGAGAAATATTGGTAGTATATTGGTATGTTACAAATTACTAATAGTAATTCCATTTAGTTTAATAATACTTTAATATGAATTATATTTAAAATATCAGTTTTTCTTATTATTGAAATATGGGAAAGGAGCTAAATAAGCTTAGGACTTTTACAATAACATTTCTTTCTACATATTTTAATAGGAACATTTGTATGAAATTTCAAATAGGTTTGATTTCCTTTCACTTACTAATTTGCAAATAATTTTACAATGAATTCTTAAATGAAGAAAAGCATAATAGAGCTAGAGCATAGACTTCTTTATTGGCGTATTTAAAACTATTGAAACTTAAGTCTTTTTATCAACAAAACAAGAATAGTAAGTGCTCTAGTATTCCAACTTTGCAATACATCTCCGTCCAAGCAACAAAATGAAATCTAATATGTATATTTTTTTTTGTAATTTTCCTAACATTCCACAAAAGAGTCCTACAATATTTCCATTAAGTTTTAAACAATATCTACCAACATTTCAACAATATCCACACATTTATAAGAGATTCCAAGCCAAGTTAAAGGAGAATGAATGGATTGTATTTCTTGCAACTTTTAATTCCATCCCCATTACAAGCTTACTAATGAAGTTCAAAAACAAATTTCCTTCAACATTTTGTTACAACACTTTCTACCTCATGTGGAAACAAATTTACAATAATGGAAGTTAAAATACAAAGCAATATTACATTTTTCCTCCACTCAAGGTGGGTAAAATACATGGTGGTTTCACATTGTCATCAACAAGGTTCCAATGCTCCAAATATCAACAAGGTGGCTCCTCCATAGTTTGCTTGATTCACAACAAAATAAGGGGAGAGGCAACGCTCTCCTCCCAACCAAAATACCCAATGGAGAAGAGAAGCCATCCTCTCCATTAGCCCTCGAGCCCCAACCACATCACAATGAGAGAAAAATCCAACTCATGGCAACTACTAGCTTCCACATAACTCAACATAAAATTTCACATTCATTCCATAATCCTTCAAAACAAAATCAACAACACAACAAGAGGGGAAGCAATCACAACAACAAGTCACAAGGCTTACCAAGAAAGCCACAAGAGTAAGACATGTGGGGAGGGCACTTATGCCTCCTAATGGGAATGGGTGCCACCTAAAAGCCTCCAATGCAAAACACAATTCCCCTAACAACTCTTATGCCTCCCTCAAGTACCCCTTATCCCTCCATTCACTCTTATGCCTCCCTCAACTCTTATGACTCCCTCAAAGTAAAACAAGAAGAAAATGCAAGCATTTCTCTTATAAGGTGGGCACCCAACCCAAACTCCGTCCTCAAGGACATGATCTCTTATGCCTCCCTCAATTAAACTCCCCATAGTCTCCTCTCACTCCCAACTTAGGCATTCTACCCATTCCCAACAAGCATTTTGTAATGCCCCCAACCTACCTTGTCAGTCAGCTTTATCTTCTTGGCATGGAGGGTGGAGTCATTAAATCTTGGCATGTTCAACTCTTCTGCTGGTGGCCGCACTTCCTCCTGCATTTATTATTTTTGATTTGCAAATCTTCCTTGCTTCTTGTTGACTGCCTACATAATCCTCCTCTCGGACCGCGTGAGATCTTTCCTTTCTGCGTCCTAGGACTTCGTCCCCCTTGCTGGCTCAAAAATGATTTTTTTTAGGATCTGTTTTTTTTGGAAGACACGAACAGGGTTTTCAGTCCATGCTCGGATTCATTGGTGCAGAAGAAGGATGGATTTATGTTTGGTTTAGCCTTCGCGGACAGGGACTTCTTCTACATCGTCACGCAGGTGAGGACCAAGCTGGAGCTCTCGCCCTGTGATACGCGTTTGGCGTTGTCGTCTAAAGCGTCTCAGTTGGCTGTATTCAGGCCGTTTTGAGCGCTTCCAATAGGCAGGCTTTCCAGCTATGTTGTTATCTGTTCTATTTCGACTGCATCCTCAAATTCGGGATTCTCCTTCAAGATATTTGTTTCAAAATCGACTGTGACAGTGAGAGAGTTAAGTGCGACAGCTGCCGCAGGGTGATCCCAAGGAACCGTTGGTGTTGATCCTGATGTTCTGGTTGCACGTGACCACAGTCGTGATCAGTTGTTGCAAAATCTTGCAGCTGTAGTAGAAGAACGAGATAAAGTTTTAGTTGAGCTGTCCACTGTGAAAACAATAGGGTGATTCATCTTGTACTGGAGAATGCTCACCTCACAGGTCCGATAGACTCGTTAGCTGATCTAGACCAGTTGAGAGTCTTGAGCCTGAAGGGGAATTCTTTAAATGGTACCATGCCAAATTTGACCAAGTGGAGGAGCATGAAATTGTTGTTTCTCTCATACAATAACTTTTCTGGTTCCCTGCCTTCATCTATCTCATTGTTGGATCGGCTGTGGAGGCTCGATGTTTCAAACAATTTCTTCACTGGCCAGATACCATATTCTCTGAATTCTCTAAGCCATCTGCTCACTCTGAGATTTGAGAATAATGTATTCACTGGTACAATTGCACAATTGAACATTACCAGTCTTCAGGACTTCAATGCATCCGGTAATCATCTCACCGGGGCCATCCCTGGATCTTTGTCTAAGTTTCCAGCTTCCGCTTTTGCCAGTAATGTGGTTCTCTGCGGAAATCCATTGCCAAGTTGTAAGAATATTATCAGTAATCCTACCACTCCAGGAGGTATCGTGAATTCCAATCCTGTAACACAGGATCCTAGCGTGGTGCCCTCCACACCAAGTTCAAAGCCTGAATCGTCTCAAAGCACAAAGAAGAACTCCAATAGATTAAGCAGGGGTGCTGTGATTGCTATTGTTGTTGGGGACTTTGCGGTTCTTTTGCTCATTGCTTGCTTTTTCATTTGGTATTACTGGAGAAAATACTCTAGAAAAATGGTGGATGGGAAGCCGTCAAAGAGATTGGAAACAGAGAAGATTGTGTATTCATCAAGCCCATATCAACATCCATCTAGTTCTGCAGAGAAGGGAAAGCTAGTTTTCTTTAAGGGAACTCGACAGTTTGAATTGGAGGATCTTCTTCGAGCTTTGGCCGAAATGCTTGGGAAAAGTAGCTTTGGATCTGCTTTTAAAGCCGTATTGGAAGATGGTAATGTTGTTGCAGTGAAGAGATTAAAGGAGGTGCAAGGGTCAGGTAAAAGGGATTGTGAGCAGCATATGGAACTTGTTGGAAGCTAGCAAAAGTCCTAACATAAGACGAAATATGCAGGCCTCTTCAAAGCCTTCAAGATCTCTTACCAGTCTCACTCGTGTCCGTACAAGACGAGGTTGTTCAGTAAAAATCTTTCCACCATTGTTAAATCTTGGGCCATAAATTGTTTTGTAAACGTGCATCATAATTGTTGATAACAGTGCTTTGAAGCAAAGAATTGCTGCTCTTGCACAAGACAAGTTTTTTAAGGATGCACACTGTGAAACATTGAAAAAGGAGGTGTCAAGGCTAAGTCAACTATATCACGAGCAGCAGCAACATTTGCAAAAAGAAATGCATGCATCCTCAACAGGGGCATATGACTTACAACAGCACCAGTTTGGTAAGCTAGAGCAGGGTTCATCTTCACAGGTGATGGATCAAAAACCTGAGATCTCTGATCCTTCTCCAAGTCATCTGAAGACTACATCAGGGATTCCAGACCACAGAGAAAACAATGCTTCCCACAGCCATACAGCCCCTGGTTCTCAGATGTTGAAAAGCATGATGCCTGCAAGCTGCCTTATGGGAGAGAGAGCAACAGGAGCTTGGAAGAAAGAATTATAATCAGGCATGTTAACTTTACCCCTTGTAATAGTTTTCTACCTTCTTTCAGTATCTTGAAATGAATTTTCTTTCCTCTTGAGTGGCGCCTAGAATAAATGTTTTCGTGGTTATTTATATCGCTTCCTGAATGTGTTGGCCATTCTTTTAAAATCTCGTTCCAATTTCGCTAGTTTTGCTTGGAATGTTCTTTTCTCTCTCTTATAGCTTACTCTATTTATATTCGTCTAAAGGGGCTACTGCAATATTGTGTGATGCAGTCTAGTTCGTAGGGAAGGAAACATTATAGAGTTTCGTTTGCTTATATGACTCTCTTTTAAAAGAATTCTGTGATGGTATTTTGTAATTGAAGGCTTACTATATGGAAGGTTAAGCCTTCATATCTCTATTTACTTGAATGAATACGTATTTCCTGTTTAGGGCTCTCCTATTTTTGGTGAAAAGGTACATTATTAGTGACGTCGTGTTCTAAAACTTGTTTAAGCCTGTGGGCATTCCTTACTTTTGTTTAATTAGAAAATGGCATTAGGGTTTTGTTTCAGAACTGTACATGATTGACTGTTGTACCCAGTTCTAGAGGATTAATAACCCGACATCTATTTTGGCCTCTACGTGTTGAGAGGATTACTATACCTACTTCCTGGATTCAAACTCTTGTTTGATTAAAGTAAGGGGGAAACATTGTAAGTTTTATTGAATGAAATCTCTTCAAGTTTTTTTTTAAGGGTCGTGAGCAAACTATTAATAGCTGGACCGAAACAAAAGTTGTAGGTGAATCCATGGTATTGGACTCGTGAACTCGTTTCCTGTTAGATGATAGCTGATTACAAGTGATAATATAATAGGTGGTTACTATATTCATCTGTTTGATATTTGCTAGACATGTCCTTGATAAGCCCACATGGACCGGGTAAATTTTCCATCTTCTATACCATTGGCAAGGAGCTCATAGAACTTCTAGGCCTGACTACACTGCGTAACCTTCCTGATGGTTATGTGTGTTGGTTCTTATTTTTTTTTTGTGCTTGCACTCGTGGTAGGGTCTTTTGAGTCTGGGGCATCGTTGGTGTTTTACCCTCTGTGTATCGAATCCTTTTGTTTTCGAACTCGAATATCTTATACTCCAAACTTGGTTACTAAAAGGTCCCATTTTGTGGCCTTGTTAAGGAAATCAATTTTATTTTAATTCTTATTGTCATTGTCGGAAATATATAAAAATTATTAACGACTTTTGGGTTTAGCCTTCCCTTATTTTTTTTGTAGAGAAGTTGACATTTAGGATAAGGTTTGTTGGTAGAATAATGGCCCTTTTTGTGTCTCCTTTGTACGCTTTTGGAAGAGTGGTTTTGTTTTGTTAACTAGTCCTTCGTTTAAGAAATCCTATAAGAAGGTAGCGGTAAAACTCCTTGGTTAAAACTGAAACTATAGTTGTTTTTCTTTAAGGGCGTCGAACCCTAATTATTGCTATGAAGCCTTCCCCTGGGAGATTTGGATAACGCCATTCTGTTTCGTGCCTACGATCATTATTAGTATGTTTTGTCTTCTCTTGGACCTCTTTAGATGGGTGGATTGGGTATTGGGTTCCAATCACGTAATCTATAGGACTACATGAAGGAAATATATCAACACTCTTGACTTTCTGGTTCCTAACCCATAAGGTCTTGCCTTGATTTATGTGATTCTGTTCTTACTGGTATTTTGACTTTCTCCTTGTTGGATGGTTTAGATTTCTTTCTCATGCGAATAATTTTGGAGTTGTGGGTTGTGTTTTAAATCCATTTTTGAATTAGAACATTCCTTTCTTGATATTGTTAAATGTTAGCTTACTGTTGCAATGTGTAGCCTTAACATGCTCAGTTCTCGCGAACTGATTCCAGCTAGTATTTGTGCAGATGGATTATGCGAGTAGTTTAAAGGAAAGAGTTGTAAAGGTTTCATCAGTGCAATTTTATGAAATTCCTTGTAAAAATGCCCATTGTGAGGTAAAATTTTGTTATAGTGATTGCAAAGGAATTTAGAAGACCTCTTGCCTTGGGTTGTTCAGAAATTGCGTGAAGATGTTATCTTGTCCTTCTGTAGGTAAACTGGTAGCTTATCTTTGTGGGAAATGTTATTCAATCTTTTCACTGGCATAAGCATTGTAAAACTTTGATCTTGAGAATTAAGTGTTAATTTAAATCTTTCTGAGACTTTGTATTGATGTATTATATATGTAAGTTTTAATGGGGTGGCTTTTCCTTACAGAAGTTACCTAAAAGTTTTATTCAAGGAAGTATGTTGTGATTTAGATCCCCTTGAGAACAAACAATGCCTAAGTAATCAAGAGTGAGACTATCCTTGCAAAGTGATTTTATATAACGTGTTATCCCTAACTGAACTAGTAAACACTACTCCTTTTGGTGAACGCTTAAAACAAGCTTAAAGGAAAACAATGATTAGTTTCTAATAAGATTTAACAAGTAAGAGAAGAAAATTTTGAAACCACTCAAGTTATCTCTCAGCCTATTTAAAAGTAAGTAGCTTCCTCTTGATAAGCTCTTTCGGTGAAGCCTTAGTAAGAGCTAATGTCGTCTTAAGGGTGAACTCATTTGACCTTCTTCCCTTAACTTTATCCAGGGTACCTTGTAATTTTCTCTTAAGTTGTTGAACGTGAACCCATGTTGTCATATGGGCATGAACAAGTTCTAGTAGCGTAAGTGTTAATAGATGGCCTTGTGAAATTAAATTACCCCTTTCTCAAAACAAACGAATTAAGCGAATGAATGTCATAATAGAGAAGATTAAAGATGATTACTCAGTGTAAAAAGAATAAACTTAGCTTGGTAAGATGAATTATATGAATCATACCTTGAGCATCCTTGAAAACGTAAGCTAATAATTGCAAGATATATTTTTTTTTTTTTAAAATAAATAATCCTCAAGAATATCTCATTGTGGATGGCCCTGACTGTTAGTGTGTTCTGTGGATGGACCTCTATGTTGTCATGTCAAAAAAAAAAAGTGTATTGTCCTTTTGGGTGTGAACGTTTCCGTGCTGACCTTGTGGTCATCCCCGTAACAAGTTGTTCACAGTGTTAGTTGTACCCTTGGTGACGACATGTTGCGTCATGTTATGTGTGGAAGTAAGTCAAAAAAAAATTATCCTGTCTTTTACTGTGTTGTTCACATGTGTGAATTTGTGGGTCGTTACACATTTCAAACAACAACATTCAACACAACATAAATATACATTCACATAACAAAAAGGAAACATAATGCAAACAAAGGTGAAGCTCCTACCTTTCCATGGTAGAGCTTGCCCAAGTATGCAGTCTCAAATCCCTCCAAAGATCAAGCAAGCATCCACAAGCTCCAAAAATCCACAAACTCCTTCCAATTCCTCTCCTCTCCAAAATACACAAGACAAAAAATGAAATTTCCAACCCCCAAACAAACAAGAGGATCCAATAAATAGAGAAAAGAGAGGGAGGGATGATGTGGCTCTAAGTTGGATGCCACCTCCTTTTCCCTCCACTCCACATCATTTGGTCAACATCAAATTCCAAAGCACCATTAATAAGTGGTTGAAAGAAAGGCAAGCACCTTACACACTCCAACTAAGCTCACTCCCTCAAAGGACAAAATTAAATTTTGAAAGGAAGTGAAATTAATATTTTACCCTTTTATCCCCCCCCAAAACACCTAAAAGACCCTAAATTTGGTCTTCCAACCCATAGGTAGGGTTGGCATGGGGTTTTAAGAGGTGTGGGACAAGTTTGACTTGTCCCACAAGCTTTGAAATTTTCCCTCCAAGGCCAAATTCGAGTTTCCCATGTGGGGTAGAGTGTGCTACACTCAAAACTCAAACACACATCAATCCACACAAAATCCAAGTAAATCAAATCCTAATAAATGAACTCTCTTAGGTCACATCTTTTAATAAGTTTAGGACAATTTCAAATTAACTTAATTAACCCACTACAACCCATGGCTAACAAAGGGGTAAACTCCAATCCAAGGAATATGAATAAAAAAGCACAAGTAAAATTTCACTTATTAAGGGCAACACATACTAACATAATAAAAGGGAAAAATTAAAACAAAACAACACATGATCCCTAGGTCACAATTTTCCCTTTACTAGATAATTCTAACACACACACAATTACTTGTTGCCATGGTGACCTTAGCTGGATTCTTCTCGAATTCTGATGTGGTTGGTCTCCACTCCCCAGTATTGTTGTGAATATAATATACTTGCAGAGCAGAAAATACCTCCTTCGGCCTGTTGGCCGCATTAAAACATTCATGCCAAATATACAATATAATCTAAAATAAACAACACCTGATTTACTATCATTTATGCAAGTACGATATCACTAACACTTCCTGGCACATTTCTATTCCACATATCATTTATATCTAAACGATCATCACATTAGTCCAATTGTCAAGTTCTACTCAATATGATTAAACATATCACATGTCATAATTAAAGATAAATAACCCTGTCAAAAGTATACAAATATCGTCATCAAATGTCCACCAGTAAACCATATGCATCATATAAAGGTCAAATCACTAACATTCCAATGTCTATGATATCTACTATCATGCTAAATCAAGAAGCCATAAGAATCCATATGTGAAGTAATCAGTCTCGAAAACAACAAAACAAAATGGTGTCGAAGGGAAGTGGGCACTACAAAAGACCTTACCACGAGTGCAAGCACAAAAATAAGAACCAACACACATATCCATCAGAAAGGTTACGCAGTGTAGTCAGGCCTAGAAGTTTCTATGAGCTCCTTGCCAATGGTATAGAAGATGGAAATTTTACCCGATCCATGTGGGCTTATCAAGGAAATGTCTAGCAAATATCAAACAGATGAACATAATAGCCACCTATTATATTATCACTGTAATCAGCTGTCATCTAATAGGAAACGAGTTCACGAGTCCAATACCATGGATTCACCAACAAATTTTGTTTCAGTCCAGCTATTGATAGCTTGCTCGGGACCCTTAAAAAAAATTTGTAGAGATTTCATTCAATTAAACTTACAATGTTTCCCCCTTACTTTAATCAAACAAGAGTTTTAACCAGGAAGTAGGTATAGTAATCCTCTCAACACGTAGAGGCCAAAATAGATGTCGGGTTATTAATCCTCTAGAACTGGGTACAACAGTCAATCATGTACAGTTCTGAAACAAAACCCTAATGCCATTTTCTAATTAAACAAAAGTAAGGAATGCCCACAGGCTTAAACAAGTTTTAGAACACGACGTCACTAATAATGTACCTTTTCACCAAAAATAGGAGAGCCCTAAACAGGAAATACGTATTCATTCAAGTAAATAGAGATATAAAGGCTTAACCTTCCATATAGTAAGCCTTTAATTACAAAATACCATCACAGAATTCTTTTAAAAGTGAGTCATATAAGCAAACGAAACTCTAAAATGTTTCCTTCCCTACGAACTAGATTGCATCACTCAATATCGCAGTAGCCCATTGAGACAAATATAAATAGAGTAAGCTATAAGAGAGGAAAAGAACATTCCAAGCAAAACCAACGAAATTGGGATGAGATTTAAAGAAACAGCCAACACATTCAGGCCGCAATTTAAACAATCACGAAAACATTTTGTCTAGGCGCTGTTATCCAAAATTCACCCCCAAGGTAATTTTGATAACATGCATCAAATTATTTAGTCCCAAGCAATTATATTGAGTCCAGGAAAAAAGTCATGTTTCTAGGGTCCCCTCAGATTTTTTCTAACTCCCCTGTCTAATTAGAAGAGAGCAAGTTCTGAGAAAATGTAAAAAATTGCAAAAACAAGCTCGGGCCAGAAAAAAATCATGAAAAATGGCTAAGTCCTAGTCCTCGCAAAAGTCGGGACATGAGGGACAAAAGGGCGCGAACCGGCCGAAAGGCCACCAGGCGGTTTGCGCAGCATCTGGGACAAATGGGACAAAGGGACGCGCGGGACGCGGAAATCCGAACTGGCCGAAAAGTTGAAAAAATTGACTAACTGTTGAAACAGGCAGTCTGGGACATCTAGGCAGTTAATACGCGGAGGATGCAAGTCGGCTGAAAAGACTTAAGGCATCCCGGAATAGTTGGGCAAAAGGTACGCAAAGTACGCGAACTGGCCGGTTCGGCCGAAATGAGAACTTTCGTACCGGGACAGTTGGGACAAAAGGGCGCGAACCGGCCAAATCGGGCGAATCGGGAAAATTTGTCCCAAACAGTCAAGGACATGCGGGACAAGAGTACGCGAACTAGCCGGTTCGGCCGAAATGGGAAATTTCAACACTGTGCCAAATGGGACAGAGGGACGCGCGGGACGCGGATAGCCGAAGGAGCCGAAAGCCAATCAGATCACGCCACGTGTCACCGGCAGAAAAGGGACATGGAAGCCTATTTCGGGCGGTTCGGAAGGTTTTTTCCTGTGCAGCATTTGGGACAAATGGGACAAAGGGATGCATGGGATGTGAAAATCCGAAGCGGCCGAAGAAGAAGAAGAAAAGTCAACATTCGGTCCGGAAACTTCAAACGGCCATAACTTCCGACTCCGAGCTCCAATTTTCACAAAATTAGACTTTCTGGAATGAGCACGACATCCTAGACTTTCTTATTTTTAATGAGGGTAAATATATTTAAATAAGATAAATATATTCGGCTCCAGTCAGTTAATGCTCATTACTGTCAAATGACAGAAACGCCTGCCAGGCCCAGAATAGCTGCTCGCACTCAGAAGGCCATAACTTTTGCATTTCTCAATGAAATCACACAAAATTGGTACCGTTGGAATTGTGGTTCCAAGCCCGATGCACAAAAATAAATAAATTCTAGATTTGATAATAAATTGAGAGGCATGGTCATCATTCTTTCTCTGCTGCAGCACATGGGACAGTATGGGGAGCCTTTTGCAAGTAATGTATAACCATTTAACTCAATTTAATGCCTCTTACAGGTGGTTGAAGGAGAGATTTCGGGATTTCCATTTTCCCTTCTCTTCTCCTTCTCATTTTTTCTATAAATTGGAGTGTTGGGCTCATTGTAAAGGAGAGAGTTTTTGGGTAGCAAAGCTCTGCCAAAATTGCTTTGTGAAGCCAGTGTGTTGCAGGCCCTTGTAGTGGACTCCTTGCATGGTGATCCAGGCCCTTATCTTGTAATAGACTGAACTGTGCATACGAGGAAGCAATAAAATACAAGTTTGTGGATGTATCTTCCCCTGCTGTGTTTTCTTGCATTCTTCTTGCCCCTTTTATCTTTCTACAAGAATATTGTGTCTATTATTATGTTCTTGCAGGAATTCATTATCATTGTGTGTGCTTGGAATATTGTTGTGAATGCATTTTGCTAGATTATGGAGAACTGTCATCACCTCTTCTAGTGTGCACTTTCCCTTTGTATTTCACACATTTGGAGACTACTCTCACATCCTCCTTTTCTGGTGTATCACCGCTTTAGTGTAGGCTTTCATTTTATGCATTCTCTTTCCCTGGTCCCTTGGAAATTTAGATTAGAACAGTTAGCTTATCCTGCATTAGAGTAGATTGTGGCAGGTATTTTAGGAGCAAGAATTAGCTTTCTCTGGAGGTCTATCTCAAGTAGCAAGTCCCACAACTTGGAGATAGTACCCATGTTATCCAATCACACTGTGAGTTCAAGTATATGCACAGGGGTGCTGTGATTCGGTGATAACAGGTGCCATTCAAGGGGAAAGAATATTCATTTCAAGATACTGAAAGAAGGTAGAAAACTATTACAAGGGGTAGATTTAACATGCCTGATTAGAATTTTTCCAACCAACAACCACGTCGACCAGGGCTTGGGCAACAGGAACCCAACCTGCGCAACTTCTCTTCCTCAGCACATAGATTCCTCATGCAAGCTTCTTTCTCCTGCTGAACCTCTAATTCCAAATTCTTTGGGTTCTGCACTTTTATAGCTTCAATAGTCCTTCCTCTGTTTCCAACTTGACTGAATTCTTGCTGGGGATTTGTTGCTTCTGTTGTTTTTATTTCAAATGCAAAAATCTTGGTGCTTGGAGGCAAGATTTACAGAAAAACTCTCCATGCTAAAAAGGGGTGAACCCAATCAAAAGCCTAAGAACAAAACACAAGAAAAAATTGAGGTAATGGCCTTTTCCAAACCTGCACTTTTGCCTTAGATCTCTCTGAAGACTGAGATAATTTTGATGGGTGAATGCCTATTAGAAAGGCACGAACATAAGAAACCACAACCCAAACTGGTAGAAAACCAATTTATGAGGAAAAATAGAGGCCGTAGTCGGTGGAGCAGCTAAAGTGGAATGACCCAACGGAGACAAAAAAAATTTGTGTGAAGGCGACGAAACAAAAAATATATCTCCATTTTGAAGAGAGCGTTCGTGAATATTCTGATATGAAATAGATCCACACCTATGAGATTCTCTTCCGTGAGTTACATCGTAAGGCAAGTAAGAAATCAATAGAGAATCTTAGCAATAAATTTCATCAGGTCTTCTGGTAATACTCTCACTGTCACACAGTCGATTTTGATAACAAATACCTTGAAGGAGAATCCTGAATTGAGGATGCAGTCGATACTGAATAGATAACAACATAGTTGGATGACCTACTTGTTGGAGGTGCTAAAAAAGGCTTCTACCTTACTGTAACGTGCCTGCAGCCTGGCTATTTACTATCTAGGCCATGATGTGGATCCCCGACCAGAACACACCTCACAGCACCCAATGAAAGTGGAGGTAACACGCCTACTAGCCTGTAGCTTCATCTATAACCACCAAAACAAACCCATCACTGCGCCCAAGTCGCAGAGGAGGAGAAAACAAAAAAAAGGAAGAGGGTTCGTTTAGCAGGAAAAAGGAACAAAACTGCGCAGAAAGGAAAAAAAACAACACCCAAACGTTTCCCTCCTTCCAAGGGCCTGCAGCCCAAGAAAAAAAACGTGCCCACCCTCCACCTAAATGCATTGAAGAACAATAAAAGGGATACCAGGTCCTTCCACCAACCGTTAGCTTCAAACTAGTTGACTGCATAGCTAGGCAAAGGAAAAAGAATGGCGCATGAAAGGAGAAGAGTAAAAAAAATATATGTTTTCTTTATTAAGTTGGTTGCAAAGCATTAACAACACATGGCTAGATTTTAATAACTCCACCCTCCACGCAGCCAGTCAGCACAATGAGGCCCCCAACAACAATAAAAAAAAGAGTTCCCTCCAGCCCACGCCAAGCATGGCATCAATGAAAAAAAAAAATTGATTAAACAACTAGTGGTGAACCAAACCCCACGCCAAGAAGGAGATAAAACTGACTGTGACAAAATTACAAGTCTCTGGATGAGTAACGTGGCCTAAAAGGCTTTAATAATTCAACACAAAATTTTATAATTTATTTACACAAATAAAACAAATATAATTGACACGAATTCATTTATTATTACAATAGTTTTCTCCATATAATTCTCATAAGCTAAAAGGTATAAGAAATTTTGCATGATTTACTATTCAACCTGAGAAGATTAAATCACATACAGACAAGCAAGCAAGAGGAAGTAAGATTCGAATTATCCATTACTCCCAATGATTAAAACAACATGCAAACAGGCTTAAGCAACCAAGCGAAGAAAACTAGAGGTTGACATTCCAAAGTGAACACGAAGTAGGGAACGACCATGCCACCAAGACGGGTAACCACTTCTTCAGCGCAGGACAGGGTAAAAGTCACCTAACGATAGAAAAGGGAGTTCAATTCAGCATTCAATGACATGCAAAAGGACAAGGACATAATAGCAAAAGTCGATGCCGAACAGGGCATTGCACTTACAAATAAAATAACAAAAATATGTCTTATTCTATATTAAATGTATGATTTACCGACATGATCAAAAATAGGATTTCTCCTCTCGCAGGTTGTGACACCCCAAAGTGACACCAAATCCCAGAGCTTCAGAGCTTCCAAGCCAAAAAACAGTTCACCCGAAGCAAGAAAAAACCTTACAGCACTGAATCATAACTAAAACTAAAACCAAAACCAAAAGTGGGTCAAAAGGGCCTACCACCAAAAAAATGCACATTGTACATTTCTAAGAAAATCCATAGAAACAATGGAAGGGGTAAAGGAGGGAAGAGACAAGAGAGAAATACAAAGGTGAACATGACCTATAACAACCCAAAACAAAAGCAATAGTGTGCCAATACAACCTAATCTAGACTAATACTCGACAAAAACTGAGTTACAACCTATCTAACTTTTAAATTTTGTAGTCCTGTGTTACAACCTAAGTGATATATGACTATGACGAAAGGAAATCCATGATAGGTAAATGCCAAGAAAAAGTTGTCGAGTTACTAAATTTTTGTGTTATTCAAACATAAAACATTCATTTGCTTTTCAAATATGGTAATTGATAGTAATGAGACATCATTAAAACACAGATTAGAACAATTCGACATATTTAATTACAGCAATTAATATTGTTGTTTCATTTTATAATAGTTTGGGTCAATTTAAAATAATTTTTTCTGCACTCATGGCCATGTTAGACAAGTTTCAATTATTGTAACACATAAGAACCCTATACTGCTAAACAAATACCAGATGCCTAAAAAATGTCTGCCTAGGCAATAATACGGAAAGAAAAAATTATAAACAAATTATCCAAATTACATATAATATGTTTTATAACCATTATCAAAGGCACAATACAATAAATCATGTTGGCCATGTTACGTTGCAACATACAAAAAAATTTCCATACTGATATACTACATACACCCATAAGCTACAAAAATATAAGGAACCTATTAGACAAGTTTTCCTGCACTCTCAACAATTTTCAAAACACTGTGGTGATAGGCAGCAAATCTCTATCATCAGTCCTTAAATGGAACAATATCACCACTAAGTTAACTTGAATTTACTTTAGAAACCCAGAGATACACTTCTCATCTTTGCAAGCTCTCCACAATGTATGTGGCATACAAGTCCCTGCAAAATCATAAATCAAAACTCAAGCTTAGTCCATCCACCTCTTGAGCTAGTTCTAAATACCATATTCATAAACATAAAATTATGGTGTAAATCTTTATTTACATTGAGTGATTTATAACTTCACAAGCAGTAGATGCTGGCAGGAACTCATTCATAGCAACTTCTTTGTTCTCGTTCTTCTCGTTTTTATGCTGTTAAGAAAAACTAAGAATCTACATATAGAATGTGTACAAAGATAACCTTGATAGCACACTATAATATTAGAAATGACTGTAACAAAACATATTCAGTGGAGTAACTTTCTTATTAAACAAAGGATACAATCTTCAAAGAAACACCTAATTTCTTGTAAGCAACGAGGAGGAAGCTCTGAGATGTTCTTGTAATGGAGAAACTCGGGATCATCAACACAAACAAAAATTATCTTGTCATCCTTTTCTCTCTGTCAAAATAAAAAGCAGGTATTACTCTGAATATAGACTAATGGTATTACTCTAAATATATACTCTATATAATTTTACCAAGTATAATGGTTTATAGATTAAACAAAGCACAAAAATTCACCTTAAAAACCCGGGGTATCTATGTTCTAGCATTTTAAAAAATAGAGGTACTAAAGATGCCTACTTAGGATCATTTCCAGTACACCAAATTATAGATGCATACCTAATCAATCATAGGCATCAGGCCAATTGCTCTAGCTCGAAGAAAGCACCCTGGAAGAACAAGTTCCTGTTGATTTTCAGAAAACGATATTTTCTTAATCACAAACATCTAAAAAGTGAAAATTTTTGGTCAAAAAATACATCTAGAGTGCGTACACAATATGCATTAACAACTAACACAAAAAGTGGTTCCAAATTTGTAAGAGGGGGCAGGGAAGTGGGTAGTGTTAGAACATCTTAAAGGCAATTGAGAAATATGAAAGCATATGCCTAATACTATATGAGAGAGAGAGAGAGAGAGAGGGGAAGGGAGGGAGGGAGGGAGGGAGGGAGGGAGGGAGGGAGGGAGGGAGAGAGAGAGGGAGAGAGAGAGAGAGAGAGAGAGAGAGAGAGAGCATACACGAGTGATACTATTTTAGGATACATTACCTACATGAGAACCAATACATCTAATGGATCATTATCCTCACACAATGTTCGTGGAATGAACCCATAATTATGAGGATAAACAACTGATGAGTACAAAATCCGATCAACCTGCATATAAATCACACAATAAAAATTCTGAACCCCATAATGGAATAGAGCCCACTCAAAGAAACAGTGTAAAGAAAAGGGAAAGTAGAAAAATGTAATTTTTCAAAGACAAAAAAAAACAAAGCTTACCTTGATCAGTCCAGTTTTTTTTTCGAGTTAATACTTCACTTTACTTCTTTTGCTAATTTCGACAACCTAAAGTGTCAAAACAAATATTTAGCCTCCTAAATATCAAAGCATGAAAATATTTTTCCAGTGACCACATATCAACCTTTTAATATCAATATACTACCACCAACAAAGAATGTGACATTAATACGCATCTATAACAACTATGCTTAGGATAGAAGAACTTATTTAAAGATTTTATGTTCAGAAAACAAGCATGTGATCAAAGAACACAACAAGAACAATAGAGCAGATGAGATTATGTACTGAATAACAATATGAAAAGTCTTTTTATACTCCTGATAGTTTGTAGATGGTGAGCATGGGATCCCTAAGAAACATAGTCCCCAACATGATGATGTAAAAGGAAAAGGGATTCTGATTGTATTTGGCATGTTCTCTTACTGAATCTTAGCAAATGCGGCATGTTGTTAGAGTTCTAATATTCATTACGAACCTAAGCACTTTTTAAGGCTAATTATCAAGCTTGTTCTTGGAAAAAAAATCAGAGCCAACACAACATTACAAGCAAGACCAAACCTGAAAGCTTTCTTGTTTGCAGAAGGAATGTATGCAACAAAACATCAACTTTTAAAAAATCAATGTGGCTAGTTTCTCCTAGCTTAAGCTCTTGATTCATGTATGAGATATGATAGTGGGATTAATATTTGATATTAGGCAATTTTAAGTGACTTTTGACAGTAAATAACATTTGGTAAATAAAAAAACCTTCTCCATACATAGGTTAACCGACATTTGCTGCCAGCTCGGTTTGTCATTTACAACTGATGAAAGCAAAAGTTAACAAGGTAATATTCTCACCAAAAATTTTAGCCAACATTCAACAGGCTTCGACCTTGCAACCACAAGCTGTGAAGCAAGCAATGATTTAGTATTTTGAATTGTCAGATAAAACTAAATCAACAAAGCCATAAACAATCATAAAAATCAATTTTGCATACCTTCTTCAAAGGTATCCTATCTTTTTTTGGATCAATTCCATGGATTGAAATCAGAACTTAAACATGTGTCAAAGCAGGACCTATATGAACAGAACCCTGCATGATTTTTTAAAAAAAATTAAAAATCTGAGTGAGTATGCATTGCTAAACAAAAACAAATCAGTTGATCTAAGGAAGTGTCAGTTTCCTTCAGCTAGCTCATTCTTACAAAAATAACCCGCTAAGTAATATTCAGAGTTCAAACAACAACATTAAGAAGCAGGGTTAAGTTCTATACCAGCCATTCCATGCTTCAGTCCATAATGTTGGTTTATAGGGTTTGTTAGGCACGAAGTTGTCACAGTAAAAACCATTGCAAGTGTTTATCTATCAAGAATGTTTGACAAGAAAAGATGTCAAACAACGAAAGCTCACTCAAAATTTTTTACTACAAAACAGAGAATAACATGCAAACCCGTGAACAACTGCATTTCATTGTGCACTGTCAACACATCCCTCAATTGACTTACTAGGCATTCATCTCGAAGAAATTCATCTATATACACAATCTTAAATATGTTCAAACCCCAATAATCTAGATACCATACAACGTTGCCTACTCAGAGTAGGCTGTTACAAATAATATAGAACATGCATTGCCAACACATCTGTCAATTGACTTACTAGGCATTCATCTAGAATAAATGCATCTATATACACATAATCCTTTATATGTTCAAACCCCAGTAATCTAGATACCATACAAAGCTACCTACTCAGAGTAGGGTGTTACGTACAAGACATAACATGCAGACAACTGAGAGACCTGAAATTTACATTGCATCAACTACCAGCCTTTCAATTACTTAACAAATGTAACACATTTTAGTATTTAAAAATTAATTCAAAAAACCTGGGCACACTACACCATTCATGGAGGTTATTTGGGCAATGACTAAAACACACAAGAAAAATCCCACAAAAAACAATTATCTAAGATAAAACAAGTTTAATGTACACACAATTAGGGAAAAGTTAAATAAAAAACAACCTCATAATTGATTGCAGAATCATAGGCTCCCATCCTAAAACAAAAGTGGGGGTGTAGGAAAAAGAACTCACAACAGGATCTGGTGCGTCATCCTGTTTGCACATGACCCAGGGCACACCTGTATCCGTTCCCACGGCCATCTGTGCAGCCCAATTCATGTATGAAGCCCCAGCCATCCCAAACTCCATTTCATCATGTTTGTATTCATTCTCTATCTGCAAGGAGAAGAGTCGGCATAAAGGGTGAGAAATCATTACTATCATACAGACGCACGCAAAATACTTCGAACTCTTTTTACTACATTTATGTGAGATTAGTGACTAAAACCATTACCTATGACACAGATTCATCACAACATTGTATACACATAAACATATACCTCGGCCATAATAATAGGTCCAACTTGTGACTCAAAGAGGTATTTGTGGGACGGATCTCCTCCCTCTACCATTGGTAACGGCAGTGGTAAAAGTGCCACTGTGGTTTTCCCTCCCGTGTTAGGAATTTTCCACAATGTTGGCACTGTAAATACGAGAAGGGTTGGTCATGGAGTTTCTCAAGATTCCCCTGCTCGCAATATCCCCAACAACAAAATTACACCAATAATGTAACGATCCATAAATACACACACGAACAACACAGTGAAATACAGGATAAATTTTTTTTTGACTTGCTTGCTTGACACATAACATGACGCAACATGTTGTCACCAAGGATACAACTAACAATGAGAACAACTTGATACAAGGATGGCCATAAAGACAACACGTAGATGTTCACTCCTATCAAGGACAATACATACAAGACAACATGGAAGTCCAACCACATGACACACTCACAGCTAGGGCATCCCATGAGGAATTTCTTGTTAAATTTTCTTGTTTACTAAAGTGTCTCTTAATTCTTAACTTACGTTCTTATAAAATTTCATGTAATGATTCACACAATTCTTTTTACAAGGGAGAACTTCTTTCTTTTCAACTGTTGACTAAATAGCTTAAGGCCAAGCTTTCTAAACTAGGATCATCAATTTTATGTCCAAATCTTTCTTATTCATTTGATTTTAGAACATTTTCCATTTCTTACAAGGTTAATTAATCTTACTCAAGCCACTAACACATGTTTCACAACTCTATTGCACATGTGAAGGCATAAGCTCCGATTGAGTGGAAAGTACCACTTAGGGTTCATAACAATAACCTTCTTGTTTAAGGATCAAACTTTGACCTTGCTTAAGGAATATCATCATGAATCAAGGCAAGGGTTAACAGAATAGGACAACAGAATTTAGCTTCAGGGTCACATTGTTTACTATCAATCTTTCATTGAGGTTAAGAGCTTATCAAGATTGGTTGAATGTTCCATCTAGACTTTACTTAATTAAGTTTGACAAAGGGGAACATTTCAAACGATAGAGAGATATTTAAGGTTTTATTAATCACTTTCACTCCTACTTATTAAATCCTATCATTTTCTAAAATCTAACCATTGATTTCACCATGAGATCATTTAAGGTTTCACCGTAAAAGGATAGCGTTTAACGGTTTGGCTCAGAAAAGAAATAAGTAGTCATATTTCGTTACAAAAGGTAGTTTCCTCTTGATTGTTCTAGGTCTCAAAGGTTATCAAGTAGATCACATCTACATTAATATATTCATATTTATAAATTTTAGTTTAACTTTTATAAGGACTATCCAGCTCACTTCAAAGTACTTACAAACTCATTGCTACTATGCCTTAGAAGGATTTACAACTCAACATTTTAACTCAAGAGCAAAGTTTAACAGTACTCGTTTGCGAAAACAAAACAAGATTACATCAATTCATTCCAACATGATGCACCAACCAAAGGGACATACTATCTCTATTAACCCATGACTAGGGAACAAGATCGTAATAACATGGAACATGCCACGCCACTATTCTAAGGATTTAAAAAAATACACTAGAATATCCCATAACCAAGCGGTAATCAAGTTTCATCTTTCACATGCTAACCAAACAAGCCAAAGTTTCAACAGCTACAACAACAATACTCTACAATACATTTGACATTTTTTTACAAGGAACTTCATAAACTGTACAGATGAACCTTTAACACTCTTTTCCTCTAGTCTACTCGCATAATCCATCTGCACAAATATTAAATAAAGTCAGTTCGCAAGAACTGAGCATGTTAAGACTACCCATAACAACAGTAAGCTAACATTTTATAATATCATGAAAGTAAAATTCTAAACTCAAGAATGGATCAAATCACAAACCACTAATCAATATGTTTCACAAGATGATGAGATTTATACCAGCCAACAAGGAGGAATCCCAATATTCAAGTGAGAGAGATATTCCAAAGACAAACAAGGTGAGACCTTATTGGTGAAGACAACCAGGCTGAGAGTATTGAGATTTCAGTCATGTAATCCTATGGATTACGTGATTGGAATCTAACACCCAAACATCATTCTAATATTATTAACCAAAAAGATAAAGATCAGTCAAATGACTTAACATATTCACAATTACTTGTTAACAAGACTGCATTAACACACATCCATGTTTTAGGAAGAATATAGGTCCCAACCATATATGAACACAAATCAGTCAAAGATTAAAGTTAACTTCACTCGGATGAATAAACCAACATACATATGATACTCACAACATTATGACTAACTATCTGAAGGTTCAATATACCAAGCAATTCTCACCAAACCTAATTATTTTTCATCAAGAAGTTAAATAAATTAGATTCTATCCAAATAAAATTACATGCAACAACTATAGTTGGATTACACATGCAAGGATCAAGAAGAAGTCTTTTCACCAAAGGTTGTTATTATCTTACATCACATAATCAGTAATACACCCGTAATCCACCCCTCGTATGATCATTGTAAGAGTTAAGGACTTAGCTCACTAAACTATGTAACTGAGTCGATTCATTTTTTTTTTTTTCATTTTCATACAAGTCTAACCCAATTCGAAGAAAGATAACCATTATAATTTCACACATGCCGTAGTCAACACTTACTCAGAAAGTCCCTACCTGAATTATTGAAGGTTTGCTAAGCTACAAAATGGGTTTAATAGAAACCCATTTCATTCGATACTTGAATTTAAACAAGCAAGGGATAGTCTGTTGAAAATATAAGTGAATCGACACAAGATCCTCTACCGTAACCCAACTCGGGTCACTAATCACAAGGTTAACAGTCAGCGAAGGGGAAAGTACAAGGCAAAATACTCTTCCTACAAAATATGCCTTCTCTTCCGTCTCAAAACAACATATGAATAGCTTGGGTATACCCATCTATCTCACGAAAGTCTACTCGACCTATCCTCATAGTCGCTCCAAAGAAAACATCTACTACTACAGAGTTCGATTCACAAGGAAGATAATTTACATAGAATGTCTATAACATCATACACTTTACCAAGAAAGAGAAAACTCTACAATTTTAATTTCTGCCTTTCACTAATACATCCATTTAGAATAAAAGCATTATCAGGCAGTCATAAAGCAACCTAGCCAATTTTTTTCTTTTATTAAAACTGGAATTAGAATTGTAATCGGTTTGAGATAGCTTTTCATAAATTACCATTATTGAACAGACAATTACAGTAACTAATAACATAAACAAAGGTTAAGTTTTATTGTTTACCTAGTTCATTCATTTTGTCCATTGTGAAATAATTTTATGCTAAAAAATACCATTTTCGAAGCCAGAGAGCAATTAATTGAGGAGCAAGGAAAAATCAGAAGCCTATTCTAAATGCCATGTAACAGATAAAAGAAAATAGAAGGACATTCAATTCATGACATAATAAAAGGGTAGCAGAAGATTGCAAGGGCAGGTTTAACATGCCTAGTTTAAAACACCATCTCTATATGCATATGATTGTTTCAATGCAGTGGCTTGCCCTTTACCCGAAGTGCTCTGCGAGCTCGTGCTAGCACCCCAAACACGCGATGAAAAACAACTACAAGGACAACCCCATGATTTGAAGCTCGGACACAAGATATACTGATTACATCATGCTCCTGGCTCTGGTAGGCATCTACCGTGATGATCAATAAACCTTTTCCTTCATTAGATTGAGGACAACATCAAACACTCGGTGCTAACGTTTTAGATGCAGCCTGTAAGGCGTGATTATTCCAACAGAAAACTTTATGCCTGCCAACTTGGTGACACGTTGAAGAAGCTCATATAATAGCAGAGCAAATTGTGTTTCATGCATATTCTGATATGAAACAGATCGGCCTCAAAAGATTGCAAAGTTGAACCCTGCCTACAGTAACGGTTTGTCTACTCTGCTCTATTACAGCTCACTCTAGGGAATAAATTTGAGGGTCTATCTTACCCTCGGGTAATATTCTCCTGATGGTTTTTTTTTTTTTTTTCTTTTCTATATTGCCCTTTCAGATGATAAAATCCAACAATAAATACCATTGAACATTCTTAACAATTTTGAAGTCCTAAAATTTTCCATATGCTTGGGATATTGTCTTAAAAAAAGACCTTATTTTACTGTAACAGAAACTGAAAATACGACCATACAACCCCACAATTGCGAAAAGTGCCAATTTCACCTGAGTTTACATCCTCGCTGGCACGAGTTTAAGGAGATCACTGTCTCATTTTCCGATAGGGGTATTCTCATAGGGAGAACATCTCCAGTGCAAAAATATCATTGTAAAATTTGCATATAACATTAAGAAGATTCGGACACCATTAATTTTTTTTAAGGGCGTGAAATAACGACACTTAAAATATCTAGCTGTCATGAAATTTCCATTTGACAGGTAAGGGTGGCTATCAAAGTCCAGGCCTTCTATAAGGCCTCATCATACAGACTTCCAAGCATACATTCTTGCAGCCTTTGCTTGCCCAAGCTCTGAACAACAACATTTCATACAAATGTTACTTGAATATTATACTTAAAAGTTATATGCCAAATCTTTTTAATGTTCTAAGAAACTTTATAGCATTCTATTTTTACACCAGAAAGCCACTGCCAGGGAAGCCCCATTTTTCTGGTGACGACTATTTCTGTGGACGTTGCTGGCAGCAGCAAAAAATTCCAGCAGCAATCATTATGCTTCTAAGAAAAACCCCTACCAAGACACCCGTTTTTAAGGCGGAGACAATTTCTGCTTCTCAATGCCACATAGTCGATACTGACAAACAAATACCCTGAAGGAGAAACTCAAATTTGAGGATGCAGGTCGATGCTAAACAGATAAAAACCAAGTTGGACAACCTGCTTGTTGGAGCGCTCAAAAAAAGCTTCTACTACAGCTGCAAGATCTTGCAACAACTGATCACGACTGGTCACGTGCAAGCAGAACACCAGGATCAACACCAATGGTTCCTTGGGCTCGCCCTGCAGCAGCTGTCACAGTTAGCTCTCTTTGGGCCACTGATTTTCTGGGATACGTTTACTTCTCTACCCTGTAGCTGCTGCATAAAGTGAAGCGCTTCCTGACGGCACTTTCCTAGGAGGGTTTCGGTTCTGCGCCCACGGATTCTTCCTGTACAGCACGTTTTTTGGAGACCCACACTCACTCTTGCAACGACAGGGAGACAGACCTTCATTTCACCATTACTGAATCCACTGTTCAGAACATGCCAAGGAGGAGCAGGTCAAAATGAGGTGACAGGGAAGAGAAAAAAACGCCCAAGAAGAAAACGCGCCCCAACACCCACCTGCACGCATTGAAGGAGAATCCAAAAATAGATTATGGTGAAGAAAAAAAAAAAAAGACTCCACCGACTCCTCATGCAAGGACAGACATGACAGTCTAAAAAAATTTGCAGGTTGGGTGGTTGGGAGGAGGCCAAGGTGGCAGGTAGAAAAAAAAATCCAATGCCCAGCGGGCATTACAAACAACAATCCCAACCTTCTGACCCGCACTCATTCACTTTGAAGAAGAAGAAGAATTATGCGACTCATCTCCTATCTTTGAATCTTCTGATGCAACTGATAGATCTGCAGAAGGAACACCCAGATAAACTACTTGAGTGCATGCAAAACAGGGCCGAAATAAATAAATAAAATAAATTCCTTAAACTCCACTTTACAGTAGGAAACGTCCAACCACCACTAGCGTTGCAAATTAACTTCAGGTCTTTTTATAATGCGGACAATTATTGTAAAGATCTAACTTCTGCACTGGCTACAACCATCCAAAACCTAAAAAAATAGCAGGCCTGTATTTAGCATGCAAAAAAGAAAAAGCAGAACTGCTAAAGATAGATGAAAAACTGAGAATATCAACAAGACCAATTCTTCCCGTCAAAGGTCAAAAAACGTCCAAGCGACCGTCAAATTTAACATCGCTGTAGAAACGACCGGAGACCCTTTACCATAGGGGGAACACCTTCGGCGTAATAATAATAATATAAAAGAATGGAAATAATTTAAAATTAAAATTTTCTTATAAAATGAAAAATAGTAAAAAAAATTTTTAAAAATTAATTTCTTTTTTATGTTAAAAAATTATTTAGAAAACAATTAACTTGTTTAAAAAAAATAAATTAAATTAAAAAAATAAATTGAAATTAATTATTAAAATAATAGTAAAATAAATAAATAAATAAATGTTTGTAATAATTAAAGATTAGAATATAATTATTAAAAATAAAAATAAAAATTAAAAGTGAGATAAGAAATGAACAATAGTAATAATAATAATAACATAAAAGAATGGAAACAATTTAAAATTAAAATTTAAAAAAAAAATGAATATGAAAATTTATTTAAAGAAAATGTATTATTAAAAAATAAAAAATAATTTAAATTTAAAAATATTAAAAAATTCAAATTAAAAATATAAATATAATTAAAAAGTAGCACATACTTATTAAAAGATAAAAATAAATGAAAATTAAAATTAGTAAAACAAATATTAAAAATTAAAAAATATTAAAAAACAATGCTAGAAAATTTTTAAAAGTGAAAGAAATAAAAAAAGTGAAGAAAAATAAAACGAAATAAAAAATAAAAACTCTTTTGAAGGAAAAATGAAAAATAGTAAAAATATACCAAAAAAATTAAATTTTTTTTAATGTTATATAAGAAATGGTTAAAAAAATTATTTAAAAAACAATTTTAATTTAAAGAAATAATAATTTAAAATAAAAAAAATTAAAATTGAGATTAATTATTAAAATAATAAAATAAATAAATGAATGTTTGTAATAATTAAAGATTAGAATATAATTATTTAAAAATAATGAAAATTAAAAGTGAGATAAAATAATAATAATAATAATAAAAACGAAAACAAAATTTAAAATTAATTCTTTCTATAAAAAAAGAAATTAAAAAACGAAATAAATATTAAAACTTTATTTTTGAAAAAATACAATAAAAAAACCAAAATTAATATAAAATAACTATATTTTAATTAAAATTTAAAATTTAAAATGTCATAAAAATTAAAAAGTTACAAAAATTCAATTTGTTTAAGAAAAAATGATAATGATTAAAAAAAAATCGTGAGGAATAAAAAATAGTAAAAAATTGAATTAAAAAAATGTATTGTTAAAATAAAATGTATTTTAAAAAAACAATAACTAAGAAAAAGTTTAAAGTTAAACTTTAAAAAATAAAAGTGAATTAAAAAATAAATAAATAAATATATATATATAAAATAAAAAATGTGTACAATGATATAATAAAAAATTAGAATATCATTAAATAGGGAAAAATGAATAAAAATTAAAAAATTATTTAAAAAAAAACTTGTTAACTAAGAAAAAATAAAATTAACAAAATTAATAGAAATGATTAAAAAATAAAAAATCAAAACTTTAATAAGTAAAAATGTTAAATTTAAAAATAAATTATAATTAAATATTGAAATTTAAAATAAATGATAAAATCAAATTAAAAATAAAAATTAATTGAGCTGCTTGAACTTTGGGTTTGTTTCCTAAGGTATTAGAATCAATGCATGTGAATTACGCGCTATTGTGTTAATAAAAATTAATAAAAATCTATCAAAATTGATAAAAAATAATAATATTTAAAAGATAATAACTATATAACAATAATTAAAAGTTAAAAAATAAAAATGTAAAAAAATAAATTTATTAGAAAATATAAAATGAAAAGAATAATAAAAATCTAAATTAATATAAGTAAATAATAATGTAAATATAAAATTAAATTTAAATAAAATAAAATTAATAAATTAATAAGAATTGATGATTTTTTAAAAATTAGAATGTCTTAAAAATTTAAAAAACCAAAAAATTAATTAATTTTTAACTAGTAAAAGTTTGAATTTATAGGAAATTCCAAAAAAAATAATTTTAAATAATAACTAAAAAAATTAAAATTAAAATTATTTTTAAAAAATAATTAAAATTAAAATTTTATAAAATTGAGTTAAAAAATTAAAAACTAAAAACAAAAAAGTGGTGGCCGATTATGTTGCGTTAGCTATGTGATTATGCAATCTTCTGTCGATTATTATTCAACTAGAGCAATAAGGCTTCATACAGAAGCGTTTCATCCTGAATAATATCATTGCGGTTTGGGAAGGCATGGAATGGGCTCACAGATTTTAGGTTGCCATGTTCATCAAGATTGACTTTGAGAAGGTTTATGACCGAATTGAATGACCTTTCATCCTCACCATGCTTCAGGCCCTTGGGTTTGGACCCTTTTTTATTCAAACCATCAATATGCTTTTTGCAGATGCTTCTGCTCAAATTTCTATCAATGGCCTTAGCTCGGAGCCCTTTGCTCTCTTCTGGTTTATCAGGCAAGGTTGTCCTCTTGCCCTTGCACTTTATGTGCTGGCGGATATAGTGGTGTTTCATCCTGGATAATATCATTGTAATTTGGGAAGGCATGGAATGGGCTCGCAGATTATAGGCTGCCATGTTCATCAAAATTGACTTTGAGAAGGCTTATGATTGAATTGAATGGCCTTTCATCCTCGCCATGCTTCAGACCCTTGACTTTGGACCCTTTTTTATTCAAATCGTCAAAATGCTCTTTGTAGATGTTTTTGCTCAAATTTCTATCAATAGTTTTAGCTCGGAGCCCTTTTGGCCTATCAGGCAAGGTTGTCCTCTTGCCCCTGCACTTTATGTGCTGGCGGCCGAAGGCTTTGGTTATCTCTTAGTCCATGCCAAAGCACAAGGACTTGTGCGAGGAGTCTCGCTACCTGATGAGTCGAATTCTTAACTCCTCAATGGGCATTTTACTGATGACTCCTTCCTTATGCTTATGAGGATGAGGCCAGCATCTGTAATGCTATCTAATGCCTAGATACCTTTTGCTTGGCTTCTAGCTCCTCCATTCAAAGGCAAAAAACTCAATGTTACAGGCAATCTTTCCTTCTTGTGCCAGACTGGCTTGCCAACATCAATTGGAAAATTCTACAACATGGTTAAATTTTCAAATTTCTTGGTATTTTGTTTGCTTTTCACGCCTCCCCAGATGATCTATGCAATTATGTTATTCAACAGGTAGCGAAAAAACTAGAATTCTAGCTTACTAGGCCTCTATCTTTGGCTAATAATTTTGAAATTTACTCTAAAGTCTTGGCTGCTACCCATGTCTACTATTTGTCTTGTTGGGTTCCTTTCAAGGCCTCCATCCAAAAGATGGAAAAGCTACTCAAAGATTTCCTCTGGGCTAATGGCTCTGCTGACAAAGGTTTTCATCAAGTAGCTTGGGATATATCTTGACTGCCTTGTAACTTTGGAGGCCTCAAGCTTATTCACATTCAGCGTCAAGGTCAAACTCTTTGTGTTAAGTGGATTATCAGAAGCGTCATTGGCCAAGAAGACTGTAAAGTTCTTGTATGGTGTAATGCCCCGTTGGACATCGGATTCCATTCTGCCACCTTGGCATCCTCCCAACCACCCAACCTGCCGACTATTATGACTGTCACGTTTTTCTGCCTTGTGTGAGAGAGATGGAGTCGGTGGAGGCCTGTTTTTTCTTCACCTGGATCTCCTTTTGATATTTTCATTCAATGCAAATGGGTGCAGTCTGGATTGACGTGATAGCTTAGATATCTGCTCAGAGATAGCAATACACACTAGCCAGGCGGCAGGCATGTTGCAGTTTGACAGAAGCTTTTTTGAGCGCTTCCAGCAAGCAGGTTGTCCAACTCTGTTGTTGTCTGTTCTGTAATGAATGCATCCCTTCGTGACTTTGTATGCATCAGGGTAGGCGCATCTCTAGTTTTATTGGGGAGTCGCTGCAAGGCTCAGGAAGGGAGTGGGGAGGAAGAGTATGGATCCTGTAAGCAGCACCATCATCGGAGTTGCATTCAGCGAGCTCTTCGTAGTGACCAGAACCATCATGAGCATCATCATCTTCAGCAAATCCAACTGCAAAGAACTCAAATAAAAGATACTCCACCTGCAGCCCACCATCGATGAAATCTCCAAGGTAAGCTCCGACACATCTCTCCACAGAAATCGACAGCTACGAGACTTTCAAACCCAACTACAGGATGGCCTTCACCTCGTCAAGAAATTGGAGAAACTCGCCAGTTTTAATCTCTGCAGAAAATATTGATATGGAAAGAAAATCCTCAAGCTAGAAAAGAATGTCAACAACTTCATGCTCACACAAAGCATGAGCAGCTTTATGCTTGATGTGGATTTCAAGGGCTACAGCAAGCGCTTTCGGTGCCTTGAGGAAATGGGTCGCCATATAATTGATAGTGTCAATGGTAAAATGACTAATGATGTTGTTTCTAATATACGTATGCTTCAACAAATGAGCACATATCAACTTCTGTTTAGCAAGGATGATGCTACAAGTGGCGGTGCCCAAGATATCATCAGCTGCAGTTCCCATGTCCATGATTTGCCAAACTTTGTTGTGGGATTGAGTAATGTCATCAACGTTGTCAAACAAATTCTATTCCAGAATGACGTTGATATAGTTGGGATTAAAGGAATGGGCGGAAGCCACAAGAGCACCCTTGCATTAGCTCTCTGCAATGATTCCCAAGTTAAAGGCACAGGAGATCTATGCAATGTTGGAGAAAATGTCTTGGGAGATGAAGGCAGCAGGATATTTTTCAGATCCAGAACATGTACTGAGTCTGTATCTTCAAAATCGATTATGTGACAGTGAGGGTGTTACCAACAGACCTGATGAAATTTATTTACAAAGATTCTCTATTGAGATCTTACTTGTTGTACGATGTAACTCATAGAAGAGAGCCTCATAGAGGCCGATCTGTTTCATATCAGAATATTCATGGAGCACTATTTGCTTTGCAATTTTATGAACTTCTTCGGTGAGTCACTAAGTTGGCAGGCATAAGGGTTCTGTTGGAATTATCACACCTTACAAGATACAGCTGAAATGTTTGCACCGAGAGTTTGATGCTATCCCCAATCTGATGAAGGAAAAGGTTTATATATATATATCATTACAGTAGATGCCTTTCAGAGCCAGGAGCATGATGTAATCATTATGTCTTGTGTCCGAGCTTCAAATCATGGGGTTGGATTTGTAGCTGATATTCACCGCATGAATGTAGCACTGGCACGAACTCGCAGAGCACTTTGGGTTAAGGGAAAAGTAGCTGCATTGAAGTAATCTAGTGACTGGTCAGCCTTAATTGAGGATGCTAAGTCTAGGGACTATTTTATGGATATGGAGTCTGTACTAAGAGATTTATTTTGGTTATAAAGCTATCTTTTTTTGCTTTGTCTCAGACTAGGGCTGCTCCTAATATGAGAGCACCAAGGTTAGGAGGTCCAAATCATAAACAATCAGATGCATATGGAGATGGTGGAGGTGTTTGGATGAATGACGAAGGATCGAGTTCAATTGCCAAAAATGGGGCCTACAGAAGTTCTAGGGCCAATTTGGAGCGGTGTTGGGAGGATGTTGGCAAGTATTTTAGACCACCCATCTGGCCGTGAACTCCTACCTGTGCCAACGTGAAGATGGTCGATGTTTGGGCGCCCAACGAGCTTGAAGAAAATGGAATTTGGCTTGGATTGCTGTTGCTGGTCCGGGCAGTGTCCATGAAACCTTCTAAATCTGGAGAAAAAGGCAAGATATTTCTACACCTTTCTACTGTTATTTTATTTAAAATTATTGTGAAATCAAACCACTTTTCCCTGCATTGAATTGTCAGTTGGATGTCATGATGGGATATTTCCCTTTCTGCTTGTTTCTTCTTGTTTTAGCTTTTACCGTTGACAATATGTTGGTCGTAAGGATGCGTGTGCCCTTTCCCCTGAATGTTATGTTTCTCTTTCTCGAATGATAGACCTTCATCTGTTTGTTTATGTATTAATTCTTCTCGGTGATTGAGTTGCAAGTTATTATGTTGATCAAACTAGTATTTTCGATATCATGGAAGTAAGTTTACGATAACTGTGAAACCCCCTCCCTAGCACCCAAGGTTGTCTTTGACGTTTTTTTTTTGTTAGCTCCTTCGCAAGTCCCTTTAATAACCTTTTGACATTGAGATAGGAAGGTCGTAGGATTATTGTGATCAATGCTTGGGCTAGCCAGCTTAGAGTTGTGGTATTAAAACTTGTAGAATGAAAAGGTTTGTGTGTAATGTGTTTTCCGTCTCGCGGGTGTAGACTCTTATATTATCTTTCATGTTGTTTCTAGGCTTTTAAGGCCATCCTCAAGAAGTACCTTGACCATCCCTATCAACTTGAACCATAACTAGCTTTTCGGATCAACTAAGCTGGAGGTTTCATTGTGTGAATCCAGTACCTCGTTGACACTAGAATAGTTGGTCTAATCCCCCTCTCAGAATTATTGCTGATGGCGCTCTTCTATTTTTTCCTAACTTGCATTATTTTCTCCCTTGTAATGTTAATGCTATTAATTAATATTGGTCGGTTTTTTTTTATGCACGTAATTACCGTAATAGTTTGTGATGGAAATTTCCTTAAATGTGATTAATCTTCGGGAAAAACTCAACTTTCATTGATAGTCTTATGGATTCATAGCGGAAGGTTTTTTTTTTATAATGTCACTTAGAAATTATGTTTGTATCTAATTGTGCGAGGGTTGACTGTGTTACCTAGGGTTGCCATAAAGTATGGTTGTTTTTGGGATATGGGTAATTTATTTTAAATTAGCCAAACATTAGTATTGTATTGGAGATTTGCAAATATTTAGTGTTATAAAAATTTGTGGATGACATTATTGTATAATCTTGTTGGACGGAACCCCCTTCTTCTCTCGCTTGTTTGCTACTAGCCTGTAAGACTTTGACCCTTCTTGGATGATTGGAAAATCTTTGTAGTTAATGGTCAAAACTAATATACTTTGCTTTCGCCTCGAAACTTATGTTGTGTGTATACTCTAATTTATTTCAGGTTTGAAACTCAATTATACATGGCTTTTTGTGTTAATTTCTGAAACCCGTGGTTCCCCTTTTCTTGGGCCGATCAACTCTTGTTCTTCTAGAAATATAATATTATAACCTATGCATTTGGTACCTGTGATAAAATTTTGGATGGTTGGTACTTTATATCAAATCGCACTCTTGTGATTGTTATTTAATTATTTACTTGGTGGGAATCCTGCTTTGTTAGATTGGTTATTTCTCCTTATAGGGCCAAGGGCCTTTCTCTTTTGGTTGTTATATTTTCGTTGTCTTTACTCCTAACGGAAGTACATGGTCTTCTTCCTTGTTTGGCATGGTGGAAACTTATTATAACTTGAAGTGTTGATAGTGTTTAGAGGTTTGACCCAAATTCTTGTAATAAAGTGCTTCTTTTCATGATATTGTTAGATAATAGTTATGGTGGGTTTGTGTAGCCTTATCTTGCTCAGTTCTCGTGAACTGACTCTTGTAGAAAATTTTTGCAGATGGATTTTGCGTGTAGATGAGGGATAGACTTGTAGACTTTTGTCATCAACCTCAGTTGAGAAGTTCCTTTGCTCGAAACCTTTTTATGTTGTTCAACTATTGTTAACGTCCAGTGGAAAGTTTAAAAGAGGATTAATGTCTTAGTATAAAGTATTGTGGACTTTGTCATCTGAACTTTGGAAACCTTGTATTGTTTGACCATCTTTGAAATTATAAGAAAATTTGGTTATTGTTGTTGAGTGACTTTGTTGGAGTATCAGTATTTTAAGAATTGATGTAATCTTGTTTTGTTCTTGTAAATGAGTGTTGCTACAACTTTGCCTTGAGAATAAATTTTGAGTTAAACCTTGATATGACTTAGTAATAAAGTGTCATAAGTAAACTAACATAGGATTGTTTAATACTTCTGGAAGTTAAATTAAAAGTTGTATTCAAATAAAGTAACGTAGGGGTCACCAACTTGAGAGCAAGAAATTCTTTAAGTAAACAAGGGCAGGACTATCATTGCAAGTAAACTTTATATCATGATAACCCTAGCTCCTCTAGTGAACATTATTCCTTTTACGGTGAAATTTGTAAAATGACCCTAAGGTGAAATGAACTGTTAGTTGTTTGAAGATGATAAGATTTAATAAGCCAGAGAAAACAAATTGGAGACCTCACCATCTTTCTCACCGCCATTTGGAAAGTAAATTTTTACTCCTTGTTAATACTTTTAGCGAAGCCTAAGTAAAGTTGTTGATAATTCTGGTTAAGAGCCCTAGCTTCAATTAAATACTGGCAATAACTAATGAGGTCCTAAAGATGTTTCATCTCGACCTTCTCCCTCTAACCCTTTTCCAAGGCACCTTGTATCTCTTCTCTTAAGTGTGTTGAACTTAAAACCATGTTGTCTTGTGGGCAAGAACGAATCTTAGTAGCGTTAGTGGTGAGCAGATGGCCTTGTGGAATTTAAATACTCCTTTTTCTTGATAAACGAATTAAGCAAATAAATGTCATAATAGAGAAGATTTAAAGATAATTACTCAGTGTCAAAGGAATAAACTTGGCTTGGCAAGTTGAATTATATGAATCATATCTTGAGCCTCCTTGAAAACGTAAGCTAAGAATTGCAAGATGTCCTTTTAAAATAAATAACCCTCAAGAATATCTCATTGTGGTTGGCCCTAACTGTAAGTGTGTTCTGTGATTGGACTTCTATGTTGTCTTGTCAAAAAGAAAAAAAAAATGTATTGTCCTTGATAGGTGTGAACGTTTCCGTGCTGCCTTTATGGCCATCCTTGTATCAAGTTGTTCACAGTGTTAGTTGTATCCTTGGTGACGACATGTTGCGTCATGTTATGTGTCAAGCAAGTCAAAAAAAAAAGTTATCCTGTATTTCACTGTGTTGTTCGTGTGTGGATTTTTGGGTCGTTACATAATGGGATCTGCATTGGCATAATGTTTTGAAACTCATAATGTATAATTTATGTCTTTTTACACTCAAAAGACTATGGGATGTTGTGCATGTGCACACATCAAAGTTCAATGAATTATTGTCTGAAACATCTTTAGGGTGTTGCATTTTTTGTTTAAACATGTCATGAAAATTTTGTACATTTGTCAAGCACACAAATACACTTGTTATACCAAAGGGTATTTGGTTTTGGCTTATCATGCCTTGATATCTTAACCATTCACATAGGATTTTGGATTGAATATATAAATCACATACAGATGTCCATTGAATAACCATGGACTATACAACATATATGCAAGATGCACATCAAAGCCACATTTCGCGCAAAAAATTTATTTCAACTTGACCCATAAAATTACGCTTACTCATAGGCAGTTCTTCTGTAAACCACAACATCTGGAAGTCATGGTGAAATGGGTTGGTACCATCCTTTAATTAGTTTGCCTCTAATTGTCCAACTAACGTATCAGGTTATCCTTCAACAACTAGTGATGCATTCGTTCTTGATTAACATGCTTCATATAGATGGTTTTAGAATTTTCTCTCACCCTTGGTGGAAATAACTTTATATAGCAAATCGAAGTGGTATATATATACACATGTGTCTCTCTAATACAAACTTAAATTTGTTTGAAAGGATCGTGTTTACTTGGGTTCAAAAATAATCTCATGCCCATGAGTGAAAATACAAAGAAATACTCTAGATTGGGGTATCCAATATGGAGACTATCCCAAGTTCATTTCTAGAATGTTTAGTAGTAATCAATACACTCGTTTAATCTGGTGAAGTATTTTACAACTAAGGCCTTCCTATAAAGTTGTACCATGTCTTGATTCAACATTATACTTTGCTCCAATTAAATGCCATATTTTCACAATCACACCCATGGAATGAAAATCACTTTTTCATCTTTCTGAGATTTTTAAATGTCCCAAAGCTTTACGAATTTCACATTTCAAACTGTTTCTATTTGAGCTTTTATTTCCCTCACGGTGCCACTGTTTCACTTGGCAACATATCCTTTTAGGAGACAATCCCAAAATTCTACCTATGTTTACCCAGATTTGGAATGTTTTCAGATGAGAGATTTTATATTGGATATGGAAAGAACAAAATAATTTTCTCTTTGCTAATTCTGCACTTGATCAGTCTTTCTCGATTTATAATAAATCTATGGTGATCTCCAATGTTCTTCTGGAGATTCAAGTCTAAGTAAACAAGGTGGCGCTGGAGGTAGATTACCTCCAGACCTTGTTAGGACACTGGGGGAATCCCCGTGTAATTTTTCTCGAGTGCCTCAATACTTCCACTTTAATAATTAGTGCTTTTAGCAGACACAAATGTGGGGGTCGCATGCAGCAAATCCCAATATATCGTTTGCCTTTAGTACACTTGCAGCTCTCAAGGACTGAATCATGGTTCAATTTGCCAGCCTATGCATTGGGAAAATTTCCACCTTAGCAACGTGGGTGAGGGTTCCCTCCGTGTTCATTGGTTCACCAACAAGGTTGGGGCTCTCGTCCTAACGCCACCTCATGACTATTTCTCGCTTGTTTGAAACTGCTTGGTGCCGCCATGACCTTCCTCTAGAAAAAATATAACCCATGTTCAGCCTTGCCATTCCCATGTGCGAGGAAGTAGACCCTGAGGAACAAATTGCTGCTAGCTAGAAGATTCTAGACATTGGAAAAGATTTGCGTGGTTCTGTAATGACCCAAAAATTCACACACGAACAACACAGTAAAAGACAGGATAATTTTTTTTGACTTGCTTGACACATAGCACGACACAACTTGTCATCACCAAGGTTACAACTAACTCTGGGAACCACTTATTAAGAGGATGACCACAAGGTCAACATGGAAATGTTCACAACTAAAAGGATAATACACTTTTCTTTTTGACAGAACGACATAGAAGTCCAAGCACATGACACTCTCATAGCTAGGGCAAACCACAGTAAGAATTGATTGAAGGTTATTTATTTTGATAAAACACTCTTTTACTCATGACTTATGTTTTCAGAGAGATTCAAGATATGATTTGTACAAATTCATCTTACCAACTCAGTTATTTTCTTATACACTGTAGAGTAGTTCACTTAAAGTCTTCTCCTTTATGACAATTAGTTGTTTAATTCCATTATTTAATAAAGGAGATAATTTAATTCCACAAGGCCATCTATCCATACTTACGCTACTCAAATTCGCTCAAAACCTTGTTACAACATGGATTCGTATTCAACATGATTAAGAGGAAATTACAAAGCACCTTGGGCAAAAGTTAAGAGAAGGAGGTCAAGTTGAATTCCTCCTTAAGACGTCATTAGTTATTATCAAGATTTAGTTAGAGCTTGAGGTTTTATCCATAATTATTAACGATTTTACTTAGGATTCCCTGAAAGAGCTTTACAAAAGGAGATTATTTACTTTCCAAAGGGCTGAGAGATAAATTGAGTGGTTTCTAAATTTTCTTCTCCTACTTGCTAAATCTTATTATATTTCAGAAACTAACCATTGTTTTCCCTTAAGCTTGTTTAAGAGTTCACCCAAAAGGGGTAGTGTTCACTAGTTTAGCTAGGGATATCAAATTATAATATTTTACTTTACAAGGATAGTTTCACCTTTGAGTACTTCAGGAATCTCTTGATCTCAAGTAAGTCATCTCTATATTAATTTATCTGAATACACATATATTTTAGTTAACTTCTATTAGGGTTAACCATTCCATTTAATTTTACTTATATCACATCATTACAAGGTGTCAGAGAGTTTTGACTTAACACTTTATTCTCAAAATCAATGGTTTTACAATACTTATGCCAATGTAATGATTGAATATCATATTCTCACCAAGGTAAGTAACTAGTCTAACAACAAAAAAAGGGAAAGAACACTTCACCACGTAGTTTTCCAAACATACCAACGGCAAGAGATCTTCTAAACTCCTTGCAAGAAAAGTTACAAAATTTACAACGCATTGAACTTTCTACAAAGAAATTCATAATTTTGAACTGATGAAAACTTTTACACTCTTTTCCTTTAATCTACTCGCATAATCCATCTGCACAAATATTTATCTAGAGTCAGTTCGCTAGAACTGAGCATGATAAGATATAAACCTCACCTAATAACTTATGCCATCTAGTATTTAAATAAATGAAAGTTTGCAATACTCCTTATCAAATAATTTCTAACATACATTTAAAACTTAACTGCACATCTCATGATAATACATTTCATACTCATTAATGTTCACTTCCTTAAGATCTGCTTACATAAGAACACCATTCTAAGAGACTAGATAAACAACCTTAATCATGCAATTAATCATACTTAAATTACAGTAAATAATAATGATCGCTCACCTAATACCCTCGACCTACTTCACCCATATATAAGTGTCTAATAAGATTATATTTCAATTAAATAAAAGCACCAACGACACTAAGTTCTAAATATTAAATACAAGTATCAATCTTACATTGTTCATCGATATTACCCAAGTATCAAACCTTCATAGATAATCAGTGGTTATATGTAAGTATAGTTTAGATATTTATCCTCGCAATTTTAAGATTATACTTATATTACCAAGGATTCCACCAATCCATGAGGTTCATGTATTACTTAGGTGCCCTTTTGGTTGCTTATTACCATGTCTTTATATACTTCTATCTAGTAAAAGAGTCCAACTGATAAGAATGAGTTATGACCAACAATATTGTCATATTGTTGGTAATATGCCAAAGATACATTTGACTAGCTAAGATATGCAAGCGCAGCCCAAGCCACTATGAATGCAAGTATCAACATTATCTCAACTCATAATAAGATGCGAGTATCAATTTTTAGCTAAACATAAAAATCATCGTAAATAACTAGAAAATATTCCACTCGTTAACCAAGTCATTGAAATAACATATTTATCCTTACCGGTTACCTGATAACATAATATACCCTGTTATCTAATTCAACCTCCACTTGCATACCCCAATCTATGGGTATTAATAATTGTTCTATAAAATGAAGTTAAAATAATTTCAGGTGGACTTATATCCTTACTGTCATACATGGTAAGCACAGTTCCATTATGGTAGTTGTCACCTTTTACTTAAGGCTATGCATGACTCCAATTTAGGGCAGTTATCTTAACTTCTCTATTCATCTGTTTTCCTACCAAAAAGTCATTTCGACAAGCTTATAGGTCAAAGTATAAGATAGATTTAAAATTTTATTTTTCAAGCGTTGCCTGAATTCGTATGCATGAGAGCCATAAAAAATAAATCAAACTTGAAGAATGTACACATTCATAAGAGTTTGATGTATCCAATATTACTTTAACCGATCCAAAGGTCCAAGTAGTGCCTCAAAAATTAAGCCAAAGAATTATCCTCATAGGATTATGACTTGCAGTGCATAACGTATGTACGTAAAGGTCACAAAATAGAAAACCCCATTAACACATGCTTCAGGAGGGTTCGAATCTAATAATAAGCTCATAGTAATAATAATAGCAGAGGGTTTGGTGAGGGGTTTTCCATAATCCCCAAGGTAAATGATAATCGAATGACTCAGATGGTGCTATCTAGAAAGACCAATTAAACTAGTATGACTCTTCCCAAATAGAAGCCCCCAATTCTAAAGGGGTTTATATCATTATCAAACCACATTAAAAGACAAACATAGTCTTCCAAGAAAATTCCCGGTTTTCAAGTCATGTTCTACATAATAAAACAATACAAGGAATATTCTAAATCTCATTCACACACCCCAATATTTTCTATAGAAACCATTGTTCATAGGAATAATCATGGCAAAAAGATAAACCAACTCTATAAGATCGATAAGCGAGAATCACTGGAGAGATTTCTTCTTGTCAAATAGTAATTAAGATAAACTAGAAAGGGGAGAGAGATCAGCTCATGCAATTATGATTAAAAGTCATTTGAAACCCATCTCTTTCTGGGCATCTCTTTCAAGAAAGAGTCAATATATGTAAATACATGTTATATAATATCCAGAGTCCAAACGCTATTTACTTAGTAAAAAAAAAACACATCAACATTCCAAAAGAAACCCACATCTACAACATTCGAACAAAATTGCAAAGATTGATTTACCCAAATACTAAAAGGGATAAATCATTAAGAGAGAGGGTTAGTCTTATCATGTCTGTTTTAAACACATCCACCAGCAACACATCCAGCAGGGACTGCATAAGCCACACGTCCCACTGATCCACTTCTTTTGGCTTTGAAAAACACCACTCCAGGCTCCCCTTAAGACGACATAGCCAGGAGGAAAGCAAAGGAGAAAATGCCGCTGTCTAACCCCTGCTAACTGCACTGGGTGCTAAGCTCCAACGGTTTCAAAATCCCTAACAACATCCTCCCAAACTCACGTGGCCAGAGGCAAGGAAGGGACAAAGAATGGTAAAAAAAATTGAGGATATTTACATTGCATACGGCCAACAAGAAAACAATGCTCTTTTCCCCCAAAACGTATCAGGAAACAACATAAAACCATGTCCATATTTTGTGTTATCAGACCCTCATCTACGGGGCAGAGTAGAAGAAAAAGGCACGCATGGAAGGAATGGTTGGATTCACGTTTGGTACAGGAAAGAGGGGGGGTAGGAATACGTAGCAAGGTAATCTGTGCTTCATGAATATTCTGATATGAAACAGATCCACCTCTATGAGATTCTCTTTAATGAGTTACATCGTAAAACAAGTAAGGTCTCAATAGAGAATCTTTGTAATAAATTTCATCAGGTCTCCTGGTAACACTCTCACTATCACATAGTCGATTTTGATAAAAAATATCTTGAAGGAGAATCCCAAATTTGAGGATGCATTCGATACTGAACAGATAACAACATAGTTGGACAACCTGCTTATTGGAAGCGCTCAAAAAGGCTTCTACTAAACTGCAACATGCTTGCCACCTGGCTAATTCCTGTTGCAGGTCGTTGCCGTGGATCCCCGACAAGAACACACCTCGCAACACCCAATGAAAGTGGAGGTAACATGCCTACTTCACTAGCTTGCAGCTTCATCTATAACCACCATATCAAACCCATTACTGCGCCCAAGGAGGAACCATGAAGAAAATGCCTTGATAGAAAGGATTTCGATGGCTTCTCTCCCTACAAACCAGTCTGACAACTTCTCTCTGCTCATGCGGCTAGGAGAAAACAACATACACACGCAGCAAGGAGAAGAAATCAGAGTAGAAAGAATAAATCCAACCCAAACAGGTATGCGGCCAGCAGGTAAAAAGGTGTCCAAAAAGTCCTGCGCACTCACCAAAAATCCATGCAGCTAACAACAAGAAATCCAGGAAAGATTTGCTAGAACATCTAAAATTAAAGTATGCAGCCCACTACCAAAAAGGGAAGAGATATTTCTTACCCACAGCACGTGGGATAAACTAAGCATAAATGAAATAATTAAAGAAGTAGGTGGCCTTCATTCCCACAAAACATGCCCAACAATCATCCACCCATACGTATTGAAAGCAATAAAGGAGCGACCAGAATTTCTGCCAACTTCCAGCTAAAACCCACGCAAGGTTATTTCTCTCTCCTTTTTTTTTTAAACTCACGCATAGGGACATGTCACAGCCAAGGTGAGGAAGGGGGAATGCTAGGTGGTAGCTCAAAGAGTTAGTTGAGCATTTAAAACAGTAGCAGTCCCATCAAAACTTACACTCCCTACGCACTCTCAAGATAACAATAAAATAAATGCAATTAATCCGAGGCCAACCAAAAAGGTTACATTACACACAACTAGCAAGCCGGAGGAGTGAAATTATAATTTCTTTTAATTATAATATACATGATTGAAACAGCAAGAAAACATGCCTAAACAACCAAGGGGATAAACTAGATGTTAACGTTCGAAGGTGAACACGAAGCAAAGACCGACCATGGAGCCAAGACATCAAAATTACACATAGCCATTCGACGCTCCATAAGAGGGTCATTGCGACAAGAACTAGGGTAAACGCCGAACGGGGCATTACAGGTTCGGGGTGGCCGGATGATAAGGATCCACCTGCCTCGGGCATGTTTGCAGCTGTTGCTTGATTTTGATTTTACTTTTGTCTAGTGGGGTGATTTATGTTTTGTTGTACTTTCCTAAGTTCGGTCTAGTTTGACTTTTGGTGTTCTAGGCTCGGCCTAGTTTGTTCGCGGTTTTGGGGTGTGCTGTCATACTGCCCAATTTTTTTTGAAAGGTATCTTGTATCTTATTGCATTAGTATAATATAAAATCCTTTTCATAAAAAAATGGAAAGTAATAAAATTTAAAAATCATTTAAAAATAAGAAACAATAAAAATTAATAATAAAATAAAAAAGAAACTTGAAAAGTATAAAAAATTAATTATTGAAAAATTAAAAAATGTAAAATATTGTTTGTCTCACGTACTAGGAGGGTAATGGTGGAGCAGATACTTTAGCCAATGAAGGTGTTTTCTCTAATCAATACAAATTTTAGAATGATCACATTGACATCCCTCACACAACTCAGATCATTATAGCTAAAGATGTCAAAGTCACTTGTCTAGTCCTATAGTACTTGACTTGTGGGTTTTTACCCTTTCAAACGGTCATCCCCTGCAAATTGGATGGGTGTTTATGTTGAGGGGATAACTGTTGAAAAACAATTTTGTTTCTGTAATTAGTCTGCTAAAGCTTTGTGTAATTTTTCTTTCTCAACTGTCGACATTGATGTTTTCGTGAAGTCTCACTCTCACGACCCTCGAGCTATCAATACCCTGCGTTCCACAATGTTTTCAACCATGGGTGGCCTCCTTGTCAAATTAAGCCCATTTGTGACCCGACATGCAAAGAGAACACAAACTTATGGAAGGTTCTTGAAGTGGATGGATTCACAAATTTTATACAAAGAATCAAAGGACATGATACCAAAATTTCTCTGAAGTTTTCTTGAAAGTGGAAGGATAGGGTCTTCACTTTTAGGGGGAAGGGATTCACCATTAGTGAGAACCTAATCTCCTTGATCACGGGCTTAGGAATGAATGGCTTCACAAATTTTATACAAAGAATCAAAGGACATGATATTCAAATTTCTCTAAAGTTTTCTCGAAAGTGGAAGGATAGGGTCTTCACTTTCAGGGGGAAGGAATTCACCATTATCAAGAACCTAATCTCCTTCACCGTGGGCTTAAGAATGGATGGCGTAAAGTTTTACAGGAACAAGTTCAACAAGGAAGCTAAAGAGAAGAGGTTCGTCGAGGCTGTCAATACATTGCTTTCCACAATTCTTTCAACCATGGGTGGCCCTCCTTGCTCAGTTGAGCCCATTTGTGACCTGGCATGGAAAGAGAACACAAACTTATAAAAGGTTCTAGAAGTGGATGGCTTGACAAATTTTATACAAAGAAATAAAGGACATGATATTCAAATTTCTCTAAACTTTGCTCCAAAGTGGAAGGATAGGATCTTCACTTTATTTTTAAAAATTGATTAAAATTAGAATATCTTAAATATTAAAAAATAAAAATTAATGAAAAATTAAAAATTCAATTTATTTTAAAAAATTGATAACATTTTTTTTTATCAAAATTCATAAAAATTAATACTAGGAAAAATTGTAAAAAGAAAATTAAAATTAGTAAAATTATTAGTAAAAAATGGTAAAAATAAAAAATGAGAAAAAACAATAATTATATTCAAATAAAAAATTTAAAAAAACACTTACTAAATTAAGAAAAATTTTAGAAGTCAAATATAATTATAAAAAAGTGAAAATTTAAAATTAATAAAAAATTCAAATAAAATAAAAATAATATAACAATAATAATTTAATAAAATTGATAGAAAATAAAAAATTAGAATTTAATTTTTGAAAATGTACAATAAAAACATAAAACAATAGTAATTCATAAAAATTAACAAAAAACAATAATTGAAAAAATTAATAAAATATAATTTGAAAAAAAAAACAATAACTAAAAAAAACAACAATAATTGAATTTTAAAAAAAAAAAACTAAGAAATTTTTTAAAATTAAAATTAAAAAAATTAAAAATAGAAATGACTAAGAAATTTTTAAAAAATTTCCCATCCCACTCACCTCTCCCTCCTAAAAGAGTTTTTCGTAGTATGGACAAGGGTAAACAAATTGCAGTAGAAGGCCTCCTGAAGATGAGCCCAATCTTAACATTGGCATGCAAACCCAACTGCAACACCGGGATAATGCCATAAAAACCATTGAGGATAATGTAGACTTATTACTCATAGATGACAACATGAATGAATTGAGCTCCACAATCACTACTAAACTGGAGGAAAAAATTGACAACCTTTCTAAGAGGCAACAATGACATGGAGAAGACAATGCAACAAATGGTCAACAAACAAGTCAAGTAATTAACCATGCATAAGGCTTTCCTTAATTTCATTCAAATTCATGTTAAACAAATTTGTGAAGTTAGGGCATCTTGGAGGAGATTTTGACAGAGGGTAAGGCCAAGAATAAGCCCTTAGCTAAGGACAACAAGGACTTAGACAAGCAAGTGACAATCAACGTATTTAATGCCATGGAAGAAGCTCAGAAGGTCTTTAACGAGTTTCTCAAATAGACGTCTCTAGTTTTTTGTCTCTTTATGTATTTTTGCGGTATTACCGCTGCTACTGATATGTGTTTTGGTTGTTGTTGGGATTCTTGTTGGTAGTTTATCCTTACTATGCTTTTTAATGTTCATTTAGCTAACTTAGGCTATTTTGCTAGGGTGTGACCCTCACTTATAAATAAACCATTGCTCTATCTCTGTTATTTTTGGCTTTTGAGTCTTTTCTTCCATGGGGTATGACCCCCTTCAAAACCATTTATCATTAATTAAAAATTAAGAAAACATCAAAATTAAAATTTAAAATTAAATTGAATAAAAAACAATAAAAACAATTTCATTTAGTAGGCTGGTCATCACTGAAGTCACCATCTTTTTGTTGGCTCCACTTTTTATATTTTTTGCTTCCATGGCTCCACATTCCAAATCTTGAAAATATTCCATAGTCGTGTAGGTCTTTTTTGTTGTGAAAAATGACCTTTGAAATCTCTGTAGTGGAGATCAGTTTAACCTTGGTTGTGGAAATGCCTTCTTAACTCAACTATAAAACACCCCCCTTTTGAAAGATAAAAGAGGTACACTTGCGATCTACTCAAAATTTCTTAGTCATTATCGACATAATGCAAGTGTACCTCAATGTCTAAATGCTCAATGACATCATCGAGAGTGAGCTTTCAAAGGGCACTTTGTTAGCTCATGTGCCCAACCTATCTAACAATTCCCATGACAACAACACCATATCTTACTATATTTGCACATTCCTGCAATCAAATAATGAAAGGTATGCAAATTGTTGATTGGGGCCATAGGGCTATGCAATCAAATAATGAAAGGTATACAATTACATCACTCTACAATTTCTTACATATCATTTGCACATAACTAGACTAAGAAATCAATGATGTCATTCACACAGGGCTTCACTCTGCCCATATTTGTGGAAAGCTTAATGATGGTCTAGTCAATCATGTAATCAGATATTAAGTAGTGGGCTGATTTTATATTCATGTAAATACAAATGAATAAGCATTGGGGCCTTGTTTGTTTTTATTTGGATATCTTTGGTGGTTTTCACCATTGCAAAATGCCTTCCTAAAAGGTGTGGAACATGAATTTGAGTTTTCCTTTGCGAATCATAAAAGGGAAACTCAAATTCATGTTTTTACATATTTCAGGAAACATAAATCACCGTCAACACTCACTATTGTATCATAATGCGAGACTAAATTTTTTATCCTCAATTTTTTTTCAGAATATTTTATATGTCATTGGATAGTTGATAAGCTCTTCTAGGTCTTACAACGACTGTGCACCTAGATTTTGTATTGACGATAACAAGCATGGATCATCTTGAAGTGGTCTTTGTATAAAGTCTGCTCAGGACCTTGATAGTCGGGGGTTCCAAGCGAACAAAAACATATCAAAGCATTGTCTCATTTCGTCAATAGAAGCATTATTTTCCCAGTCAATTGCATCAATGTCAGGAGAATCTTCAAGCCATATGTTTCCATTCATACCTGCAAGTAATGGAAAGGTAAATAATGAATTCAAAAACATTGACATCATTCAAAGTTGGGTTTTGACCCTGAAACTTATTGGATTTTTCCCATTTTTTAATTTTGGTTACTTTAAGTGTAAATTGCACTATTGTGAATAATGCGCGTAAAATTGAGACAATTAAGTAAAACACATATAGAAAATAATTTTTGGGAGTAGTGGAAAAGGTGTGCTACTACATGCAAGAATTTAATTCTCACTATTTCATTTCCATCTTTACATTGATGTCTTCGGCTTTTCTAACAAATCAAATGCTGTACATTCGAAAACCTTAACTATGTAAAATAAATAAAATTAAAAAATGGCAGAGCTTGACTACTAGATAAATTATCCCTGTTACTCATATGACTAATTATTGGATGTGCTCAATTACCAATGATTGTTCATGTATCCTATGTTTTCTTGCATTTACTTGATCTTAAAACTAAAAAGCAGGGCTACAAAGTGCTACATGAAGAAAGCAACGTGGTTGTGTTTCAACCTTAGAACCTATTGAATTTTTCCCATTTTTTTATTTTTTCCACTTTAAGCGGAAATTGCACTCACGTGGATAACAGAGTCTCAGTCTAAAACATTCATTTGATAAACAGTATAACCAACTGGTGGAGGGGCTCAATTATAAATGATTTTTCCTGCATCACTTGTTTTCCTGCAATTACTCCTTTAAATTAAAGGGGGATATAAAGTGATCCAAGAACACGGGGGATTCACTAGCTAGGCAATATCCTAACACGTGGCTTCATATTGAGGTAATTAAAATTAATAAAAGTAAAGTCAATATACTGGTAGAGGAGGGGGTGAAAGGGTTTAATTTATTAATAATATGAATCAGGTATTGGGGGTGGGTTAGAGAGGTGGACCAAAGGAAAGGGAGGTTTAATTTTAATATAAAACTTAGACATTTGAACCATAATTTTTAAAGTTAAATACCTTAAAATGGTAATTTAAGTAATGGTCATAAAGTGAAATTATAATCTCTTGTTGAATAAAGAAATCTCAATTAAGGGATTATTAACCAAGAAATAATAAGATGGTAGAAAACTAGGATTGAGTACGCTTTTCAACACAAGTGATATTATTTCACCATCTTAATTACATGAAAAACTACTGATAAATGATTAAAGCTTAACATTTATAAGGTAATTGGTAATAGGTATTGAATGGGTTCAAACTATCTTGCGAGACAAAATACATATTAAATTTTTTTGATGAGAAACATGATATATTTTCTGTTTAATATATTGGGCTAGAAATAAAAAGGGGTAAATAAAATTTTCATTGAAAAATGGCTAAGTAAGGTACATGGAAAAATAAGAGGGTACTTTCATTATAATAATATAACGGGAGAGGGTATTATAAATTAAATAATTAGAGCTAAAAACTATAATTAAGGGTATTCTTTAATACCCTTCAAACGAATGTGCTATACCATAATTTTACTAAGTAAACCCCCTGTGTCCAAGAAGCAAACATTTCTATTAGTCTCAAATATGAGACCTTTTGGATTTTCTCCATTTTTAAGATTTTCCATTTTAAGCATAAATTGCACTCAAGTGAATAATGCAAGCAAGATAGAGACTATCTAGTTGAATATATTAAATTTGTCTTCCCTAAAACCCTTTTTTCATCACCCCTTATCCTCTTCCTTTTTTCACTTTCTCAAATTTTAATTCTTGGCTTCATCCCATAATTATTAGTTGATAGATTAAACATGATGTGTCTCCATTTATAATTAACTGAACTTTAAAGTAAATAACAAAATCATAGTTGAAAATAAGCAATGGGTAAATGTAAGTCATAGGGAGTCCTGAGCACAAAGTCTAAATAGAATAAAAGTCTTACAAAGAAAAAAAAATTTCAAAATAAATCCTATGGTAAAAAATGAGGAATCAAAACATTGTAAATCAACATGAATCTACCTTAAATAATCAATAAATACATAACACAAAAATTAACTAGGTACCACCTAAAACTAGGTGTAAATAATTATCATGCAATATTTCAAACAATGAGAGTAAAGAAAAAACATAGAGATGAAACTACCATATTAAAGTATAAACATTACAATTTAAAATATAATATAAATGAGTATATTAAACATAAGTGCGTACAAATATCATTGCTTAAAATAATATGAGCCAACTCTTGATAAGGGGAGTAAAGGGAATAAGTTGGTAAGATGGATTCCTCCTTCTGAAGGACGGATTAAATCAATTTTGATGGAGTGGAAAAAGAAAATCCAGGTAATGCTGGGTGTAGATGTATCTTAGGAACTTAGCTAGCTAGCCTATTATGGCCCCGACCTTTGATTGTGGCTTTTCTTCTAATACCTATGTAGAAGGTATGGCTCTTCTATTTGGCCTATGTGAGGCCAAGAAGAGGAATTGGAATCACTTATGAATTGAAGGTGATTCCAAGGCTATCATTGATATGGCCCAAGGAAGTTCTCCTAAGGCTTGACGTTTGAAGACTATATGGTCGAATATTAAGGAAAATTTGCCTTCCTTTTCAAAGGTTAAATTTTCACACACAATAAGGGAAGGTAATAAGCTGGTGGATGGTTTAGCAAATAGAGGGGTTGGTTTATGGGCCAATCTTCATTTAAGTTACCAATCTTGGGATTTGAGCTTCCCAAACAATATTCAAACACTTTTAGCAGGGGATGCACATATGGCGTTGGTAGAAGGAGGTATATGATTGGGAAGTCCACCTTATAATTGTTTTCTCTCTTCTCGTGATGTTGGTTGAGCTAGAAGATTGTGGTAGATATTTAAGGCTTTGACACATGTGAAGTTTTTATTGTTTTTGGTGTAGGTATGTGTATTAAAAGCCAACAGGTGGTGAGTTGATGTTTATTCCTCGCATCATTTTCTCACCCTACCTACGTGCTTTCCTTCCCCTCTAGTTCAATGTAGCTTCTTGTTCTTTCAACATGGCGTCAAAGGATGGTCTGGTTGTGGGGCAGAGCCAGAAGAGGTGTCGGGCTCAAATTGGGGAGTCTATGGGAGATTATTTTACAAATTAGATGAGCAGGTGAATAAAGAATGTTACAACGCATTGTTCGTTGGAGAAATTCTAGACAGTGGCAGGGAGTTTTAAAGCTGAAGATGAAGAGGGTGACATTAGTTATATGATGTGGAAGTTTATGTTGGATCTTGGGTAGTCGGTTGGGCATCATAATGTCTTTGATGTTGGAATGTCGCAAAGACAGAGATACCATACCATACTGACATGTTTCTTCTGGGAAAAACTTAACTAACATGCACAAACAAATACTCATGCTTCCCGCGTAGAAACAACAAATTTTTTCGAGCAGTAGATGAAATTATTTAATTTAAATAAAATGGTGGTCAATATATGTGCATGTAGCGCACACGATGGGATAGGTAGGGACAATGTAGTTTAAAGTTGCAGGTGAGAGTGTTGAATCTAGACCAAGAAGATGTGCAAATTTTTGGTCTAAGAAACACAAAACATGCCATTTATTTATATAAGAATTACTAAAATTATAAAATTTAGTGCATGCTTTAGTTTTTTTCCAACGATGTGTACATGACTTTACCTTGAAACTTTTCACATAAGTAAGCTCTCCTCTGTTCACTTGAATGCTTATCATACTACCCATTACACAATTTTTTTGGTCCTATTATTTTTTATTTGGTTCCCACATTTTTTTAAATGGTGTCATTGTATAATAATTACAAATTGCAAGACTTCGTGTTCCTTTCACTATATTGTTAGTGTAAAAAAAGATCACAATTAAATTATCTTCTTTGTTTTCTTTCCTTTGTTTCCATTTCACTTTCTTGATGATAGAACCCCTCAATATTTGCTTATCCAATGACTCAATACACTAGAACACTTCAAATTGCTTATTTTTTTATGGTTCTTTTAGAAATTCTTATATGTTGATATCATAGGGTAGAAATCGGGGTCAATATCAGAGGACTTGATTTGTGGGCCTATTTTCATAGTCTATTTGGAAGTTTGAGTTGACCAAAATACTCATAATATAAAAACTAATTACGAAATACGGTAAAATTTTAAAGATTTTCCATATTTTCTATTTTTTTCATTCAACCGTATATAACTTTGTATTTTTGGTGGTAAAATCTTAAAATATAGCATTTATAAAATTTATGTTATTTATTATTATTTTATACCATAAAGGTGTAATTTATGAACACTTCCAAGATTTAATAGTTAGGAGCTAAAAGGAATTCAATTTTTTAGCATTGTTTATAAGGTTTTCAACAGTCCCTAGGAGATTAGTGAGATTCTATTTTTTATGAACCATATTTTTTCATATTTGAAGAACATCACTTAATACTCTTTGTATGGAAGCTTATACCTTGAAAGAATTGATGAACATATGAAAGAGAATTAAGTATTTCTTTAAATGAGTGACTTTAAAAATTTTAGATGTGGAACTTGACAGTGAATATATACGGTTTGAGAAACAATTCCACAACCTACATGGCGTATCTTTGCATCCCCTTAAGGAAGAAATTACGCTGATAGGTGTTTCATTTTATGGGATGAAGTCTTCTTATTACTGACATGTTTGTAGGAAATCAACCGCTTACAATTTTTCGCCGTACATGCGTTGAAATCAAACAAACATCATGTTTCTTTTGCCTGTGGTTGTCAGGTTTTCTGCAATGACAATGATATTTCAAATTGGATGGATCAATGCTAGTCTAACTTGGCAAGGAAGAGGCATCTAGGTATTTGATATTGTATTTTCTTGGAAGATTCATTCACGCTACCTACTTCTAATTGCTCTTCAAATCTACAATGATCTTCAGATCATAGAGCTTTGCATGCATGCTTGTCTTGAGCTCTATACCTTGGCAAGATTTTCCTAGGGAAATACGCTCTTTGAGTGGCTCACCATCATTGTGGAATTTAAGCTATGTTCTTCACATCCATGAATCATGATATGAACGATGATCATTTCCTTATCTACATGTTCACCTACTTTGTTAAGTTTTTTTCTTTTGTGCATGCCTTGTTCTACTAACCTACTCTACTTGGTTCTCAATGTTTGATCATTTCAAACCTACATATTTATGAAAGATTGATCTCTTTGTTTCATGTATTTATTTTTTATGGAACTCCAAATTATGTGATGTTATATATCATTATCATTTCAGCTGCCTTAGGTTGCGACAATCCTTGAACCTGGTTTAGAATTGCTTCATGGTAACACCTATGTTATTGTTATTATGGATTTATCTACCCATGTTAATTTGAGAACCTACTCACGTAACTTGGAAATTTTCACCATATGATCTCATCTTTTCCCCCTCGTCATCTCTATACATTCACCACTCAACCTTTGTTCATGTTTCTTGTATCTTGGGTGCAAAGTTTAGGAGATTCAATCTTGTGTTTTTTATAGTTTAGGAGTTGTTATGCCAACATTTGAAGGAAGAAATGAAAGAAGTAAAAAAATGGCAACCACGTAGTGCCGCTGAAACAACGTATGCTTGTGTAGTCACTTATTTTTTCTTTAGTCTCATTTTTATACTATTTTTCTTATATCATCGATAATCCAAAAGGAATTGTTAAAAAAATTAGATTGGTGTGTGTTGTCCGTAAGGATGTGTCAACTCTAATATAATCACAAGAATTGAAATGAGAGGAGAAAATCACATTGATTGTTTGGATCCTGATTTGGTTGCCCCTGCCTCTATCTCAATGAAATCTACAATTTTCCATGCTTGAGAGAATCCCTTCAAGTAGTTCTAACCTGAATTTGGAAGAAAAACATGAGCAGTAAGACAATTATCATCGTTATCTTGCATAAAAATGGGAGAAATATGGACATTAAATTTGATCAGGTAACTGCCGTCATTTTTCAAGACTATTTACTTGATTTTGTGAAATTTATTTTCACATCCACTAATTGATTTTCCACCAATAGGTATTGTCCATTCTTTTATTCCCTAAATACATCAATCCTATTTGATGTTTATAAATATCTAGACATCCTCTTGCTATGGTTTCCCTTTTCTTGCCATAAATTCAATCACCTTTTGGTTGTGTATTCCATATCCTCATTTCCATCCATAATAAGAATTTTTTCTTGTATAATAGACTTGTGGTTAGCTATCCACCTGCTCTTTAGAGTTTCCTAACACATCAAAATGCTCGCTAAAAAATATTCAGGATATCTTTGTCATAGTCTTCATACACTGTCTTTTTTTGTACTTAAAATATCAAAGACAATATCTTACTCATACATATGTTTTAGAATATCATAAAAGAGTCAATCCATCATTATTTTTGAATCATTCCATTACCCTCTATAATATCAACATGACATATATAACTTACTTGACCACCCCCTATATTCTTGGGCTCCTTGGGGATAAGTTCTTAATTTTCTTTTCCAACATTTTCTCTTCAGGAAAATAGGTTTCTTGGGACTCATACAACTCTCTAATGCGTTTTCTCTAAAAATCATTCATTTAAAAACCATATGCCACCTTTTGTAATAACCCATTGCACTAGCTCATCTCCATCGAATAATTGACCATCCAGATTCCTATGCACACAAACACTTGTTCCAACAATGTGCCTACAAAGCTATGGTTATTAAAGCCACAATATTAAATTGTAACAATGACCACAGAAGAATAAATTAAAGCCGACATGGTAAAAATGTATTTAGGTTTTTAATCTTGAGAAACAATCCATGACCTAGGTGTTGTCCTCCAAGAGATATCCTATGAAAAAATATGTAGATAGTATTTGGGGACTGTTTTGAGCAATGATGCACTTAATACTATAGCAACGGACAAGATGAGGACCAACATTACAAATAACATGGATACTATGCAATCCAACACAATATAAACAACGTAGATGATATAACTTTTCATGATATATGTTGCAGGATTACTCGGCCTTTGGATTTCCGCTTCTGTTAGACACCTCTAGCAATATAATAGTTTCTCTCTCTCTCTCTCTCTCTAATATGTGGTATTCTCGAAGATCTTTCGTAAAAAATTTCTATATGTGAAAATTATAGATAAAATTTTCCACTCGGATGAATGTTTTGTTGTCTTATTTATCATTTGTTTAAAAATATCTTTAATAGAATATTTCTTTCCCTACATTTGATAGAACATAATAATAGGAGTCTAAATGTATTATTAAACTCGATAAAGTCCTATACACTATGTAAAGCAATACTTGCTAAAAAGTATATTTTAGAATTCCATTGGTTCTTGGGGCTGAATTTAACGACTATTTATATGTTTTTTGTGGTTTTACATATAAGATACTTATACATATTTAAAATAGCCTTCACATGGGACTTAAAATATTTAAAATTTGATCCTCATCATTCATTTAATATATTATATTAATAATGCATAAATAACATTATTTAGTATTTATTAGGTTTGGGATAATCATAGTCTCATGGAAAAACCATGGTACCCTTCGTTTGATCCAATCAAAGATTCATTCAATTGGTTGCCTGTTTGGATTAGACTCTTGGGTCTACCTTTGCAACTATGGACCGAATCTTGTCTAGAAGCCATTGGTAACATTTTAGGACGTTTTGTAAAATCAGACGAAGAAACCACTTGGTGCATCCATATTATGATCGAATTATGGTGAATTTGGATGTTCACTTGATCTTCCGGACAAGCTTAATTTGCAAATAGGTGAAAGGGTTTGGACTCAAAGATTGGATTACAAAATATTGTCTTTTCGTTAGCATTAATGTTTTCAAATAGGACATTTTATACAAGAGTGTGGGAAACCTAAAACTAAAATTAGGGGAAAATATTCATGGTGGAAGGATTCTCTTCCTTCTCACTATATCATAAAATACCCTTCAGTTCGTGAGGAAGATTTGTTGTCTGAAAAGAACACCTCTAGGATTAAATCTACCACTGTGGTAGAGTATTTCTCTTAAGTGCCCTGATATGGTTCACATCCTTTAGAGAAAATTTCCCATGTTTTAGTGGGGTTGGTTAAGGAGAAGGAATCTATTTCTTCTCCTACTAAGGTTTTGTTTCAGTCTATTTCTTTTATTGATATTATTCTTCCATGTTGATCTGGTGAAGACGATTTGGGGGAGTGGACGATGGTCCAAAAGAAGAAATGATCATCTTCAAAGTAGATTTCAGCTCCACCTCAAATGATTTTATGATCTCACTCCTCTTCATTGGGCTGATTTTGTTTCGTGTCTTATGGGTTTTTCCCTTTTCTGTCAGTTGCTTGAGTCAAGCTTCTTTAGCTCTTTGTTGTCTATTTTTTCAGTTCTAGTGAGCTTCACTATTATATCTTTATTGTAATGGTCCATGGAGCCTTTCCATCAATTATTAATTAAAAAAATTATTTTGTATTTTTCAAGCGGATTATTGAAAAATTATTGTCAATTAAAAATTATTTCATACATATATGGGTAAGTGCACCAATCTGGGGGTCAAAAAGTGGACAAGAAAATGAAAAATGAGAAAAATATGATCGCGTTACATTTTCTTTGCTTTAGTAATTCACAAACCTAAAATTTGTACGCGTTATAATGAACTATAAATAAAAAAGGTCTGAGCCCTATTCATTTTCTTTTCCCCCAAATGTGAGTTTGACAACAAAACCCTGCACTCGTGTTTTATATACAACTACATCTAGCTCCCATGATTGTCTGAGAATTACCGTGAAGATCAAAATCAACAATGGCGCCAAATAAAAGCCCAGTAGACAAAATTATTTTATCTAAATTGCATTGAAATTTGGTAACTATATAGTATAATTTGAATTGAATACTTTTTTTTAATTTTTATAGTTCCATCTCAATCACAACCAAAACCTACAATTCTTGTGAACCTTCCTAGCCCTCCTATAGTTGCTAAACATCCTCCAACTAGTTACGAGGTTTTATCAGCCCATATAGTGGAAAACAAAATTGAAATTGAGGAATTAATCAAAAATTCAAAAAATTAAGGGATTCAAATTCTACAAACCCCCATTGTGCCTCTTTTGCAAACACATTGGAGACATTAGTGGCTTAAGTTGACGCGGAAATGAGTCAAATTGAGCATTGGACATATTATAGAGAGCGTTGTAGGGAATATTAAACCAAAAAATTGTCATATGCAGATGTAAAGTAAAAATAAATTACAAAAGAACTCATATGTTCCTTATTTACGGACCCTCGAACCAATTTTCCTTTTCCATTGTCATGCAAATGGTTTCCAATCAACGAGTACAATAGTGATTTGATTAAAAATATTTATTGGGACTGATGGTGGATGGTGTTTGATTTTCCACCTTGCAATAACAACAAGGTTCCACAATAATTTTTGAGGAAACTCTATTGTGAGTTTATCCTCAATGAGATCCTGAACTATTTTGATTTCTGGGATTTCTAGGGCTGAGGAAAAGGCTCTACACAAGAACGACCAGGTGCGTAACGTGCACCTATTCAACAGGGTAGAGTCCAATACTATATGGGCAAGTACTATGAGGTTAAGATAAGAAATAGAACCAATGACCTCATACGAAGGACATACCAAGTCAGGTAAGCACACTGAGCCATATAAGTAGAGTAGTGATATTATAGAAACCCTCGAGCCCAATAAATCAAAGAACAACAAAGAAAAGTGTTACTCAGAGCCACTCTAATCAGTCTTAGCCAAAGCAAAAAAAAAAAATCCAATTTTTAGCTCGTGCCTAGATTTGAAGCAATAAGTTCAATGTGTGTTGAACAATGCAAAGACATGATGGCTGTAAGGTAAGAATAAATCACCTCCAAACACTGAATGAGCATGTTAGGTAGATCTAAAACAATGCACAAGCACAACAAACCAAGATCTCTACAGTGGAACCCCAACTCAAGATCCAACAATGAATGAAATAAAGTAACCTTTGAACCATACAAAGCTTGAGTATCCTTTTAATGATGGAAATGGCCATCATAGAGCATATCAAAACCTAATCCCAAGGTGGAGAAAACAAAGCATAAAGGATCAATAAGCAAATCCAGAAAAAGGAAGAGTGAAGACCCTGAACGAGCCAAATAAAATGGAAACCTTTCAATGAGAAAATATAGCTCATAAACCTAAAAAAGGAGCTAAATACAAATATATATGATGGAAAATTCAAAATAAACCATGGAAACTAGAGATTCCATGCACAAAAATTGGTTTCCTAGAGAAATTTTGGCATGACATCCCCGCTTCCTCTAGAACCATCCAAAGTTTTTGATGCAAAATGAGGGTATCTTAGGGTTACAACCCTAGTTTGGAGGGGTTAACCATAGGTTTGGGATAACCTTAATTAGTTAATCATGGTCAATGGTGAGTTAAGACCAAATGAATTTCCCACAAATGGAATTTTTTATATTTTCCATCAATGATTATATGCATGTGTGGTAATAATTTTAGCCAAGGTAGGACCAAGGTTATTACTTTTGCATGAAGAAGGGGTCCAAAATTTATAATTTCTAAAAGATAAAACCATATAATTACCCATGATGAGCATGTGCATGTAATCTAAATAGGGAAAGAGATAAAAATATCTTTTTAAAATAAAGTAAAGCTAAAACCGCTTTCTTATTTACAAACTCATCCATACAAATACCTTAATCCTTACGAATAAGAATGGTTTACTAAGTCAACAACAGGATGACCAAGCTTGAAAAAGGTCATGAAAAGCTATTTTTAGGCCTTGGACCCTCATGCAAGTGAATTTTAGCTTCTTATTATTAAAATTGTATTTATTTACAAAGAAGAGATAAAATTATGCATGTAAATGCTAAAATTAGATTTGTCTCCAATTAGCCATCTTATTTATTTTTGGATGAGCTATTTTTAGCTGAGGGTCGTGTTATATTTTGCTACTTATACCTTGCTTGTGCTACTACAAAGGGGGGATTATGTCATTATGTAGACTTGTATGTAGAAATAATTGTACTTGTCCACCTCATTGAAGCAATAAAGATGATTTTTTCCTCCAATTGAAGTTTTATGAAGTGTGATACAACAGGTTGTGTGGTATGTTTTAGTCAATAATTATTTCCTTTACATGCTCATAGCTTTCCAGTACCTCCATTTAACTGTTTTATAAGTATTACAAGTCACGTAAGTGTATATTAATGCCTCTGTGAATGGAATATCCATCATAGAATAATTTTAGCGAAGTTTTTCATTCTTTTTGCAGTCATTAAGTGTACTTTTGTGCAAGTATAGGTCCCAAAATGTTGGTATATCAACTTATTTACTCACTTTCCTTAAGTTTGTGTTTTTTTCTCTCCCTAAACCTCATCAAAGAATCAGTTTAGGTGATTTACCAAGGGATCCAACCTGCTCTGGAGGTTCTCCTCAACTTGAGGCACCCACAACTAAGAGGATTTCCCATTGTTTTGGCCAAAGAGTAGAGTCAGATTGCATTTCCAAGTTAAGTGTGTACTTTAGACTGATACCATGCACATCACCACTACTATAATTTTGAAGCAATCAACTAGGTCAAGGAATATAGATTCCTTCAATTCCAAACTCACCAAGATCCCTACTTTAAACTATTAACAAACGAACAATCCTCTCAAACATATTCAAATTGGTACAAGTTGCCAACTAATTGCATATATATATAAGGTGGAGAACTACATGTGGTTTAAGGAATATTTAGAGTAGTGGTGACATATGTGGTGCATATATTACACTTCAATCAAAAAACTAACCATATTTTAGGGTCTCACACCCATAGTTAGGGGTTGAGGTTGATTTTAGCTAACTATATATGGATTTAGGATTGTGTAACACTTAGGTTTTCACAAAAAACACATTTTTAAAGCACCAAAGGACACAAAACATTGCATAACCAAAAAAATGAGTAGGTACATGAATGCACAATAGGTCATACATTGTACAACTATTATTGGAAGATATGTATGGTCCTGAAATAGGTCATCTTTTAGTTTCAGTTTCACTAATGAAGCATCTTCAACATCTGCAATCCTAGATTCTCTAGTCTATGCACCCAAATATCTCTTGTATCATTATGTGTAGCTAATTACACCTTCCTTTTTGTGTTTTATATCTTGTAGCTGATAAGAACTGCAATATAATATAAAAACAATGGATGATAAAATATGGAAATTAAATTCATTCGGGATATCATTGATTTTGATAGAGGTTATATATATAGTGTTTGATCTCCTACAATGGTGGAGTCAACACTCATCTTCAATCCCTCATATCTCTCTCCATGAATCTTTCAGTCTTATCTCCTAATATCTCTCAAACATCCCTAGGATCACTCACACTACAAAATAGCTACATGAATTGTTCTCACAACTCACTCAAATAATTAAACTATTACAACTATATTATTAATAATATTAAAATTTATTTAATAATGTTACAAAATATTTTTGTAACATTCACTCCCCTATTGTTAACATTATTAATTCCCAATATACACTCCCCTTATGTTGACAAGGTAGAAAAAATAATCACACTTCCTTCTGCAGCTTTCCGCCCATGCTTCTCATGATTTGGATGGTTTTATAGGACAACCAACAACCAGCAAGGATGGTTTTCTGAGCACAACCAAAAAACTAAAAAAATGATGGTTTTATAGGAAAACCAACCTAAAACAAAGGATGGCTTTATAGGACAACCAAAAACCCAAAAATCATGCTTATGTTTTTCCTTTGTGCTTTCATCTATCCACTACATCTTTCATTCAGGGAATATGTAGAAACCAATGATTGCTAAAAACAAACTGAATAGAGGGAAAATTGAACATTGAGACCATGTTCCCCCCCTTAATGTGAACATTTCACTTATTCAAATAGGAACTCTAAAATCATACTGCAAATTTGAAATAAAAGAAAACACACATACACACACACTACCACCAAAACTTCGTGCGGCCCCGTCGTTGGTGACTGACGAGAGGTCGTTGATTGACCTCTAGCCTCTATTACGTCCATCCTCCAATGAATAATGAACTCTTTACTTAATACAAGAAATATTCATCACTTTTCTGAGCATTTGTTTCCTCATTATCAGAGTGAGTAGACTTCATATCACAATCACTTTCTTTGTCCCTGTTTTCAAAAATGAAGGTTTTATCCTTCATTTTACCATCAAGTAAATCTTTTGCTCTTTTCTTACAATACATAATACCATGTCCAGGAGCATTACAATAGTGACAAAGAAATTTTCGTGGAACTTGGGAGGTTGATTTTAAGGCTTGAATTTTCCTTTAGCATATGATTTGTTTCTACCATACATTGCAATTTCTTTTAGATCAATATTCTTAGTTCTATTTTCTTCTTCTATTAGAGAAGAAATTAAATCATCTAGACTCGGATTTATTTTTCTCAAAGTGAAGACCATATTAGAATAGATAGGAGGCATGCTATTAAGTAATACTAATTTTTCATCATCATCAATCCCATCAACTTTGATTCCAGCTAATTGATTTGAAATAGAACGAAACTTACTGATATGTTCCTCCATACTTTCTCCTTCCTCCATTTTGAGTCCAAACAAATTTTTCTTGAGTGCCACTATTGTGCTCTCTTCTCGTGACCCAAATAGTTTGCTCAATTTCATCTAGATCAAACGTGATGTCTATGTTAGATCTATGTGATGCAGGTAGGCATAAGATAAACCTAGGCCAATAATCGTTGTTACTTTTCGATCCTTGCTTTCCCATTTTTCTGCTTCATCTACATCAAGTGGTTTATTGATTTTTCCTTCCACAATATCACATAGATATTTGTTAATCAACAACAATTCAGTTCTAACCTGCCATGTATGGAAATATTTACCTTTGAATTTTTCAATTTGATTCAACTTGTCCATGTCGATTTAAAAAATTGGATGTTGGATTCCACCAAAAATGCGTCTGTAAAGCATTTTTTTTTCCGTTTACAATTTTTGATATGATCAATGTAAAGAGCTAAAAAGCACACCTTTTTTTTTAAAACATCATCTCAATCTGAGTTACCAGCTGAAAGTTATGGCAACTACAAATTTCAAATCCAACATCTTTCTGGACCCCTTTCCAAAAATGGAAATTTTTTTTCTTTCCAATTTTAAATCCAACATATCTATTTTTTTAACTAAATACAAAAATGGAAAAAAATGGAAAAGAAGATTTGTAACTCACAATCTCACGATTGGCAGATAAATGTCGTTTTGACTAGTATGGTAGGAAATCGATCATGGATCTTGGATGAAAACAAAACGTGGATCCATATGTGCATGGAATTTTGAGTTGTAGGTAGTGATTTCGGTTGCAACGTGATGTAGTCAATGAAAATTTCCATAGGAAAGGAATTTTGATAAATTAGAAGTATTTGCATGGAAATTTGAATCCGCAGAGCTATCAAATCATATAATTTAATCTAGCAATTCGATTGACATAAAATTGTGAATGCAAATGCAAGTACTATACCACCAATACACTCTCCACCAATCACGAACAAGATAATGTAAAATCAATAATTGCAGATTTGGCCATGATAACAGAACATATATGAGGAGGATGGCATGTGGTCTGTCCAAATAAAAAACTATAGAATTGAATGGATGCTTATTGCCCCCTCCTTCCACGTGTGGCTATGTTGGGGACATGTCTGACATTTATCCATTATGATCTCACTGTTATTTCTCCATTACGATCTCACTGTTATTTCTCCATTATATGGACCAGAAGATGCTCTGATACTAGTGATACAGACTGTAATATAATATAAAAACACTGAATAAAAAAATATGAAAATTAAATTCATTTCGGATATCATTGATATTGATAGAGGTTACATATATAGTGTTTGATCTCCTACAATGGTGGAGTCAACACTCATATTCAATCCCTCATATCTCTCTCCATGAATCTCTCTGTCTTATCTCCTAATATCTCTCAAACATCCTAGGATCACCCACACTACAAAATAGCTACGTGAATTGTTCTCACAACTCACTCAAATAATTACACTATTACAACTATATTATTAATATGAGTTCTATAAACTCATTATTAATAATATTACAACTTATTTAATAATGTTACACAATATTTTGGTGATAGTAGCATATTTTAAACACTTGTTGTAAGTGCCAATATGTTATTATAAAATTATGTAATTAATTCTAGAATTTAGTTAATTAGAATAGCTCCTAGTTTCAAACCTTACATTTCTTTTTTAGTTTGTTGTGCATTCAATACCATTTTAATCTTAAGTAAATCTTAAAAAAGGGTGTAAACATTTGGTAAACCCATCTCTTAAATTGAATATTTTTTCTCAAACCCTAGTTGCCTTAGGGTTTTTTCTACTATTTCACTATACGATTATTTTTATCTTTTCTTTAGGCATTCTTCTGCCTCTTTTGGGCACATTAATGGATTCCACTAGTAATCTCATTATCCAATTCCTTGAATTTCTTCATCTTAAACCCCCATGTAAGGATATTATATTTGAAAATTTTCAACATGCTAAGATTCTTCTTAATACCTCCCTTACTTACGTATGGGCATGCCTCCAAATGGATCTTTATTTTTAGGAGGAATCTGCCTCTTTTACTTTTGTTAAATTACCCCCACAAGACATCATTGATAATGGAATCCCTCTATATAGTCAAGTAATTGTGTAAAATACCATGGCTAAGATTTTTCCCATTGACAATGGCTTGGGTCTTAATATTTTCAATATTTATTTTCTTTATCATTTGGGCATCCCTACTATAGATTTATCCCCTTTAACCATTAATATTCATGGTTTCGATAATATAACACGTCAGCCATTGAGATAAATTATGTTTCCATACTAGTGGCTCTCGCACCATTCTTACTCATTGTCATGTTATACCAAATTAACTTATTTATAATCTTCTTTCAAGTAGTACTTGGCTAATGTTGTCCCTTCTACCCTTTAGGATTTCCTTAAATATTATTATCAAGGGACTACATATGTTATTAAGGTTGATGGATATGATATGATATTATATTAATAAGTACAATGATATAAGATAATTTACATAAAAATATGTGGTATGGAAGTGCACTCCAAAACCTCAAAATAAAACTAGGCAACAACAAAGCCTTGGAATACAATTGATTACATAGTATTAGAGAGTAAAAAAAGTAGATAACTTAAGGTGCCACTGCAAATTGTTGTCCTACACGGGGTGGCTCTTGATCATGTAGCTTGATCTAGGAAAGTCTTTTGCATTATCCTACACATCCCAACTAGATCCAGGATGAATTCTTGCTTCAGTTTCTTCAACAGTGGATCAAGAGGGAAATATGGCAAGAGACAACCTAGGAAAGTTGTTGGGTAGAGGCGAGAGCCTCTAACTATCTTGATTTTTATCCCCAATCGAGATTGTTAAGTACCGGGGGGAATCCCAACTGTGGTGGTAGGCTGAAGGAAGAAGGGAGAAGATCCTCCATTTAGGTTGGCTATAGCAAGATCGGTGGGACCAATTGAATGAGCAATTTTGTGATCAAATATGGTGGCCACCACCTCTGGGATGCCCATTGGTACCACCTTGCGGTGGAGAGTGGTGAGAAGGGGATGAACGTTCACAAGAAACATTGCAAGAGGTGTCACCCCAGTGATGAAGGAACATTTACAAATGTTCCACCTCGAACGCCATTTTTTTATATTGAACTTGAATCTACAACAATACATTTGCGATAACCACTTTTTTTTATAAATAGACAATTATTGATCAAATTCAACATTAGAAAATAAAAAAGATTTACTTTATTTCCAAAGCCAGAATAAGATTTCCTGTCTGAAAGCATGATAAATATGGGAAAATTTTTGGGGCATCCAAGGTTTTTCTCCTAAAATAACATGATGCTAAGTAAAACACTCTGGTCAGATGGGGAGGAAGAAAGAATGAATCCAATTCCAAGAATTCTAGGATTTGTGAAAATATAAGAAAAAGAGAAGAAAGGTTTCCAGATGACCACAAAAGGGACATTTGTGGGTGGAAACTATCATGTAAACTAGACAGGTATAAAGGGGAAGGCCTATTGACACATAATCACAACAGCCCTAAATGTCTGCAACTAGATCGGTTGAAACTTTTAGTGTGATTGCATAACATGGAGCTTTTCACAAAGTGTGGGACTTTGCAATTGGGAAAGCTCCCTAGATGAAGGCTGGTTCCTATTCCTCTATTCTGATGCACACATTCAAATTTTAGAGGATATACTCTAAAATATACTCTAAATTTCCAAGGAGATAGGGTTAAGAAGATTACAATAAATTAAACCTAAACTAACAAGGTGATGCACCAAAGGAATGCTGAACACTTGCTTTGTAATTAAACAAAAACCATGAAAATGTAATACAACCACCATCACATATAACAAAGATTGCAATGAGAGATCAGAGAGATGTAATGAACACAAGAGAGCTTTGAAAATCATCCACAGACATGTATTATTGTTCCAAAAATTTGATACAGTACACTATAATGGCCAAGAGACAAGATTTTCATTACAATTTTGATGGGAGGTTTTAACTCCACAAATCCACTTACAGAAAATAGAAGAAGGGAGGGTAAAAAGACAAATTTTCCAACCTTTAGAAAAATGCCCCTCCATTATAATATATAGGAAGAATGAGAGAAGGAGATGAAAAAATTCAAATTCTTGCTTCAACCACCCTAGAATGCATTGAATTCACCTGCAAAAATGATGGGTGCCATTGAAAAACCCATGACTCCATGATTGAATCAACTCCTCCATTTTTCATTGCGTGTAATTTCTTGTTTGTCCAATTTTTCCCAAGGGGAAAAATTGGATAACAATTTGGCGACTCGCGGGATCACCTACATGTTAGGTGGAAAGATCAGTTTCCTTGAAGTATCCATTAGGTATGGAGTCATGAATGATAGCCTGATACTAATCTTATACTTGAAACCTGAACCCAATTGCTTACAACGTGCTGATCCTGAACTTGCCTCGCTGCTTGTACTCTCAATTTTCATAAGAAAATCTTGAAGATGAGATTTTTGAGAGTAGATAATTGTCTTGACCTATATTTTTCACCTGTCCCTGAAATTGACTGTTCCAAAACCTAATTTTAGTTTCTTTGCATTTGTTTTCCCTTGAAATCAGCAACTATTCCTATAATATGAACTTCTCTTCCATTACAACATCTTTCAGGAGGCACACTGAAAGCACAATGTTATAATCTGGGAGCAACAAAACCTGTTCCAAAGCACTTAGGGAAATTTAAACCTACACTATAACAAAATAATGTGCACACACACTTAGAGTAATTAAAATCCTAGGCTAATATATACAAGGGTGAAAAATTCCTTTTCAGTAGCAATGCTTAAGATAGATTCCGACAACCGGAATTGAGAGTTCCTCTCCATCTAATGGAGACGATTGGAAGGCATTGCTAATTTTACATCCCATGATCATGTAGGGGCCACTCCAAATGGCATCAAACTTGGAATGCCTTCTTGGTTTTACCTGATCTACATCCCACTTTAGAACTAGATCCCCTTCCTAAAAGGTCCTTGCTCTTACTTTCTTATCAAACCATCTTTTGGCTAAGGCCTAATCTTTCTCCATTGTTTGGACTACATGTTCTCTGATTTCTTCCAATTCCATCAACTTTGCATACCTAGCCTCCATTGGTTCAAACTCAGATAACTCCAACTGCTTCATGAGTTCCAATGTGGGTAGTTCTAATGATATCGGTAACACTTCTTCCTTTCTGTAGACCAACTTGTAGGGAGAGCTACCTGTTGACCTCTTTTGTGTGATCCTATCAGCCCATAAGGATGATTTGAGCTTTGTATGCCATGTCCTTTGGTTTTCATCTAGAGTCCTCTTGATGATTCTTAGAAAATTATTCTTTGTGGACTCTGCCTGTCCTTTACCTTGTGGGTAATAGTTTGAAGAGGTGCTCAAGTAGATCCTATTTTTGACAGCCCATTCTGTGATCTTGGAACCTAGGAACGCCAATCCATTATCTGAAATGATAGTGGATGGTACACCGAATATAGTCACTATTCCTTGATAGAAGTCTAGTATATTAGAATCATTTGCTTCTTTGAGTGATACCTCGGTCCACTTGTGGCCTCGGATTGAATTTGGGTTGATGACCCTAATGAAGTCCATTCCCTACTGCATGAATGGTTGCTCAACTGAAATTGGGTGCAATGGAAGTGCTGCTAACCTTTCTTTTCCTATGAAGAATACTCATTTTTTACACTTCTTAATCCAAGTGTAATAGTAACTGAAAAATGTGGGCTAATAGTAACCCACCTTCATTATCTTAAGATCTGTTACCCATGGGGAAAAATGACCTCCGACCTCTCCATTGTGAAACACCTACAACACCTTCTCAATTTGATTTGTTCCGATGCATCTCAGTAGAACACCATTGAAGTCTTTCTTGAACAAAACACCATCAACAAACACATATGGAATGCATTATAATCTTAAGTATCTCCTCTTTGCTTTGCTCATTTCTGGAGGGCATAATTCTATTTGTAGGAAGTGCATCATATTCTAAGTTCAACAAGGAATGGGTATATTATCATTTTCTCACTCTTGATCATCATGTAGCACCAAGATAGCCTCATTTTCATCACCTACTTCAACCTGTTGAATCGAGGCCAATTTTTCACATAATCCCTTTCCATGGACCAGCTTGGTGACCTTAATATCAATGTCATATTCCATGGCATGATTGTTCCATCTTGCACATTTCTCGTTTAGATTTTTTTTAGAAGGAAGTCTTTAACTCCCGCATGAGACACAAAGAACTGAATTTTATTGTTTGAAACTAGGTGTTTGAAATTATTCAAACTCCTGATCACTACAAGGTCATGCTTTTCAATGAAGGAGTATCTCACTTCATAGTCCTCCAAACTTTGACTAAAGAAGGCAAAAAAATTTCAGATCCCTCTTTGTATTGTTGTAATATGAGTGAAGAAATTGTGTCCGCACTACCAAAGGCATAGAGAATGAAGTCTTTAAAGAAGTATGGATTGATGAGAGTTAGAGCTTGAGATATAGCCTCTTTTATTGCTTCAAAACTTTCCTTACCCTCATTTTTCCACCTAAATTCCATACTCTTCTTCAACATCAATGTTATTGGCTTCACAAGGGAGGTGAAATTTGGCACAAACCTGTGGACAAAATTGATCCTTCCTACAAACCTTTGAAGAGAATTCTTATGACTTGGCAAGGGAAATGCTCGAATTACCTCAAATCTTTCTGGGTTAATCATCAATCCTTCCTTTAACACAATGTGGCCTAGGAGCTTACCTTCATGAGCTAGGAATATGTATTTTTTGGGATTCAATGATACCCCAAATCTCCTACACCTTTGAAAGACATGTCTCAGATGAAAGAGGTGATCTGCTGCATTTTTGGAGAACACAATGATATCATCAAGATATATCAACACTATCTTGCTGATCAACGCTTTAAATTCCATGTCCATCGTCCTTTGGAAAGTGGGTCCAACATTAGAAAATCCAAACGACATTTTCTTGCAGGCATAGGTGCCCCACTTAGTGGTGAAAGCATTTTTAATTGATCATTTTCCTTCACCATTATTTGATTATATCCTGAGTAGCCATCTAGGAGATAATATTTTTGATCCAGCTACTACCTATAAGATTTGTTCCATTGAAGGAAGTGGGTAATGGTATTTTTGAGATGCCCTAGTAAAGTCTTGAAAGTCCATGCACAACCTGATTTCTCTGTTCTTCTTCTTGACCGGTACCAAGTTTTTACCCTAACTTGAATGCTTGATTGGGAATATAATGCTTACCTCTATCACCTTGTTCAGTTGTTTCTTCATAAGAGGCTCAATGTGTGGGTTGACTGGTCTTTGCTTCTACCTAATGGGTTTAGCATCTGGATCCAGTTCTATTGTATGTCGTGCCAACTTTGGATTGAATCCTCTTAGGTCTTCATAGCTCCAAGAAAATACATCTGGATATTCTTGGAAAAGTTATATGAAATCATATTTCTCCTGCTCAATAGCTACTTTTCCAATTTGAATATTTTTTCCTTCTCTAATTGAAATTGGTTCTGAATCCTCTCCTTTGACATGTATGTTGGCTTTCTCTTTATGAAACTGGTCATTAGGACTGAATATAGACTCCAATGTCACTAAAAATTTGGGGAGATTGTTTGTTCGCACCTGAACTACTTGACCCATGTACTGCTGCTCTAATTTGTCTTGATTCCTAGCTAAGAATTCAACCTCTTCCTGCAATAAATTAATGACCTGTTGATCATTCTCAAACACCTGCTAGATTGTGTTGTTATCTAAAACTATTGGCCTTACAATCACATGGATATGTGGCTACATTTTGTCTCTTTTGATACTGTCAACCACATCAAAAGATGCTCCAACTGCTGCAAGCCTATCTATAACCTCACTCTTCTTCCTGGTATGGACACAATTTTGAAAGCTTCAAAATCCTCACTTAAGTCCCATACCCTATTTTTGTAGCTCTTGAGTAGGTCATTCTTTGCAACATGTTGTCCTATGACTTGGTTAACAATCAATTCGCTATCCCTGAATACCTCCAAGTTATTTATGTCTCTTTTCATGGCCCAATGAAGTCCATGAATCAAAGCCTCATATTCAGTTGTGTTGTTTGAACATGCAAAATGGAAATGAAAAGATGAATAATACTTGATGTTCTATGGTGAAACTAACATTGCACCACCTCTAGCACCTTGTTTGATTCTTGAGCCATCAAAAAATAGTTACCAAACTTTGTTGTCATCCTTATTTTCTGGCTTGGTGATGTTAGGAATGGGTGAATTTTCTTCGTGTACACAATATTTACCTAATTTAGATTCTTCTATTTCCTTATATGGATCAAATGCATGCCTTTTGTTTGCCCATTCATATAGAGTCAAATTTGGAATACCCTTAACCTTAGTACTACTCTCTATTTTTGTCCCCAAACAAAATTGATCAAACACAACCCCGTGTAGGAAGAAATTCAAGAAATGATTCCATCAAATGAACCAATGCTTCAAATCTAATGAGAAGGTTACAGGAAGGTTCTAAAATGGAGGAGTATGGTTAGGGAAGGAATAAATCAGAGGATCAAAGGAAAATAAACATGGAAAAAAATTAAAGTCTTCGAGCACTGCAAATGAATCAGAATGAGCTCCAAAATTGGCTAAGTATAGAGAGTCAGCAGAAGTTTCCAAGTGTCTAAGCGGTGCATCTCCAAAGATTAAATTCAAAAGGTAGACTCGAACAAGAACCATGCTTCCGCATGTCCCAGAGTCAAAAGGGTGAATTTCAGGCCCAAAAAAATTAAGTATAATGGACCAACGGAAGCCTCCACGTGTTCAAACGATGCACCTTCAAGGGACAAAGCATAAGGTGATTCCCAGACGAGCACGGATCTTCCACATGTCTTAGGTCTAAAAAGGATAGAGCTGGACATTGAAAAGTTTGAACAGGCAGAAGGTGCCACATGTCTTAACGATGCTTCTTCAAAGGTAAAATCCTGAGTGGGTTTCCAAATGAGCGTGGACCTTCCACGTGTCCCAGGCCTGAAAAAGGGGATAGGGTCGGGGTTGAATAGTCAAAGTAGAGATAGGCTAGCGGAGGGAGCTAAGTGTCGGCATGATGCTACTTCAAGAGTAAAATTTAGGGGAGGTTTCCAAACAAGTGCCAAGCCTCCACATGTCTCTGGTCAGATGTATGGCCCTGTCGAGTAAAAGGACTTAGTCAAAACATGAGGAAACTAAGTGAGCCACAGAAGATGTCACGTGTCAACCTGACGCAACTTTAAAAGAAAAATCCAACAGTGGTTCCCAAACACGCGCCAACCCTCCATGGGTCCATTTTCAAAAGACCCATTTTGATAATTGGTTCCTGCCATTTTGTACGGGCCCGACTCAAATTTTCAAATGGGTATATATTTTGATTAAGTGCTTGAAATTTGATAAATTTGGCATCGTTGGAAAGATCTCGACCTTGTCCTTGCCATAGAGATCTGAAACTTCAATTTTGAAGAAGCTAGGTGGGTAAAAAATGAAAAAATGTCTTCATGCCATTAATACAAGATCTATTTTCACTAACAACCGGATCAAATTTGATTTGATATGTCATTCTTCCTCCTTCAATGCACCAAACAAGAAATCAATATAGACATGACAGATTTGGGGTGGATTTGTAGGAGCATTAATGACTGGTAGCTGAGCTTTGAATTAATTTTCCCACTTCTCTCTCCTTCTTCTCTTTGTGTTGAATCTATAAAGGAAGGGTCATGGCTCATTGTAAAGGGTTGGATGTTTTTGTTTTGTGCCCTCCCTTCTTATTTTTCTTGCAAGAGGATTTATGGAGCTTTCCTAACCTATCATTCGGGTTGTAATGTAATTTTTTCTTCTCGGTCACTGCAGTATACTATATCGACTCCTGAGCAATAATATATATGTCTGTGGATGATTCTCGATCCTCTCATGTATTTGATGTTGTCTCTCTGATCTCTTATTATAGTTTGCTCATTTGTGCACTGTGTTTGTATTGCATTTCCATGGTCTTTGTTAAATTACAAATGAGTGTCTAACATTCCTTTGGTGCATCAACTCGTTCACTTAGTTTATTTTCTTGCATCTCCTCAACCCTCTCTCCTTGGTAGAATAGAGTAGATTTAGAATAGATCCTCTGCAATTTATTTGTATGCATTTGAATAGAGGAATAGGAACCGGCCTTAATCCAGATATCTATATCAACTCGCAAGGTCCCACACTTTGAGAGATGCTCCATGTTTTGCAATCAAACTGAGAGTCTCAAACCATCTGGTTACAGGAATTCAGGGGTGCTGTGATTCTGCACTAATAGTTTTGGCACACCTGGTGGGACCAAGAGGTCTTCATTTTTTATTACAACAAGATTGATGTGCACTTGTTGTAAGTTTTAGCTTTTAAGAAGCTCTGAAATTTGGACATCTGGTGACTCTAAAAGGAATGAAATAGACTGGTTTCAATAGTCCAAGCTTATCAAGTTCATGAGAAGAATAAAAATAAGGTCAATAACTAGAGAGGAGGGACTATTTTTCTATATGCACTTGTCCCCAGATAGAGGGAGCATAGGGAATAGAGGGAGAAGATCCTAGAGGTCTCCATCTCCACTAAACAGAACCTTGTCAACCCCTCCTCCTAGTAGGCTATTCATTCAATCAACAAGGGTTCTTAGGCCAATTCGGATGGCACAACTAAAGCCTCATGTCAATTTCACTGGTAGCAGCCCACTCGAGTTTAATGCACAAAATCCAGTCCCAGTTGCAACATTAAAGAGCATCCCATATTTAACTGGAGAGAACCAAAATTCTCCTAGTGACCACATTCAAGACATTGAAAATGTCTGTGTAATCCATGAGATCACTGAGATGGACATTGCAATCAAGTTACTAGCCTCTTCACTCAAGGGTAAAGCTTCACAATGGTTCAAGAGTCTAACAGAAGTCTCTATTCAAACTTGGGATCATCTGTGTAGAGCTCTTCATGATCAATTTGGAGATAAGGGAGATAATCTATCCTTGTTGGAGAAACTAAGAACAATCAAGAGGGATGCTAACGAGAAGTATACAGATTTCAACCTCAGATTTCAAAGGACACGGGACAGGATTCTAGTAGCTGTAAGGCCCACAGATGAAGATGCTTTCTTAAAATTTCTTAGAGCTCTAAATTATGATATTGCTTTAATGATTCAATCAATGGGAGACACCACTTTACCTGCAGCCTATAATATCTCTATAAGAGCTGAAAATTGTTTATTTTAGGCTGGAAAACTTTCTCCTAGGCCACCCATGCCTCTATACCCATAACTATCAGCCTCAAGCACTAGTCAGACACCCACATTGGCTCCTATACCTACTCCTAGGAATTAGAGTTCATCTGAATCCTCTACCTCATCTTCTAGTACCTCAAAAGAGCTTCAAGAAGTTATGAAATAGTTACAGTACTTAGGGAATGAGTTAGTAACTATCAAAAGGTAGTAAGCCTAGAGTTCTAGGCCATATCAGCCTCAACCTTAGTATCAGGCTAGACCCCCATATCAGCAAAATAGGTAACCAACTCAGGCTGCAAATCAAAACCAAAGCCAAGGACAACCTCAAGATGTTAGGCCTTTCCAGTCATATGATCCAAACACAGCTTCAACATCAAGGGCCTTGCTCCCAGCATAAAATAATATGGCCCAAGAATATGATTGGTGTTTCCCATGCAATCAACCTCACAACCAGTCAATGTGTTTCAATGGTGCACTAAACCAGGCCTTGATGGTATAGACCAATGGTGTGTCACAAGTGTCTAGTCAAGAGGAAAATCAGCAACAAGGAGCTCAACAAGTAGGATCTCCAAGTGAGACTATGCTTGTCAATTAGCAGGCTGAAGACTTCTGTGGGATGAATCAAACACCTTCCCAAAGTGTAGTTGCCAATACCTGGTGCAAGAAAAGGAATATTAGAGAGGGAAAATAAAAAAACTCAGGTAATCCTCAACCCTCCATTACTCCACAAGGTATTGGCACTCATAATGTAACTTCTAGTATGCAGAGCCAGTCCAAGCCACCTTCCAAACCCACTTAGACACTGGTTGTAATGACCCATGTGCAAGATAAAAATGTACCAGGAAAGGGGCAACAAAAGGATAGATCATTTAATATCATTGAACAAATGAAGAAGACAAATGTGAACATTTCAATGTGGGAGTCACTGGCCATTCTAGGTCAGAGAGATCTATTACAGACTACTATGGCCAATTGGTCAAGTTCAAATCAGCCCCCTAACCAACAAGAGAGAGTGTTTACAAATGCAACTCAGACTGGGGGAAATCATGGAGGACAACAAGGTAAGAATATGAAGCCTCCTCCATTCTATGTTTCATTGATCATTGGGAACAAATTGGTACATAATTACATGATTGATTTGGGAGAAGTAGTTCTGTAATGCCAAAACAAATAGCTGATCAATTGGGTCTTCAATACGAAGTCATCTCCAGAGGGGTAGTGCAATTGGATGGGACAACAGTGACAACTGTTGGAGTCATCAAAGATTTGAGCCTCACACTACATGCCTGCCCCAATGTGATTGTATTGTAAAACATATCGGTCATAGACTTGCCACCACATTTTTCCTTGTGTTTGTCAAGAGACTTCACTACTAAGATGATAAAAACTACACAATAATGTGAGAAATAAACACTAAATAATAATATATAGAAATTAAGAATTCATTCCAGATATCAATTACAATGATAGAGGTTAAATTTTATAATGTTTGATCTCCTACAAAGGTGGATTCAAACTTCATCTTCAATCCCACATATCACTCTCCATAAATCTCTCAAACCAAAATAGCTATGTGAGTTGTTTATTCAACAACTTCACTCACACACAACTATTAACTATATTATTAATATGAGTTTTATTAACTCATTATTAATAATATTAAAATTTATTAATAATGTTACACAATATATTTGTAACATTAACTCCCCTATTGTTAACATTATTAATTCCCATATACACTCCCATAATGTTGACAACGTAGAAAAAATAATCACACTTCCTTTTGCAGCTTGTCGCCTATGCGTGCTCATGATCTGGATGGTTTTGTAGGACAGCCAACAACTTGCAAGGATGGTTTTACAAGAATAGACAACAACCTCAACAAGGATGGTTTTACAGGACAACCAACAACCTAAAACAAAGGATGGTTTTACAGGACAACCAACAACCCAAAAATCATGCTGTTGCTTTTCCTTTATGCTTTCATCTGTCCACTATGTCTTTCCTTCAGGGAATATGTAGGAACCAATGCTTACTGAATACAAAATGAATAGAGGCAAAATTGAACATTGAGACCATGTTCTAGTTCCCTCCCTCAATGTGAACATTTCACTTATTCAAACTCGAACTCTGAAATCATATTGCACACAACTGAAATAAACTGCAAATCTAAAATAAAACAAATATACACACACACTGCCAGCACAACTTCATGTTGCCCCATCATTGGTGACTGACAAGAGGTCACTGATTGACCTCCAGCCTCTGTTTCCTCCGTCCTCTAATAAATGCACTCTTTACTTAATACAAGAAGTCTTCATCACTTTACTGAGAATTTGTTTCCTCATTATCCGAGTGGGGAGAATTCATATCCCAATCACTTTATTCATCTTGGTTTTTAGAAATGAAGGCTTTATCCTTCAAATTACCATCAATTAAATCTTGTACTCTTTTGTTACAATACATAATACCATGTTTGGGAACATTACAATAGCGACAAAGAAATTTTTGTGGACCTTGGGAGGTTGATTTTTGTTTAAAAGAAGGCTTGAATTTTCCTTTAGCATATGATTTGTTTCTACCATACATTGCAGTTTCTTCTAGATCAATATTCTTGGTTCTATTTTCTTCTTCTATCAAAGAAGAGATCAAATCCTCTAGACTCGGATTTATTTTACTCAAAGTGAATACCATATTAGAATAGCTAGGAGGCATGCTATTAAGTAATACCACTTTTGCATCATCATCAAGAACATCAACTTTGATTCTAGCTAATTGATTTGAAATAGAACGAAACTTACTGATATGTTCCACCATACTTTCTCCTTCCTCCATTTTGATTCCAAACAAATTTTGCTTGAGTGACACTGTTGCACTCTCTGCTTATGACCCAAAAAGTTTTCTCAATGTTTTCCAAATCAAATGTGATGTCTTTGTTAGATCTATATGATGTAGGTAGGCATCAGATAAACCTAGGCCAATAATCATTGTTGCTTTTTGATCCTTGCTTTCCCATTTTACTGCTTCATCTACGTTGTGTGGTTTACTGATTTTTCCTTCTACAATCTCCCATAGATCTTTGTTAATCAACAACAATTGAGTTCTAACCTGCCATGTATGGAAATCTTTGCCTCCAAATTTTTCAATTCGTATCAACTTATCCATAGTAAAACAATGGACATTGGTTTCTACCGAAAATGCGTCCGTGAGTCAATTTTTTTTTTTTTTACAATTTTTGATAGTATCAATGCAAAGAGCTCAAAAAAACACACATTAAAAAAAATCATCTCAATCTAAGTTACTAGCTGAAAGTTATGGTAACTATAAATTTTAAATCCTACATCTTTCCGGACCCCTTTCCAAAAATGGATTTTTTTTATGCTTTTGTTTTTTTTACTACATCCAAGAAAGGAGAAAAATAGAACAGAAGATTTCTAACTCACGGTTTCATGATTTCTGCGAATGTGTGGAAAAAAAAATGAAAAAAATAGTGACGTCGAAGGTTAACAATAATTATAACTCACAATTTTTGCAATAGGGTGAAAATACAATGATGATGAAGGAGCAGATCATGATGGACGGCAAGTGTGCACCAAATGCAGTAGGAAACATCATGTAGTAGAATGATCACTACAGAATCCGCATACCAAAATCAATTGTTCACCATTTCCTTGTGATAGATTTGCACGCAGGCTTCAATTGTGGATGCTTGAAGTGATTTGACTACATGGAATATGGATCAGAAGCTGCTACGATACTATTGATAAAAACTACACAATAATATGAGAAATAAACACCAAATAATAATATATAGAAATTAATAATTTATTCGGGATATCAATTACAATGATAGAGGTTACATTTTATAATGTTTGATCTCCTACAAAAGTGGAGTCAAACTTCATCTTTAATCCCTCATATCACTCTCCATGAATCTCTCAAACCAAAATAGCTACGTGAGTTGTTTATTCAACAACTTCACTCACACATAACTATTAACTATATTATTAATATGAGTTGTATTAACTCATTATTAATAATATTACAATTTATTAATAATGTTACACAATATATTTGTAACATAAGATTGGAGGCTATTTTTCTGCTAATTGGTTACACATGCTCTTTATAACCTAAGGCTACAATTATATCCAATATCATTGCAGAATACCATATTGGGTCTTATGTATCCATCCCAATCAATGCCAATTGTTCAGCGTTTGATAAGGAGGATCTCCCAAGCACTTGTGAAGAAAATACCAATTGGGGTGTATCCCAGACTTGACCCTTGACGAATGGGCGAACAAGAGGCATGCTTTTGACCCCTTTAAGTAGATGGAGGAATCTGAGCTTCGAGTCTACTATTTGTATGAGGAGAATCACCCTCTTCTTTACATCATCAAGCTAGACCACAGAAATGATAATGAGGTATGTTAGTTGTTCTTTGATGGCTCAAGAAGTAGACAAGGAGCCGAAGGAGGAGCTATGCTTGTGTCCCCCCATGGTATGAAATGCTACTCAACCTTCCGTTTCCAATATTCCTGTTCAAACAATACAGCAAAATACGAGGCTTTGGTCCATGGACTGCATTGGGTAAGGAAACAAGGAATCACAAACTTGTAGGTGTTTGGTGACAGTGAACTAGTTGCTAATCAGGTCCGAGGACAAAATGTTGCCAAGAACAACATGTTAAAGAGTTACAAGAATCGGGTATGGGACCTCATTAAGGATTTTGAGGAATTCAACATCAAATCCATCCCAAGGAAGAAGAATTAAGTAGCAAACAAATTGGAAACAATTGGGGTAGCCTTCGATATTGTAGAGAGTATTAAGAGTGATAAGTATCAACCCCATATCAAAGTGGTTGTGAGAACAGCTGTCCCAAACAATAACACAAGTTGGAAAGTCTTTGAAAATGATCAACAAATTGTCAACTTCCTACAAGAAGAAGCCAATTTCTCCTCTAGGAATCAAGATAAACTGGAGCAATAATATGGTGATCAAGTTGTGCAGCTGAGAACTAACAAACTACCAAAGGGTCTTGTCACTTTGGAATCAATCTTCAACCCAACTGACTAATTTTGAAAGGAGAAGGTGAACATTCAGGTAAAAGGTGAAGATTTAGAACCCATTTTTATAGAAGAAGGCAAAACATTGCATATTGGCAAGGCAACCACTCAACAAGAAAAATCTGAATTTGTTCAACTTTGTTAAGAATTCCTAGATGTCTTTGCCTAGACTTATAAATATTTGAGAGGTTTCAACCCAAATCTGGCACAACACGCCATCGAGTTGGATCTAGGAGCCAAGCCTTTCAGACAGAAGTAAAGGCCCATAAATCCTCACTTTGAGCCTCTCATAAGGAAAGAATTGAACAAGCCAATTGAGGGCAACATCATCTTCCCCATCAAGCACTCAAGTTGGGTTGCTAACTTGGTACCTGTGAGAAAGAAAAATGGAGAAATTAGGGTGTGTGTGGAATTTCGTGATCTGAATAGAGCATCACTTAAGGATCATTACCCACTTCCATCAGTGGAATAGATCTTACAAGTTGTAGCTGTTTTTGGGAGGTTTTCATTGTTAGATGGGTATTCAGGCTATAACCAGATAATGGTAAAAGAGGAAGATTAATTCAAGACAGCCTTCACCACCAAATGGGGTACATATGCTTATAAGAAAATTCCATTTGGACTATTAAATTCTGGAGCAACATTTTAGCGAGCTATGGACATGGCATTCAAAGGCTTAATTAACAACATAGTCTTGGTGTATCTTGATGATATCACTGTTTTCTCAAAGAATTTTGCAGACCATCTCTTTCACCTTAGACAAGTATTTCAGAGATTTAGAAGGTTTGGGGTGTCATTAAACCCAATAAATTGTGTGTTCCTAGCTCATGAAGGGAAATTTTTGGGCCACATTGTCTCAAGAGAGGGATTGACAATTGACCCTGAAAGGGTTGAAGCCATCCAGACACTTCCATTACCACAACAAAAAAAATCTATCCAAAGCTTCTTGGGGAGGATAAACTTTTTTTGTAGGTTTGTACCTAATTTTTCTACTTTTGTGAAGCCTTTAACAATGATGTTAAATAAGAGTCTTGCATATAAATGGACACTAGAAGGCAAAGAGAGTTTTTAGGCCATCAAGCTCGCAATATTACAAGCTCCAAATCTTGTTAACCCAGACTTATCAAAAGACTTCAAGCTATATGATTTTGGAGGGTCAGAATAATAAATTTGGATTAGTTTTACAGATGAATAATGCACAATATTAAACACGGAATAATAATATACTTTCAATTCATTCCGGATACATACATACTGAACAAGCTGCCAATATATAGGGAGATAGTTTCCTATTAAGTAGGAAACAACTCAACCACAAATATCTCCTATTTAGTTGTGATTGTTACTCACGTAACAATACACAACTCAAATCATATGAGTTGTTAAAACAACTCCAACCAAAAATATTATTGTTAATATAACAATAATATAATTACTAACATTTGTATTTAATGAATACATAAATAATGTAAACATTAATACTTAATTTCCTAACATTCCCCCCCTTAATGTTTACATGGTAACATTAGAACTTTCACACTTCCTTTGCAGCCTGCCGCCTCTACACGCTCATGATCTTGGCACACACTCGAACTGAAGGTAGAAGAAGGAACGCATCAACTTCTTATCAACCAAGCACTGTCGGGAACACATCTGACCGAAGAGGATGGGAACACGCTTAGGAATCATCTGCTTATCAACCAGTCACTTTAGGGAACACATCTGACCTAGCAGTGTGGGAACTCAAGCAGGAACACATCTGAACAGCCTTCAATGGTTTTCAAGAGGCTAACCACAAACCTAGGTACGAACAGGAACACATCTGACTGTTCTACCTCATCAAGCCTCATGATGCTGCGTTTCACTATGTTATTTGTTCTATACTATGTTTTTGCATTTGGGGAAATAGGAAAAGCCACATACTCAACTGAAAAACTGAAAATGGAACATTGGATCATGCTGATCATGTTCCCCCCTCAATGTGAACATTTCACTTATTCAACACACAACAGGAACTCTGAAAAATAATCACACCAAGCTGAAATTCACACCACACAACTGAATCTGGAACACTGCAAAACTCAAAAAACAAGTACTCACACTGCACACCTGTGCCACCAAATCATTATGTGCGGCCCCGTCATTGGTGACTGACGAGAGGTTGATGTCTGACCTCCAGCCTCCGATGCCTCCATCCTCCATTATCATGCTGCTAACTCAGCAAGATGTGAACATGAAGTGCATTTGTTTCCACATTGATCTTATTCTTTTCTTCCTTCCCGCAATGTGAAACACTTTATTTTTTTTCGGACGTCGGGTAACACCGAAAATGCGTCCGTGAGGCAATTTTTTTTTTTTATTTTTTTACATAGTTTTGACTCACATAACAAAACTTTATGGTTTGACTAACCATATAACACAATTGACTTGGACAAGAAGACTCAACTTTGACAGATAACCTAAAATCACCTATTTCAATTAACTTGACATAAGACACAATGAGACTTGACAATAACGAAACTAACAACATAATTACAACACTTTTGGTATTTTGATTCTAAATGACAATTGATGTGAAGGTTCACAACTAATTGACTCGAAACAAAAAACAATGGTGAACATTATAATGACCAATTTTGATAAAATATCCCAAATTCTAATTTTGATATCTTTAAAGATCTAGCTTGGTAGCATTCAATCCGAATGCATTGCATTAAAGCGAATATTATACAGATTTAAACAACTATTAATAACAAATAAATTTAAATAGAATAGGCTACTAATATACTTTAACTTCTGGTCTAAGACGCATACAATTTATCTAAATAAGACTTGCCTTTATCAACCTGCATGATCTTCATGTTTGATGGACAATAGTTGTTCAAATTTGAATCTAATCTACCAGACGATGGGTGCGATTGCATGGATTGTAGGAGAATGAACTATTGAAAATTGGCGAATCAATGAGATCATACCCCATGCGGCTCGTACCAAACCAGGTTACTTTGTATAGTTTGCATCCTATTTCCTATTCTCATCAGAACATGCGTAGCAGATCTACATTCGAATACAGTCCATCTCTGTCAATGCTAGGTGTGTTCAGGAAAAATTTCAATCCGTCAACACTGCTAAATCATTGAAACTGATCTCTTGCACAATCACCACCTAGTTTATTATCAAGCTATGACGTGGATGCTAGCCCAATGGAAGCAATGAATACAGACTGTAATGTGGTGCGCATGTAGGAGAATGACCTCGAATCATAATGTGTATGATAGAATTTGCCAGGGTAAATTGATTACCACCTAGCATTTAAAGCATATATAATCAAATCAGGGATAGATATATCTGTAAATTAAAGATACCTATTGAAGAATGGATCGATCTATTGGTACATCCAAGCCCTATCTAATGAAGAAACTAATCCAATCCAGTTAGATAAATTCGACCAGAAAATCTAAAATGTTATAATATATATGCTTTCACACTTTTGCAACCCACTTTTGAAAATCTGATACCACTGATGCATAGATCTGCGGATCTTCTACAATGCAGAGAGTATAATGCTCCTGTGAACTTCTTTCCATAGTCGAATTCAAGGGCAAGTCCACAGTGAAAACCAATAGAACATATACGTAATTTAATTAATTAATTTGGGACGGCCAAGTCCAAAATAATCCATGGAAATATCAAATACAAGCACACAGTATTCAATATTGATCATTAAGAAATTTACAGATTTGCATTAGCCACGTAAGAGATGACACAACTACCCCAGATTTACATTGCTCACATAACAAATTTATAGATTTGCATTTTTAAAGTATGAACTTCCATCATTCAGGTAGAAGATGACACGACTGCCCCTTCACCAATCAACAAATGCATATTGCAAGGATTATGGCAACGCTCTGATACCAAATAATAAATTTGGATCAGTTTTACAGATGAATAATGCACAATATTAAACACGGAATAACAATATACTTTCAATTCATTCCGGATACATACATACTGAACAAGCTGCCAATATATAGGGAGATAGTTTCCTATTAAGTAGGAAACAACTCAACCACAAATATCTCCTATTTAGTTGTGATTGTTACTCACGTAACAATACACAACTCAAATCATATGAGTTGTTAAAACAACTCCAACCAAAAATATTATTGTTAATATAACAATAATATAATTACTAACATTTGTATTTAATGAATACATAAATAATGTAAACATTAATACTTAATTTCCTAACACAGAAAACATCTTAGCCATCTTGTTCCAGCCCAACAAGGAAGGTTCAGAACAACCAATAGCCTTCTTTAGTTAGTTCTTGGAAGACTACGAGGTAAAATACTCTTTCATTAAAAATCATGTCCTTGCAATTATTAGGAGCTTGAAGAAGTTAAGACATTTGGTCTCAAACAATAAGATTCAACTGCTAGTATCTCATATTGGTGTCCAAGATTTTCTCCTTAACAAGGACTTGAATAAGAAGAGATTAGGTTGGATCATTCATGTAATGGAATATGACATTGAGATCAAGGTGACCAAACTGGTTTGAGGCAAGGGTCTGTGTGAACAACTCACCTCTAAGCAACAAGATAAGTAAGTGGGTGAAAAAGAGTATGTCCTATTTCTAAAAAATGATCAAGAAAAACCAATTAATGATGCACCTACTCCATATTGGACCCAAGCCTTAGAGTGTTACCTTCAAACAAGTCTATGCCCCTTATAATGGAACAAAGCAAAGAGAAGATACTTTAGACTACAAGCCATCCCATATGTGCTTGTTAGTGGTGTCTTGTTTAAGAAGGATATCAATAGTGTTCTATTGAGGTGCATTGGGACAAGCCAAATTGAGAAAGTGCTACATGAATTCCATGATGGAGAAGCCAGAGGCCACTTTTCCCCTCGAGTAACAGCTCTCAAGATCATGAAAGCTGGTTATTACTGGCCTACAGTGTTCAGGGACTGCTACTCATGGATCAGGAAGTGTTGTTGTCAAAATTCCCCCCCAGGGTAAATTTTGATAACATGCATCAGAGTTTTGCAGTTCCAAGCATGTAGATTGATCCAGGAAAAATCATAAAAAATGACTAAGTCCTAGTCCTAGGGGCAGTCGGGACATTTGGGACATCTAGGTGCGGATCGGCCGAAAATCCTCCAGGCGGCCCATGAAGCAAAGGGACATCTGGGACAGAAGTACGCAACGGGCGCGAGAATCCGATCCGGCCGAAAGAGGAAGAAAAACAACTAACTGTTGAGCGGGACAGTTCAGGACAAGAGTACGTGAAGTACGCGAACCAGCTAGATCAGCTGAAATGAGATCAAACAGTCCGGAAGCAATTAGGACATTTGGGTTGTGATGACGCGAACCGGCCGGTTCGCCCGAAACAGAGAAAGTTCGTACTGGGACATCCGGGATGAAGGGACACGCGGGACGCGGATCACTGTAGGAGCCGAAAGCTAATCAAACAACGCCACGTGTCATCGGCCAAATGAGGGACGAGGAAGCCCATTTCGGGCGGATCGGAATTTTTTGGCCCAAGCAATTTGGGACATCCGGGACATAAAGATACGAAGGGCGCGAAGGAGCCAAAAGGGCCGAGAACCAACCAGATCACGAACACGTGTTGTAGGGGAAGAGTCCAAAGGTCAAAGGGAAAATTTTGAGGGGTCAGCCCGAGCTAATCAAAAGAGGACACGTGTCCTATGGAACAAGGAATGCGGAGCTCGGGAAGGAGTTAGAGAATTTGGCATGAGTTTTGGCCGAAAAGCTAAAAGCCAAGGTCTGCCCCGCGCCCCTGTCGGCCAATCAATGCATGCCACGTGTCCAAGCTTAAGGGGCCCAAAAGGAAATTTCAAAAGAAAGCCCATTGAAAGGCAGAGGAGAGAGAATCACGCGACCAATCAATGCGTGCCACGTGTCATCCAAGTGGCAGAGCGAGGAAAGATTTCAAAACACGTTTTCACCTGTTTTGTGCCCTAAAACTTCAAACCTCCATAACTTTCGATCCAGAGCTCAGATTTTCACGTTCTTTATATCAATGGAAAGCTTATGAAATTCTCTACATGATTCTGGGATCAATCTCGAATTTTGATGTAGTATAGAGAGAGAAAATTGAGAAACGGCTCTGACGCGTGATCATGGCCAGAAGTGACGTTTCAACAACCAGTTTTAATGCACATGGGTCGCATTCTTCTTCAGCATGGCCAGAAGTGATGTCTCAACCACCGATTGTAATGAAGAATGTGTTTTGGTCAATGGTTGGGCTGCTTACATGTTTTCCTATGTTTTCTGTCTCCTGGACTCGACCCATGCATTGTATAAAGCCAGATTTGGCTCATTTTAAAAGGGGACATAACAAGTTGCTCATCTTTTCTACTCTGCCCTCCATTCTTTTCTTCTCTAGGGTTGAAAATGGAGCTCAAACCTCCTCCCTGCTCTGTAATGGAATTTTTTCCTTTTACTAATGAAATGATGTTCTGTGCAAACTTCTGGAGCAACAAAAAACATGTTTTGTGATGCATCTGTCCATCCTTGCTCGTTCTTCGCTTGTTTTCCTCTTGCCTCTCTTCATTACAGGTATTTGTGCATGTTTGAATGTTCATTGCAGGTCTAGAGCTGTGTTCATGGAGTTTTGAGACATTTTCTATGTGAAATCTATCCTTGGGCCTGTGATGCATCTGTCCATCCTTCCCATTGCTCACCTCTCTTTGTCCCATGGTAGTTTTGATAGAGGTTCAACATTCTCCTTCTCTGGTGTATCACCGTTTTAGTGTAGGCTTTTGCTGTTTTCCCCTTCTCTCTCTCTCTCTGTCTCCTTGGCATGGTTAGATTAGGATTAGATTAGCTTGCCTGCACTAGAATAGCTTGTGGCAGGTAGTTTAGGAGCAGGAACCAGCCTTCTCTGGAGATTCCTTTCTCATTTTACAAGTCCCACACCTGGAGAAAGGATTCAATGTTGTGCAATCACACTGGATGCCTGAGTGATCAACCTAGAAGCCTGATCTGCATCCAGGGGTGCTATGATTCGGTGATAACAGTTCTGGCATGCCCGGTGGGACCTTAGAGGTCTTCCACTTCATCTTTCGCAGGTTGGTGTGTTCCTGTGAATATTTCAGCCTTTGGAGGCACTTACAAACACATCTGGCGACTCCATCTGATCAACAACTCATTTCTGAAGTTGCAGACCCGTTTTCCATCCATTCCCTTCCATATTTCTTTCCATCTCTTTCATTCTTTTCCATTCCATGAGGTTGTGCAATCATGACTTCATTTCCATCATGGAATTCACATCAACAACAGCAGTATATCACACCTCCAACATGTTTTACAAATCCTCCAAATCAACATTTTGAGCAGATTCAAGATCAGTATGCATACCCATATGAGCAACTGTGCCAAAGTCAGTTTGGCTATGGAGCTTTCCAAGAGCAAGGGTGTGCATACAATGAAGACCATCAGATCCAAGATGCTGGTCTGTTGGAGAAGATCCAAAAGATGGAGGTAAAGATGGTGCAGTCCAGAGCAACAGCTCAAATGAGAGCTTTCGGAATCGGTTACAGGACTCCTTGTCCATGGGGAGGCCCTTTTCCAAGACACTTCAGCCCTCAAGAGAAGCTGGACTTCATGATAAAGATGCTGCCCCAACTTGCACAATGGACAGCAGAAATAGAGGCCTATACATTCGGTGTTGAACAACCTTGTCAATGGGTAAGTTCTACACCATCATCCGGTTTTTCTCTTCCCATTACTCAAGAAGCATCATCTCATTTGGACTTGCAAATTTTAAACTCTCCATCTGCTGTCCCAAATGTTGATCCCATGTCTCCACCTCTCAGTCTTCCAACACACCTCAATTCTTCTTTCCTTTTTCCTTCCAAACAGTCATCCCCTCCACAAGAGCTAACAGAAATACCCCCTCCTCCAAAGAAACAAGAGGTTTCATCTACCTCCACCACCACGAAAATATGCCAAATCATTTGAGTTACAATACACTTCCTCCTCTTGCATTCCCCAATTCCATGTGGGGAAGAAGAAATTGCAAAAATCAGTCATCAAGGACAGCAAGAAGAGGAGCCCGACAGAAAAGAAATGACAGACAACTTGAAGAGTTTGGGCTGCCAAGTTTGGGATGACAAAGATCCCCTTAATGGTTAAACCTACAGAAGAGGCTGAGGTTGAAAAAATGGTGGTCAGGACTGATTTTGTTGCACAATCAGCCATAAAGGAAGAAAGCTCAGAAGAAGATCTTGCAGTCCCAACTTGTCCTCTAGAGCAGCAGATTGAAGAGTTTGACTTGAAAAACTTCATGCTGGAGGAAGAGTTCAATCAAGAGCAAGATTTTCTTCAAACATTGGAGGAAGGAGAAGTTGCTCCAAATCCAAAAGAAGAGGAGCACATTCTAGTTGTGGGGGAGAAAAGTGCAGATCCAAGAGCTCTGAGCACAAAGCAGGCTACAGGAGAACCTTCAGTTCTTCTTTCTACTTCACCTCTCTCAAGTTCCAGTGCTGAAGAGGAGTTTGACCTCTCAAACTCAATGTTGAAGGGAGAAAGAAACCATGGTGGTCAAGTTACAGATCAAGAGGACACCATGGAGGAAGTTGAACATTTGCAGCAGGACAGCAATGAGGCAGTTTATCTGTCAGATTTTTGAGGACTGTTTTGATGGAGAAGAGCCGGTTGAGTTTCCACCATTCTCTCTTTCATCATCCACATTCCAAACACAAGAGTCTGTTGTCATGAAGGAGAACATTCATTTGCAGCAGCCTGCATCTTATAACAGCTCTTCGGAATCAAGATTGGAAGATTTTAATCTTTCATGTTCTTCATTGGAGGAAGAGAAAGGACAGAAGGAACTTCTACCATTTCTTCCACACCATCCATTCAAGAGGGTCTACAAGAAGACTCCATTCTTGGAGTTGAAAATCAAAGCTATGGGCATATCAAACAGATCAGACCTTGCCCAATCAGGTATTTGGCTTCATTGGAGCCAAAGGAGAAGTCACAACCAGTCATGCTTGCTTCTGAGCATGAGGGTGAGCTACAAAGTACCAAGGATCAGCTATCATACCTCTTCAATCCAAATGCAGAGCAACTAAAAGAGGTATTGAATTTTCCTTCAGTTGATACCTTGATGATTTGGGTGGAAGATCAAGCTTCTTGTTGATTTTCCACTCATCCTAACAGCCATGATCAGCTCCAAATCAATTGCATGGCTGCCACTTTTGAGAAAGGGAAGCTATTTCTCACAACCAATTGCAGGGTTTGTTTAGCTTGCCTTTGCTCTAGTTAGAGTAGAGTAGGTAGGTTTGCTTTCAGCAGAAGAAGTGCTTGTGCACACTCTGCATGTTCCATTTTGGAGCATGTATGATTTTCAGTTCTGTACATAGTTTTTGGTGTTGCTGGTTTTGCTCTGGCACAGTTCATTTCAGTGGCATTTTGGTGAGAACAACTCCATGTCCGGTGGGATTCAAGTGGCTCAGAGGGAGGTTTTCAAAGTTCAGATCAGTTTTCAGGCTACTACTCATGACTCCATGCCCAATGGATTGCTTCAGGATACTGATCATTCATCTAGCAGGCAGATGCCCCCGCTGAGTCGCCAAATTGTTATCCAAAATTCACCCCCCAGGGTAAATTTTGATAACAATGCATCAGAGTTTTGCAGTTCCAAGCATGTAGATTGATCCAGGAAAAATCATAAAAAATGACTAAGTCCTAGTCCTAGGGGCAGTCGGGACATTTGGGACATCTAGGCGCGGATCGGACGAAGAGCCTCTAGGCGGCCCGTGAAGCAAAGGGACATCTGGGATAGAAGTACGCGGCAGGTGCAAGAAGCCGATCCGGCCGAAAGAGGAAGAAAAATGACTAACTGCTGAGCGGGACAGTTCGGGACAAGAGTACGTGAAGTACGCGAACTGGCCAGATCAGCTGAAATGAGAACAAACAGTCCGGAAGCAATTGGGACATTTGGGGCCGTGATGACGCGAACGGGCTCGGAAAATTCGCCCGAAACAGAGAAAGTTCGTAATGGGACATTTGCCGGGACTTTGAAGGGACGCGCGGGACGCGGATCGCCGAAGGAGCCGAAAGCCAATCAAACAACGCCACGTGTCATCAGCCAAATGAGGGACGAGGAAGCCCATTTCAGGCGGATCGGAAGTTTTTGGCCCAAGCAGTTTGGGACATCCGGGACATAAAGACGCGAAGGGTGCGAAGGACACCGTGAACCAACCAGATCAACACGGTAGCAGGGGAAGAGTCCAAAAGTCAAAGGGTCGAATTTTGAGGGGTCAGCCCGAGCCAATCAAAAGAGGACACGTGTCCTATGGAATAGGGAATGCGGAGCTCGGGAAGGAGTTAGAGAATTTGGCATGAGTTTTGGCCGAAAAGCTAAAAGCCAAGGTCTGCCCCGCGCCCCTGTCGGCCAATCAATGCATGCCACGTGTCCAAGTTTAAGGGGGGCCCACAAGGAAATTTCAAAAGAAAGCCCACCGAAAGGTAGAGGAGAGAGAATCACGTGACCAATCAATGCTTGCCACGTGTCATCCAAGTGGCAGAGCGCGGAAAGATTTCAAAACACGTTTTCGCCTGTTTTGTGCCCTAAAACTTCAGACCTCCATAACTTTCGATCCAGAGCTTGGATTTGCACGTTCTTTATATCAACGGAAAGCTTATGAAATTCTCTACATGATTCTGGGATCAATCTTGAATTTTGGTGCAGTCTGGAGAGAGAAAATTGAGAAACGGATCTGACGCGTGATCATGGCCAGAAGCGACGTTTCAACAACCAATTTTAATGCACATGGGTCGCATTCTTCTTCAGCATGGCCAGAAGTGATGTCTCAACCACCGATTTAATGAAGAATGTGTTTTGGTCAATGGTTGGGCTTCTTACACGTTTTCCTATGTTTTCTGTCTCCTGGGCTCGACCCATGCATTGTATAAAGCCAGATTTGGCTCATCAAAAAAAAAAAACAAGATAACTAGTTGTTCGATTCTTTTCTACTCTGCCCTCCCTTCTTTTCTTCTCTAGGGTTGAAAATGGAGTTCGAACCTCCTCCCTTGCTCTGTAATGGTGTTTTTTGCCTTTTACTATTGAAATGATGTTCTGTGTAAACTTCTGGAGCAACAAAAAACGTGTTTTGTGATGCATCTGTCCATCCTTGCTCGTTCTTCGCTTGTTTTCCTCTTGCCTCTCTTCATTGCAGGTATTTATGCATGTTTGAATGTTCATTGCAGGTCTGGAGCTGTGTTCATGGAGTTTTGGGACATTTTCTATGTGAAATCTATCCTTGGGCCTGTGATGCATCTGTCTATCCTTCCCATTGCTCACCTCTCTTTGTCCCATGGCAGTTTTGATAGAGGTTCAACATTCTCCTTCTCTGGTGTATCACCGTTTTAGTGTAGGCTTTTGCTGTTTTTTCCCTTCTCTCTCTCTCTCTGTCTCCTTGGCATGGTTAGATTAGGATTAGATTAGCTTTTCCTGCACTGGAATAGCTTGTGGCAGGTAGTTTAGGAGCAGGAACCAGCCTTCTCTGGAGATTCCTTTCTCATTTTACAGGTCCCACACCTGGAGAAAGGATTCAATGTTGTGCAATCACACTGGATGCCTGAGTGATCAACCTAGAAGCCTGATCTGCATCCAGGGGTGCTGTGATTCGGTGATAACAAGTGTAAAAAATGTGTATTATTCACAGGAAAGGAGAAGCTAGCAGCCCTGCCCCTTCATCCCATTTCAGTGGATCAACCATTCATGCAATGGGGACTAGACTTCATTAGGGTGATTAACCCAAATTCAAGCTAAGGCCACAAGTGGATACTTACTGCAATAGACTATTTCAGCAAGTGGACTGAAGCAGTGGCACTAAAAGAAGCAAATGAATCCAAAATCTTAGATTTTTATGAAGGAATAACCACTAGGTTTAGAGTCCCTGCCACTATTATATGAGATAATGTATTGGAATTCCTTGGTACAAGGATAACTGAATGGGCAGTTAAGAATGGTGTGTATCTCAGCACCTCATCAAATTATTACCCTCAAGGTAATGGCCAAGCAGATTCCATAAATAAGAACCTATTAAGGATTATCAGAAGGACTCTTGATGAAGATCAGAGGACTTGGCATACAAGGTTCAAATCAGCTCTATGGGATTATAGGATCACATCCAAAAGATCCACATGTAACTCCCTATACAAGCTTGTATATGGAAAAGAGGTAGTATTGCCCATATCATTAGAGTTTCCTGCTCTAGAGCTCATGAAACAATTAGAGCTAACCGAGTTTGAACCCATGGCAATCAAGTATGCATAGCTGATGGAAGTAAGATAAGTAAGAGAGCATGCAATACAGAGCATGGAAAACGATCAAGCATTGATCAAGAAGAGTTTTGATAAGAAGGTAAGAATGAGGACCTTTCAAGAAGGGGACTTAGTTCTAAAGTGGGATGCATATTAGGAAAAACCAGGAAAGCACTCTAAATTTGATGCCATTTGGAGTGGCCCTTACATGATCACAAGGTGTAACAGTAGTAATGCCTTCCAGCTAGCTAGATTGAATGGCAAAGAATTACAGATCCTAGTAAACGGTATCCATCTCAAACACTGCTACTAGAAAGGAGGTTCTACCCTATAAATATTAGCATAGGATTTCAATTTCCCTAAGTGCGTATGCACATTGTTTTGTTATAGAATATGTTTTTTTTCCCTAAGTGTTATGGCACAGGTTCTTTATTGCTCTAAGTTTGTGTCGTCACGCAGTTGAACGTGCCTCTAGGTGAACATGCTATTTCCTTCAGCATTTGTAGTAGGGTGACCCATAGTTTCCGTGAGATTTTCTCATTTTCTAATAGAACAAATATAAAGCAACTAAAAGTGGGTTGCAAAGGGTCCGTTTTCAGAAGAACAATATCAATTTCAGGTCGCCAATCACAACTCTGTGCCCAATGGATATAACAAGGTAATTGATCTCTTCATCTAGCAGGTAGATGCCCCTGTGAACCGCCAAATTGTTATCTCTATTTTTTTCCCCGAAAAAAAATGATCAAACATGACCGCGTGTAGGAAGAAATTCAAGAAATGGTTCTGTCAAACGAACCCACGATTAAAATCCAATGAGTAGTTTATAGGTAGGTTCTAAAATGGAGGAGTATGGTTAGGGAAGGAAGAAATCAGAGGCTCAATGGAAAAGAAATGAAAAAAATAGAAGTCTTCGAGCTCTGCAAATGACTCAGAATGAGCCCCAAAATTGGCTAATTATAGAGAGTCAACGGAAGTTTCCAAGTGTCCAAGTGGCACATCTCCAAAGATTAAATTCAAAAGGTAGACTTGAATAAGCACCATGCTTTTGCGTGTCCCAGAGTCAAAAAGGGTGAATTTCGGGCCCAAAACAATTAAGTATAGTGGACCAGGAAGCCTCCACGTGTTGAAATGAAGCACCTTCAAGGCGCAAAGCAAAAGGTGATTCCCAGACAACTGCGGAGCTTCCACCTGTCTCAGGTCTAAAAAGGATAGAACCGGCTGTTGAAAATTCCAAACAGGTGGAAGGCACCACATGTCTTAATGACACTCCTTCAAAGGAAAAATATTGAGTGGGTTTCCAAATGAGTGCGGACCTTCGACGTGTCCCAGGCCCGAAAAAGGGGACAGGGTTGGGGTTGAATAGTCAAATTAGAGACAGGCCAGTGTAGGGAGACAAGTTTCGACACCACGCTACTTCAAGAGTAAAATTTAGGGGAGGTTTGCAAACAAGTGCCAAGCCTCCACGTGTCCCTAGTCAGATGTATGGCCTCGTCGAGTAAAAGGACTTAGTCAAAACATGAGGAAACTGAGAAAGCCAAGGAAGATGCCATGTGTCGGCCTGACACAACTTCAAAAGTAAAATCCAAAAGTGCTTCCCAAACATGCGTCAGCCCTCCATGTTTTCATTTTCAAAAGACCCATTTTGATAACAGGTTTTTGCCATTTTGTACGGGCCCAATTCAAATTTTAAAATGGGCATATCTTTTGATTTAGTGCTCGAAATCTGACAAATTTTTCACCATTAGAAAGATCTCAACCTCATTGATGCCATGGAGATCTGAAACTTTAATTTTGAAGAAGCTATGTGGGTAAGAAAATGAAAAAAACATCTTCATGCCATTAATATAAGATCTATTTTCTCCAACAACCAGATCGGATTTGAACTGATCTTCCATTCTTCATCCTTCAATGTGCCAAATAATAAATTGATGCAAACATGACAGATTTGGGGTGGATTTGTAGGAACATTAATGGCTGGTAGCTGAGCTTCAAATTAATTTTCCAGCTTCTCTCTGTGCTAAATCTATAAAGGAATGGTCAGGGCTTATTGTAAAGGGTTGGACATTTCTGTTTTGTGCCCTCCCTTCTTCTTTTTCTCATAAGAGGATTTGTGGAGCTTTCATAACCTCTCATTCAGGTTGTAATGAAATTTTTGCTTCTCAGTCACTACAGTATACTATATAACCTCTTGAACAATAATACATATGTCTGTGGATGATTCTCTACCCTCTCATGTATTCGTTGTTGTCTCTTCGATCTCTTATTGCAGTTTGGTCATCTGTGTATGGTGTTTGTATTGCATTTCCATGGTCTGTGTTAAATTGAAAAATGAGTGTCCAACATTCCTTTGGTGCATCACCTCATTAGCTTATTTTATTTTCTTGCATCTCCTCAACCCTGTCTCCTTGGTAGAATAGAGTAGATTTAGAATAGATCCTCTACAATTTATTTTTATGCACCTAAATAGAGGAATAGTAACCGGCCTTAATCTGGAGAGCTCTCTCAACTTGCAAGGTCCCATACTTTGAGAGATGCTCAATGTTGTGCAATTACACTGAGAGTCTCAATGCATCTACTTGCAAACATTCAGGGGTATTGTGATTTTGCACTAACAAGTACCTGTTTCTAAATCATATGAACATTATTCCCAATCAAAGGATGAATAATTTTCATTAATTGGGCTCAAAACGTGAGGTTTAATGTGGAAATTGGAAATCAGTTCTGACCTAATTATTGCTTTGGATCCAGACCTTGTCCTAAAAAGCATGTGTGACCAATCCAAAGATAGATATCCACCAATTTTGGTGGTGAATTCTCTTGATAAGTATAGTGTACAGAGTGGCAGGAGGTCAATTATAGACACATCCTATAGAACTATGATATTAGGACAAGCATGTAGTGTAATACTTAGGCCTCCGATGATCCCAACTATTACTACTATTGTTCCATCTAGTTGCACTACTCATTTTAGCAAGGGTTCATACTTTAGACCTAATTGATATGTTATTTGCTTGGGCATCACTGAACTACTTGCACATGAATCGATCATGCAGTTGTGTACCAAGTGGTTCCTGATAATCAATGACACATAGAATGGTGGAGGATTCAATTTTTTTCTTAATTGACCCCCACCCTGTTGCACTGCATTAGTGATAAATTTCTCCCGTGTTTAGCTTGGTACATTCGAGGCAGACCAATTGGCCACTGTAGCTTGCAACAAATATCATTGTCCTGGGATCACCAGTGACTCCCACATGGAAATGTTCACATGTTTTTTCTTCATTTGGTCGATGATGTTGAAAGGGGACAAATTATCCTTTTATTTCCCCTTACTTGGCATGACCTTTTCTAGAACTTGAACAAGCACATGTGGTGCTGCAATGGGTGCCTTAGGCTGATTTTGCACAGTCGGCACTGCATTTGATCTACTAACTCCTTGTTGTGTAGGAGTGGAATGAGAAACAACTAGATTAGACAGTCTTCCCTCTTCTATGTTCCTTTTCTTTGACCGTGTGTTAATAGCCATGCCATGAAAAGGAGGTTGATTAGTTCTCCAAATAAGTCTTTTGTTTTCCAATTAATCAACGTAGTTTATTTTGGGGGTGTCTCTTATTTGGTTTCTTGCTATTGATTTCCCTCTTGACTTAGTTCTTGGGGCCCACTGATGTTTTGCACCATTAAGGCCTGATTCAGTGCACTATTGAAACACATTGATTGATTGTGAGGTAAAATATAGGGGTAACACCAGCCTTACTCCTGTGTCATGTTGTTTTGTGTTGGAACTAGGGATCTCGATGTTAAAGCTACGTTTGAATCATATGGTCAAAATGGCCTGACAACTTGAGTTTGTCCTTGGTTCTGGTTTTGATTTGTAGCCTGAGATGGTGGTCTATTTTGCTGGTATGGGGGTCTAGCTTGATACTGATTTTAAGGCTAATACAACCTAGAACTCTAAGCTTTTTGTCTCTTGATAGTCACTAGCTCATTTCCTAGGTTTTACAGTTGTTTCATAACCTCTTGTAACTCTTTTAAAGTACTTAAAGAATTAGAAGCCTCACTATTTTTTTGATTCCTAGGGGATGGAATGAAGTTCAATTCTAGTGTTTGATTAGGTGTAAGAGCTCCCTTTTCTAGATAGAGAGGCATTCGTGGCCTTAGTGCTAGCTTACCATCTTGAATAGAGTAGTTTTCAGCTCTAATAGCAATGTTATAGGATCCTGACGATGTTTTTCCTCCCATTAATTTGATCATCATGGCTATATCTGAATTTATATCCTTCAAGAAATAGAGGAATGCTCCTTTGGCAGTTAGTCTAACAATTATTGGAATCTTGTCCCATGTTCGTTGGAAACAGAAATTGAAATCTATCATTTTCTCATTAGGATCCCTCTTGATTGTTGTCAATTTTTCCAATAAAGAAATATTATCTCTCTTTTCCCCAAATTGATTGTGGAGGGCTGTGCACAAATGGTCCCAATTCTGGATAGACCCTGTTGTTAGGATCCTAAACCATTGCAAAGCTTTACCTTTGAAAGATGAAGGTAACAACTTGACCGCAATATCCATTTCATTGATTTCATGAATTACATAGACATTGGCGATGTCTTGGATGTGGTCAATAGGAGTAGTATGATTTTACTATGTGAAATAGGGAATATTTTTTAGTGATGTAACCGGGACCTGATTTTGAGCATTTAGGGAAAGTGGGCTACTACCTATGAAGTTGACATATGGATTGGGTTGTAGATGTGCCGTTATGATTGGCCTAATAACCCTGGTTTATTGGAGAAAAGGTCTACCAGGTGGAGGCATAGACAAAGTCCTGTTAGGTGGAGACAGTGATCTTTGTGGTCTTCTTCCTCTCCTTCCTCTGCCTGGTGATAATTGCAAGTAAAAAAATAGTCCCTCTTCTCGAGTATCAGAGCTAGTCTGAATTCTTTAGATGTACTTGGTAAATTTATGCCACTACACCACTGAATTCTATCCCTTTGGATTCACCATACGTGTTGGGAAATGAGCCTTTGAAGGCTAGATTTTGACAAGTTACATACCAGACTTGACATAATAAAAATGAAAACTTTGAAGGACCTATATGTTTGAGATTCTAGAGGTTGAAATTTCATTTGGAATGACAGTCCCAAAAACTCAAAAATGTGAGACTTCCGAATGTCTGAAACCTCAAAACCCAAAATTTGGAGAGCACCAAAATCCCGAAACCTAAAATTCCAAAACCCTGAGATGTCTGAAATCTTGAAATCTCAAAACCAAAAATTCAAAAAATTCTAAAATTTTGAAAATTAAAATTTCAAAAAGACAAAAATATCCTTTTGAAGATTAACCCTGATCTATCAAATGGTGAAATTTGTACTTGTTTTGAGCAATTTAAACCCATGAAAATCGATTTCAGAGTTCATCCTGAGAGGTGAAAAGTTTGAAATTAGACAACTTGCAATTTCTAAGTTTTAATTTCTTAAAAATTCCTTCAAGTCTTGTGTAATGACATCTTGTCCCACAGGGCATGCCAAAACCGTTGATGTGTAATCATAACACCCCTGAATGTCTGTAACTCGATGGGTTGAAAATTTAAGTGTGATTGCATAACAAGGAGCTTTTCCCAGAGTGTGGGACTTTGCAATTGGGAAATCTCTCCGGATGAAGGCTGGTTCCTATTCCTCTATTATGATGCACACATTCAAATTGTAGAGTATCTATTCTAAAATCTACTTTAACTTGCCAAGGAGACAAGGTTTAGAAGATTGCAATAAATTAAACCTAAACTAACAAATGTGATGCACCAAAGGAATGTTGAACACTTGCTTTTCCATTCAAAAAAAACCATTGAAATGTAATACAACCACCATATAAGAATAACTAAGATTGCAATGAGAGATCAGAGAGATCTAATGAACACAAGAGAGGGTTGAAAATCATCCACATACATGTATTATTGCTCCACAAATTTGATACAATACACTACAATGGCCAAGAGGCAATATTTGCATTACAGTTTTGATGGGAGGTTTTAACTCCACAAATCCACTTACAGACAAGAGAAGAAGGGAGGGTACAAAGCCAAATTGTTAAACCTTTAGAAAAATGCCCCTTCATTACAATATATAGGAATAATGAGAGAAGGAGATGAGAAGAATTCAAATTCTTGCTTAAACCACCCTAGAATGCATTAAATTCACCTGCAACAATGATGGATGCCACTACAAAACCCATGCCTCCATGATTGAGTCAACTCCTCCATTTTTCACTGTGTGCAAGTTCTTGTTTGTCCAATTTTTCCCGAGGGGCAAAATTGGATAACAAGGCCTTGGTGAGGAACATACCACAAAATTTGGGTTCCACATAGGAAGACCAAAATATATCAAAACTCATATTCTAGATTGATGATGAAGATCAAATTCCTCACTGGGTATTGAGATTTCCCACCATGAGAAAATGAGGCAAGATCCAGGCATAACCTTGACTAGCTAAGTAATTACAGAATTGGGTGTCGACATACCACTTCCAATACATCCACCAGGGAAAAGATGAAGGAACAAATATTTTGTGGATCATATGATCTAACACAAAGGAAATTATATTTTTGGTAATAGCTTGATTAAGAATAGCCAATTTGAATTTAGCTTTGAGATCTTGCTACAAAATCCAATAATGAGTCTGTTTGCAAAAGAGGTCTTAGATTGTGTGAATTCCTCACTTGAAAAGGAAAAGTGCAAGAATCCAAGGGACCTCAGCCAGATAACAATCCTAACATTGAAAGATAAGAGATCACCATAGAGAGTGGTAATTAAGTGAAAGACCATCACATAATCCATTGTTTTTCAAAAAGAACCATGGTATGATTTAATCCCAATATTTCCAAATACTTTGGATCACAAAGGTACCAACCAATTTAATTAAAATAGGAGAAATGAGTAGATTGGAAAATCCAATGCCTTTCCAAGTAGTATAGTCATAAGGGGATGCTTCGGCAATGTTGTTTTACAGGAGCACCCTCCATGCTTCTTCCCCTTACTTACTTTGGATTTTCCATTTGGCACAAAGTACTTGCCCTTGATGTAGAATTTTATTGAGGCCTAAACCACTTGAATCTCTAGAAAGGCACCAAATTTCCCATGCAACTTTGTGGAAACCTTTTCTGGTGGAAGCATTGCACTAGAGGAAGTATTTAAGCAATTTTCTAGATTTTGCATAGATTTCTTGGAAGGGAAAAAAATTTGAGTAATACATGTGCATGGCTTAAAGAAATTTGGAGCAAGTTTGGAATTTTACCACTAAGGTCAACAACTTAGTAATCCAGTATTCCAACTTTCAAGCCAACCACTAGACAACATAAAGCCAAAGCTCCATAAAAGAATCTTAAAAGGTAAAAATAATAAAAAAGAAATTCAAACATTTATCAATGGTTGATCATCTTACAATCGTACATGAAACATGACCAAAAAAGGGGGTGTGAGGAGGAAGGACTATCTATAACAATTTCTTTTATGCCAGTAAATGGAATAGCTTGAAGTTAAATAAAAATATTCAAGGAACTACATAACATTGTTAAAGTTATTTTCTTCCTAAATGAGCGTAAGGAAGGAGTCATTATAAAATGGCCACTATGGTTTACAAAACTCTACTTTTACGAGGCCACTCAAGATTAGAATTATTACATACCAATATTTGTTTGAATAACATTATTTTCGTGTTATGAACATGAAATAAAAATTAGTTGAAATGAAAGAATTTTTTGTGATACTGTATCATCATTATATAATATTCCTAGGTTGGGGTATGTGGAAGGAGCACAAGGTTGAAAAGGACATGATATTACCCTAGAATTATGAGGGCTTGCATCACCTCTAATAGTTACTCTAGATATTGATGCTTGAATATTTACTAGTTGATTTATACGTTTCCTTCCATAATTAGATAGTTACGAAAACCATAATCCAATTCATTTCTAGGATAGGGTGACCCTGTTGAAGAAGAAGATTCAAATGTATCTTCATGTTTTTGTCAGATTGAGGATGATCCATGGAAAAAAGGATCTACAAATAGAACCCTGAGATTTATTATTTGAAATGTAAAATATCTTAATGTGACATTTACCTCGATATTTTCTATTCTGAAACTAGTAGGACACATTAAAATCTCTTGGAGATTCAAATTTTTGTCTAGCTCAATTAAAATTCTTTATGTCTCTTCATTAATAGGGCCACTCAAAATTTGAATTATTACACACCAATATTTGTTTTAATAACGTTGTCGTGTGGTGAACATGACACAAAACTCTATTGAAATGAAAAAAATTATTGTGATAGAGTATCCTCATTAAATAATATTCCTGGGTTGGGGTATATTGCAGGAGTAGGGGGTTGAAAAATACATGATATTACCATAGAATTATAAGGGCCTGTACCACCTTTAATGGTTCCTCCAAATATTGATGCTTGAATTTTGTCTGGTTGATTTATACATTTTCCTTCCATCATTAGATAATTAGGATGACCATAATCCAATTCATTTCTAGGATAGAATAACACTGTTAAAGAAGAATATTCATAGGGTCTCTTCATGATTTTGCCAACTTGAGGCTAATGCAGGGGAAAAAAATATCTCTGATCTAAACCCTGAGCTTGATTATCTGATTGCCTTGATATTTTATATTTTGAAACCAGTAGGACACATTAACATCTCTTGAAGGTTCAAATTGTTGTAGCTTAGTTGAAATTCTTTGTCTCTTCATTAAAAGGTTTCGTTGTTCCAGAATTGTAAAAGAATTCCAAAATATCAAGGAAAAATAGAATTATATTTTGGCATGAATATACAATTTTCAAACTACAAAAACTTTTAATGAAGAGAAGGAAATAATTTTATTTGAGCTATAACAATTTGGACATGTGAGGGATAGTAATGTGTCTGAATGCTTTCAAAAAAGAAAATATTGAGGCAAAGGTCACATTAAGAGACCTTACATTTTAGATAATCAAGCTCAAGGTTTTTCTCAGAGATATTTTTATTCCCTTGATCAACCTCAAACCGGCACAATCATGAAGATACCCTATGAATCTTATTCTTCAACAATTTTACCCTATCCTAGAAACGAATTGTATTATGGTCGTCATAATTATCTAATGATGAAAGGAAAATGTATAAATAAGCTATTCAAGATTCAAGCATCAAAATATGGAGTAACTGTTAGAGGTGATGCAAGCCCTCATAATTATAGGGTAATAACATGTCCTTTTCAACCTTGCACTCCTACCACATACCCTAACCTAGGAATATTAAATAATTATGATAAAATATCACAAAAAAATATTTCGTTTCAACAGAGTGTTATGTCTTGTTCATCACACGACAACACCGTTATTCAAATAAATATTGGTTATATTAATTTTAATTTTGAGTGTTCCTATTGATGTAGCATTTTGTTAAAGTTATTTTCATCTTCACAGGTCCTCCCTGTCTTCTACACACTATGCCACTATAAGGGTAGTCTTCTGCAATGTCATTTTACAAGATCACCTTCAATTCTTCTTCCCCTTCCATGTTTTGGATTATCTAATTGGCACATATCAATTGCCCTTAACACAAAATGTCAATGAGGCATAAACCACATCAATCTCTAGGAAGGAACAAATTTTCCCATGTAACTCTGTGGAAACATTTTCTAGTGGAAACATTAGACTAGAAAATGTCTGTAAGAAGTTTTCTAGCTTTCGCATAGACTTCTTGGAATTGAAACAAAAGGACGAGTAACACACATGCATGACTTTAAGAACTTTGGAGCAAATCTGAAATTTTCCTACTAAGGAAAACAACATAATAATCAAGTATTCCAAATTTTGATCCACCCATTGCACAACATACCATTAAATATCTAAAGGAGAAGATTGAAAGGAAAAGGGAATACCAATAATTTTGAACATTTCTTAATGGTTGAGCATCTTCTAATTGCACATAGCCAACCAAGTGGTGGGGAGGAAGGATTTTCTGTAACATTGTGTTTTATGCCATCGAATGGAAGAGCCATAAGCTAAACAAAAAGTGTCAAGACACTGCATAAAATTGCTAAATTTATTTTCATCTTCAATGAGCAAGGAAGGAGTCATCCACAAAATGACCACTATGATTTAAAAAATGCTACATTAACAAGGCCACTCAAAATTAGAACTATTATGTAATAAAATTACTTGTATAATTTAGATCATGAGTAGAAATATAACACCAAATAACACAATATTCTAGAATAATGATCTCAATATGCAATTAGAATAGATTCGCCCCTTCAAGGGGGCAACCTCCAAACCATACAATAAGACTCAAATGCTCCAAATGATGATGAACAACTACCTAAAATCCCCTATATATACTATTCATATGTTATACACGAAGGCCAACCTACTAAGCATGAGAAAGTATAAATGATATAATAAAATGATATGGTAAGCCACAAGTCGGCTACTCATATCGTAATACAAGCAATAGGTTAAGGGCATAGCATGCCCTTCCCCTTCAAAGCAACATTGTCCCTAATTTTGAGAAGCTCTGGGTGCTGCTGCAAGAATGTCATATCTTCCCATGTTGCATCTTCATTGTCCATATTCTTACACTTGATCAGGTACTTAGTAATAACCGGTGTCCTCAATATTTTAGTGCATGTTTGAAGGATGCATTCAGGTTCCAAGATGACTCTCCCCTCCTCATCAAGCTCAAGTAACACTTTTTTGGGATGATACTCTCTGTCCAATTACTTTCTTCAGGTAAGAAACATGAAAGACTGGATGTATTTTGGCTGATTGTGGAAGTTCTAATTTGTATGCTATAGTAGCAATCTTCTGCAATACTTGATAGGGGCTATAATACTTTGGTGAAAGTTTGTTATCATTTTGTTGTTGTTTCAAAGACATTTTCTTATATGGTTGTAACTACACAAAAAACCAGTCACCGACTTCAAAATGCCTTTCTGTACGATGTTGATCAGCCTGTTGCTTCATGTGGTTTTGTGCCATGAGCATGTTCTCCTTGAGACTAGAGAGGACCTCTTGTTGATACTGCATGTGTTCTTCTACTACTATAACCTGTGGTTTTCCTCTCAATGATGATGTGATGGATGGTGGATGGTACCCATAGAGTGCCAAAAAATGAGACATTTTAGATGAAGTATGGAAGGAAATGTTATACCACCATTCTGCAAGTGGCAACCATTGGACCCATCTTGCTTGTTTATCTAACATAAAGCAACGGAGATATCCCTCCAAACACTTATTTACAACTTCTTTTTTCCCATCAGACTAGTGATGATAAGAAGAGCTACGAGCTAATTGAGTAACAAAACATGCGAATAAATCAGTCCAAAAGTTACTAGTAAATATAGGGTCTCGATCACTTACTATAATCTTTGGTGTTCCATGAAGCTTCTGAACTGTGTCCATGAAGGTTGTTGCTACCGTTCTTACAACAAATTGGGTGTGCCAAGGCAAAAAAAAAGCATATTTGGTGAGTCTATCCACCACAACCATGATGACATTTTTTCCTTCAGATTTAGGCAATCCTATGATAAAGTCCATGGAAATCTCTTCCCATCGCTAGCTAGGAATAGATAGAGGTTGTAGAAGACTTGGAGATCGAACTGTTTCACCCTTATTTTGCTAACAAACCATGCATTCTGCCACAAATTTTTGGACATCCCCTTTGAGACCTTCCCAAAAGAAATCTTGTTTGGCTCGATGATAAGTCTTTAAGAATCTAGAGTGCCCCCTAATGGAGAAGAGTGAAGCTCAGATAGAATCCTATTTTTAAGAGTGGAGTTCTTATATAGGTGTAATCTATCTTTATACCATAAAGCAACCCCTTTCAATACAAATTTTTCAGACATGTTTGGATCATTCTAGAGATGATGAATGAGTTTTTGTGTGGTTGGGTCATTTCTCCATTCGGACCTTGCCTCATCTATCCAATCTTCCTATAATATGGATATGGCACATAACAAGGCTGCAGTTGATTCATCTTTCCACGACAAAGCATCCGTAACTACATTCTCCTTCCCTTTCTTATAGATAATCTCAAAATCATATCCCAACATCTTGGAGACCCATTTTTGTTGTTCTTTAGATGATAAACAATGCTCCAAGAAGTATTTTAGACTATCATGATCTATCTTCACTTTAAAGTGTCTTCCTATGAGATATGGTCTCCATTGCTTTACTGCATGAAGTATGGCTAGCATTTCCTTCTCATAAGTCATCTTGGAAAGATTCTTACCGTTGAATTGATGGCTCAAAAAGGCAATAGGATGGCCTTCTTGCATGAGAACTACCCCCATACCCACCCATGATGCATCACATTCAACAATGAATGTTTTGGAAAAATCTGGAGTAGCCAAGACTGGAGTGATGCACATGGCCTCCTTTAGTTGCTCAAATGATTTGGTTGCATCCTCACTCCAATGGAAGGATTCCTTCTTTAATAAAGCTATGAGAGGTGTAGATATGCTTCCATAATGTGTTACGAATCTTCAGTAATAACTTGTAAGCCCCAAAAATCCTTTTAGATTCTTTAGGGTTTTTGGAACCTTCCACTCCATCATGGCTTTGATCTTATTAGGATCCACTTTAACCCCTTCATGAGAGAAAATGTGACCCAAATATTCAACCTCCTCAAGTCCAAAAGAACACTTTGAGGGCTTTGCATAAAGTTGATGTTGCTCAAGGGTTTCCAAAACCTTATTTACATGATGAAAATGTTCCTCTCATGTTTTGCTATAAATTAATATATCATCAAAAAACACTAAGACAAACTTCCGCAGGAATGACTTAAAAATAGAAATCATCAAACTTTGAAATGTAGAAGGTGCATTTGTGAGTCCAAAAGGCATTACCAGGAATTCATAATGGCCTTCATGTGTTTGAAAGGTAGTTTTATGAACATCCTCATCCTTGATTCTGATTTGGTGGTATCCCGAATGAAGATCAAGCTTTGTAAAATAAACAACACCATGCAGCTCATCAAGCAAATCATCGATTACAAGTATAGGAAACTTATCTTTAATTGTGTACTTATTAAGTTCCCTAAAATCAGGTCACATGCACCACAATCCATATTTCTTCCATACCATCACTACTGGAGAAGAATAAGCACTCTGACTATGACAGATAATTCCTGCTTCCAACATCTCTTGTACAATCTTTTCAATTTCACTCTTTTGCACATATGGGTACCTATAAGGTCTGATGTTAGGTGGTTGACTTCCTGGTAATAACTGAATAGCATGAACGATCTCTCTTTGGAGGTAAGCCCTTTGGTATATTTTCAAATACAACAGAGTGTGCATCCAACACTGCTTGCATATCTGATGGTATAATGTCCTTAGAATGATGAGCCTCCAATGAAAATAGTTGTGCCACAAATCCCTCTACACCCTTTTTTAGCATTTTTTGCATCTGATGAGAACTTACTATTTGTGGAGACTTTGCTCTTAAGCCTCTTAGCTCAAAATTTATTCCTTCATAGTGAAATTACATGAACAAGTCTTGGAAGTTCATCTCAATGGTTCCCAAAGTAGTAAGCCATTGAACCCCCAACATAATGTTTGCTCCTCCCATAGAAATGGCATACATGGGACTATTTAGTATGTAATATCCCATGGAAAGCTGAATGCTATGGAATTTTCTAGAACAAGAAACAATACCTCCATTACAAATCATTACTTAACATTCAGGAGCTCGATAAATGAAGCAGTTTAGGTGCACTGCTAACTTATGATTGATAAAGTTGTGAGTACTTCCTGAATCAACCAACACTGTGACCCTCTATTTTTTTAGGAATCTAACCACATTTAGGGTTTGGGGGGTGCTAATACTTGAAATTGCAGGGCATGAGATTGTTGGTTGAGGATCTCCTGACTCCTCCTCTAGCTCAACCAAGACCTCTGACTCTGAATCTTCATCCTTCTCTTCATCTTCACTAGGCCCATCAATGTAGAACAACCTATTTTCAGCACATTTATGTCCTGGTCCAAATTTACCGTCACAGTTAAAACATAAACCTTTTTCTCTATTTTCTTCAATTTGTTGAGGTGTCAATCTAACTAGTCAAGGGAGTGCTAGGGCCAAGGTGTTGCGATCTCTGGTATAAGTGAAATGTTGTCTCCTACTTGAAACAAATTTTTCCTCTTCCCTTCTTCCCATAATCATCGAATTAGAAACCTTATGAGGATTACTCAATGTGATCCTTAAGACCCCTGAGAAATAGGTCATTTAGATTCTCTTTAGTTATATTTTCCACCCGTAGAGAAAGGTTTTGGAAGTGATGAATGTAATCCTTAACAAGTCCTATCTGTCTCAATTTTACTAATTGGCTGAAGTAATTATCTGACACACTAGAACTATAGTGTAATTGTAACTCTTCAGTGAACAATATCAATGTAACATTGAGACCACTCTTCTGCCTTTGAGCACATAACCATTGATACTAGACAAATTGGTCAAGTTCGAGATACAAAACTACCATGGTCACCTTTTGTCCTAGTGGAATCTGATGCAGTTAAAAACAAATTCCATTTGGTTGATCCAATTGAGTGGATCCTTTCCATCAAACTTACAAATCTCCACTTTTGGAAACATAGTACGGGCCTGCAGAGTGCTCGTATTTGGATTGTGCACACTCGAAGATCCACTCTGGCTCATGTGTCTATTATGTTGACCTGAGGATCCACCTTGATTGAAATAAGTATGATTACCCATCATATATGTACTAAAGTTTTGCATGAAATCCTCCAACCTTTTTCCAATCATATCCACATCTACTTTGTTGGCCACCCAAGATTCGAGGTCTCTCAGGTTAAACTCAAGTTGGATTACTTTGTGATATGTCAAAGTAAACCCTAACCCTGAGGAGTTTGTAGATATATCTTCTGTCTCCAACTCCTTAACTACTATCTCATCCTTTTCTAGTGTTTTACCTAGAGTGATGGGATTCTTTTTTCCTCTTGTGGAAGGCCCCGTCATGATGCCCCAAAATAGTAGGATGTAGGGATCACAATCAATTTTTAGGGTTTCATATTTCAATACGAATTCAGACAAATATAAAAAAACTTAAAGAACAAACCCCAAATAATTTTTTTTGTGCTTTCCGAAAATGTAACGAATTTGAAAAAATTCCACAATTTGCACCCTAGGGAGTGATTTTATGAAAAACCCTAAATTTGTAATAACTTTTAGAAAATAAATAAAAAAGCCTAAAATTTTCAGGGAACCTTACTTAATTTTTTTTTCAGCTTTGGTAAAATATCTCCTACCAATTCGCTTTGGTTTGCAATATATAGCGGAAACAAAAAATTAGGGTTTTTGCCCTAATTTTGGCCCAGATCGTAGCTCTGATACCACTTGTAATGAAATTACTTGTATAATTTAGATCATGAGCTGAAATATAACACCAAACAACACAATGTTTTAGAATAATGATCTCAATATGCAATTATAGTAGCTTCGCCACTTCGAGGGGGCAACCTCCAAACCATACAATAAGACTCAAATGCTCCAAATGATGATGAACTACTACCTAAAATCCCCTATATATACTATTTATATGTTATGGCCAACACCAAGGCTGACCTACTAAGCATGAGAAAGTATAAATGATATAATAAAATGATATGGTAAGCCACAAGTCGGCTACTCATATCCTAATACAAGAAATAGGTTAAGGGCATAACATATTATATATTGATATTTGTTTGAATAATGTTATTGACGTGTGGTAAACATGACATAAAACTATGTGAAAATGAAATAATGTTTTTTGATAGAGTATCATCATTCTATAATATTCATGGGTTAAAAAGGACATGATATTTCCCTAGAATTATGAGGCCTTACACCACCTCTAACTGTTCCTCTGGACATTGATGCTTGAATCTTAATTGTTTGATTTATAAATTTTCCTTCAATCATTAGATAGTTATGATGACCATAATAAATTTGTTTATAGGACAAAGTAACATTGTTGAAGAAGAATATTCATAGGGTTTATTCATGATTGTGCCAACTTCATGAGGTTGATCTAGGAGAAAATGATCTGCGAGTAGAACCCTGAGATTGGTTATTTGAAATGTTTAAGATCTCTTAACACGATGTTTACCTCAATATTTTCTATTTTGAAACCAATATGACACATTAACATATCTCGGAGATCCAAAAATTTGTAGCTCAATTCAAATTATTTATGTCTCTTCATTCGAAGGTTTTGTTGTTCCAGAACTATATATGCAGCCTTACAAAATATAGTTCTGGAACAACAAAACCTTCAAATGAAGATAGAAATAATTTCAATTGAGCTACAACAATTTTGACCCGCGAGAGATGTTATTGTATCCTACTAGTTAGAACAAAAAATATCAAAGAAAATGTCACATTAAGAGCTCTTACATTTCAAACAATCAATCTCAGGGTTCTGCTCGCAAATATCTTTCTTCCCTAGATTAGCCTCAAGATGGCACAATCATGAAGATACCTTGTGAATCTTCTTCTTCAATAGCATTACCCTGTCCTAGAAAACAATTGGATTATAGTCATTAAAACTATCTAATAAGGGAAGGAAAATGTATAAATCAACCAGTCAAAATTCAAGCATCAATATCTGGAAGAACTGTTAGAGGTGGTGCAAGCCCTCATAATTCTAGGGTAATATCATGTTCTTTTCAACCTCGCCCTCCTGCCACATAACCCAACCCAGGGATATTATATAGTGATGATACTCTATGAAAAAAAATTATTTCAGTTCAACAAAGTTTTATGTGATGTTCACCACATGAAAACAATGTTATTCACACAAATATTGGTATGTAATAATTCTAATTTTGAGTGTCCCTGTTAATGTAGCATTTTGCTGAAGTTATTTTCATCTTCACGGGTCCTTGTATTTTTCATGAATTTTTTTGGCTAGAAATTATAAAAAAAGGGATGTCCTTTACATCAACACAAGCATTCCGAGGCTTGCAATAGTTTCTTCACTCACGACAATAGAGAACTGGAAGTATTAGGAGAAAAAAATAAAACATTGCCAAAAAAGCAAATGCGAAATTCAAATGTTTTGAAATGAGAAGGATAAAAGATGAATCAGATCATAAAATTTCCAAAGGAATAATGCCCCATATAGGTAAACCAACGTGCACTCACATTTTTAGTGGCTTTGCACCTAGATCGACTCCTCCAGCAGATGCGATGCTTGAATAGTTTCTCCATTCTTCCGCTGTCTGTGCAAGCAGAAGGTCGTCACTTGTTTTTACAGGTTTAATGAATGATTAATTATTCATGAGAGGGATGAATAAATACACAATCAAGTCAGTCACTAGATCACATGGTTACAACCGAATAGTAACCTAACGATTATTAAAATCATTAAAATAATTAACTAAGATAACAAATCGTTGAAAATCTTATTCATCACATTTGAATTGGTAGTGTACATTTAAGTATTCAAATTAGTTACAATTTTCCATTTTTCCTATAAATTATATTCAAATCTAGTGTCCTTCTGCAACTAACAAATCCTATATTATCACTTTACCCTTCCTAGGAATTTCATTGATCATCAATTAGTGAAAGTAGTCGGGAACTAAGGATCTATATCTATTTTATACAACTTTCCTATGATAGAATAACATTCTATTAGTTTATAACTTTAGGAGATGTTATGAGAAAATTGATTATTTATTTTACTTGAGTCATGGTTTGATGGGTGTTGCCCCATATTCAAGCCATTTGACAACATTGTGCACAAACTTTAACTTCTATGTACCTCATAGTATATAAGAAGAACCTAGTTTTTCTCTCTTTTCCAATAGGAATTCATTCGGTTGTTTTATTCCTTTGTGGAATAGTAAGTGGTTGTCCCTGAGAATTTGCCTCCACTATAATTTGGAGATGGAATAGTCTATCTATGGTAATGGTTTCAACACTCTATAGTTAGTCGTATAAAACACAAGTATAATTCATTATTTATGAATGAGATAAGTATATTAGAGGTCATATAGATCTAACATGCTCTATCCTAGAAATTTAAAATTTAATTTGGGTTCTTTAGTTAATTCACCACATTTTTATTCTAATTCAGGTATTTTTTTTGTGTCTACTCGAGTATCATTAAAAAACTAAAAGTTCTCTCTTAGAGCTTATATTTTCAAAATAATGTTGATCTTATCATATAGACCAAAATATCCTTCTGTGTCAACCTTTAATTACTTTTGGGTTATTTTAGAACTCGTGCAAGGGTTTAAATTGTTAGATCCACCCAAAATTTTATAGAAAGGTGGATCTTGACCTATAAAACAAACTTTTTCCTACTTAAAATGTTGATTCCACTACAATATTGTACTTTTCAGCCACCTTAGAATTTGTTCAAAAGTAAAAGCTCTCTGTTTGACCTAAAATATTATGTGGAGTTATATAATATGTTGTACAAAAAAATATTTTAGGTCAATTAGTTATTTTTCCTATAAACAAATCCTCTTGTGACCCCAAATTTTGGTACAAAAATAAGAAGGAGAAATACTCATACATAAAAAATCAAAGGACTATAAAATATGTTCAGTTATTGTTAGAATTTTTGTAAGATTTAGCACCATACAATGGATGAATCTAAGTCTATTGATATCTTAACTCCACATAATTATCACAAATGGAAACTGATCTGAAAATGGTACTAAATTTTTTTGAGTACTTAGAAAATTCTCAAATGATTAAACTTATCAGACTCAACATTGGCCATGAGTTCAATTTACTCAATTTTGGGTGTCTTGAAAACCCTTTTTTAAACTCTTCCAACATGATCAATTAATCTGATTTTTCCAACTTAGGTAAATATACTGATTCAATTATAAAACCATTAAACTAATTCACAAGTTGAGTTTATAATGCACTCAAATTGAATTCATGATTCCAAAATTTGAAAGTGCATTTAATGTCTGATTGTGGAATATGGATACTAAAATATAATAAATTTGGTCAAGACTATTACAAATAATCTAACACAATAAAAAAACACTGAATATTATTATATTAAATTTAGAAATCATTCGGAATAGATTTATATAGATGGAGAATACATTTTATAGTGTTTGATCTCCTACAAAGGTGGAGTCAAACTTCATCTTCAATCCCTCGTATCTCTCTCCATGAATCTCTCAGACTTATCCCCCAATATCTCACACATCCTTTTACTATCTCACACAACAAAATAGCTATGTGAGTTGTTCTCACAACTTACCCAAATACTAATACTAACTATTACAACTATATTATTAATATGAGTTCTATAAACTGATTATTAATAATATTACATTTTGTTAATAATGTCACAATATATTTGTAACATTCACTCCCATATTGTTAACATTATTAATTCCCAATATACACTCCTCTAATGTTGACATGGTAAAAAAACATTCACACACTTATCTGCAGTATGCTCACCCATGTGGCATGCCAAACTTGGCTTATGACCTTGATCAAAAGAAAGGTTCTCTCCTTCCATGGTTTTAAACAGGTTTACCAAAAACCTTGACATGACAAGAACCATCAATTTTCCACCTCATGTGGTTTTCTAGATCTCCCAAAAACCTTTTACAGATCCAAAAATTGACTTACATTGGTGCTTATGATCTTCTGTAATGTTTTGACATCAAGGGAAAATGTAAGAAAGATCGCTCACGCAAGAGCTCACTTATTACAATAGTTGAATAGGTATGATTCATCTGTTCTTATTTGCAGAAAGTAAACACACAACTGAAAAAGTGAAATTCCACAACACCATTGTGCAACCCCGTCACTTGCGGCTGATGAGAGGTCGCTAATTGACCTCCTTCCTCCGTTGCCTCCTTCCTCCATGAAAGATGCTACTTAGAAAATATTTTTTTTGAGGCTTGATAACATATTGATTAAAAATTGGACGTCGGTTACCCCAAAAATATGCCCGTAAGAAAATAATTTTTTAATAGTTTTTAGACTTATACAATAATACAGTTTTGACAACTTTTGACACTAATTCCGACACAAAAATACAACTTTCACTAAATTAACAAAAAAAAAAAAAACTTCACTCAAGTAATCACCTAAATAACAAATCAAGACTCAATAATAATTGCTGAATATAAATCTTAACAATAACACTTTACTCTTAAACATAAAAATAAAATAAAAACAAACAAAAATAATCGTAACAAAGAACTAAAGTATTATATAATTACTTTTAGCTTTAAAAAATATTAAACAATTAAAAAACTAAAACTAAAATTACAAACCAAAATATTAAAGAAAACTTATTAAAACTTTAAAAAAAAAACACGAATTAAAACAAAACTTAAAACCTAAACCTATATGAAGGATTACAATCTAAACATTAAACATACCAAATATGTGAAAATCTATAATGTGACAACTCATTACGGAATTACTAAAACTACATAACCAAACAAAAAAAACTTTAAACAAACCACTTACAATTAGGAGAAAAACCACGGGCTAAGTCAAGAATCCAATACTATATTAGAACAAGTATAAATGCAAGGAAATTGCTTAGGGCTGCACAAAAATAGAGGTTAGTTATTTCCTCATAGACAACGACAAATTATCCATCTTCCTCATGGATGGAGTGAACTTGAACTATATATAATTTGACTGTGAAAACTTGCAGATTTGCGTCCTTATAACAACTTTACATCTTGCTCTATTCATTTTTGATAGGAACATAATAAACTGCTCTGATAGGTGAAAACTCCACATTCATGTGAATTATGATCCCAAATTCCAGAAAATGCTTAAAATTCTAGAATCCTTTTCATGTTTTCTCCAAAACCGTGATGTCAGTTTGGCTGAAATTTGAACAACATTTTCCTTAAACATGCATCTTCAAACCCATCACAAAACGTAGAGACTCAGATTGTAAAATATAAATTATGACCTGTTATTTACACAAGAATAATTGAATTTAAAGCCACAATAACTCTATTTTCTCAAAGACTGAAATATGTACTAAACTAACTGCACTCTCAGATGCACATTAATAGGATTATAACTTGCTCTAATACCAAATTATAAATTTGGTCAAGATTATTACAAATAATCTAACACAATAATAAAACATTGAATATTATTAGATTGAATTTAGAAATCATTTGGGATAGATTTACATAGACGGAGAATACATTTTATAGTGTTTGATCTCCTACAAAGGTGGAGTCAAACTTCATATTCAATCCCTCATATCTCTCTTCATGAATCTCTCAGACTTATCCCCTAATATCACACACATCCCTTTATTATCTCACATAATGAAATAGCTACGTGAGTTGTTCTCATAACTCACCCAAATACTAATACTAACTATTGCAACTATATTATTAATATGAGTTCTATAAACTCATTATTAATAATATTAAATTTTATTAATAATGTCACAATATATTTGTAACAAAATTTCCCTTCAATCCATTTGCTCCAATTTTTTGCTTATTTTATCAACTAATAAAATTAATCAAAATATGAAATTTCAACTGATCAAAATCTTCAAAACTGAATAAAAACACCATAACTCAGAAATTGATAATAGAGTTCGGGATAATGCCTACATCTCTAGATTCTCAAAAAGAGAATCGATCTATTATTGCCCAATAAAGTAAAATATCCCTTCACTATTGAATTAATAGACCTTTATACCTACAAATGAGTTGATTCATACCTCTTGGAACCTTGCAATTTACCAGAAAATGTTCCCAAGTCCATCCGTGGCCCCTATAATATTTTCACTGATAGTTTCTAGTGAAATTACGCTAAAAAAATGTCTACAAATTGAAATATACAAAACCTACATAAAAGAGGTTTAAATTTATGGAAACAAGAGGAAATAATTAAAAACTTTCCTTTTTACTCCATGGCCTAATTCAGACCAAAAGTGGTAGGAAAATATAGATATTTACCCACTCCTTGTGCCTGTTGTGTAAACCTGCAATGGAAAAACGACTACATAGAAAAATATACACCACTTCCTGTAACAAAATTTATATTTATGGAAATATCTTAGAATTATGAACAATTTATATTTCTACAGGATGGCAAAATTTAGATCGTAAGTGTCTTGAAAATGGTGATCTCTACAAACTGGTCCTTCACTGTCCATCCACAAACCTACCAAAAGGTCCCTTTAAATAGAAGTGATCTCATGTTTTATCACTTGATAAAAAGTGGTGGGTTGGTAAGGCTGATAAGTATTTTGGCAAAGGTCAAGGGTTCAAATTCCCATTCCATAGGTTTAGGTGCCCAATTTAGCCATTGACCCCACATTTGGTGGGAAAGTGATAGAATAAGCCTTTAAATAGCTTTTTGGCCACAAAATCCTCCTTATCCCATGGGATTTAGGCTTATTCACGTGGAATGGATTAAACAGATTATTATTATTATTATTATTAAATATAAAGACACTACAAACCTGCCAAGTGTCACACCCATAATATGCCATTTGTCCATGACAGAGTGTGCCATGTCATCATTTGACCACAATTTTGACTATGCATATCTTTTGCATACGAACTAATATTTGGTCCATTCAAAATGCGTCAGAAAGCTTACAATGAGATCTATACTATGGAACTAATTTTGAAACATTACAAGAGCATCAATTTTTTCTTGTCGCCAACTACTATGTGTCACATTGTCATTGGTCCACTTGTTGACAAGTTGACTAGGATTGACCCGTTTACGACCTTAACTTTGACCGACAATAGAATTTACATACGAACTCTAATTTTGAAGTTCAACATACTGTTAGAAAGGTATCAAGAATCCTTTTAACATGGTTAAGGTTTAGGGAAGTTTGGAGAAGATCTAAATAGTGAAAAATCCTTTGGATCACTCCTCCCCAGTAAGACCATTTCGACCTCAAAATGAAAATTCACTCTGCTGAACTGTACACACGTTCTTTACATAATACAAACACATAACCCAGTTTATAGCATGGTAATGTTTTCCAAAATATTGCAATAATTAAAAACCAATAAAAGGAATTTCACCCATGGCTTATACTACAATTGATATGACACTGACTGCCATATTCTTCTTCTGTACATCTTGATCCTACACTCACCACTGTCAACAATGAAAATGTAACCTGCATTCACAACTTGTTAGTGAAAAACTTGTACATACTATTTGAAACTATATATGATAGTTACAAATATTAATCCTATCAATAAGACTTACACATGTGTAAATATCCTACATATTAACAAAGAGTTTGTATAAGTTATACACTTACAAACAATGCCTACATTCCAAAAATTACACAATAACATCATACTAACTACAATCCAAATATAGACATCCGACTAATGATCATGCCCACTGAATTGTAAATGCTGCTGAAAATGAAGTTGTACAACCGTCAAAAAAGAAAATTACATCAAGTATTTTAAACTTGTCACCTGATTATCTTATCTTTCGGATACTTCATCAACACCAAAGTATAAAAATTAATTTGATACTTATCGTTTTTTCACAATTCAATAGGATATTCCAAAACTATGTTTTCAATTTTCATGTATTCCACAAATCAACTATGCAAACATAAAAGTGATAAATTTATTACCCACCTTACTCAACATACTGCTCTATTTAGGGGGATGATTCAATTGTGTTTTTACAAGTGCCACTGAAGTGGTCAGAATAGTTGGGTTTATAACTGTGATCCTTTTTAACAAACTTCAATTTATGTTCTGGATGTAGCTTCCAACATTTTTCAATTTCATGACCTGGTTTCTTATAGTGACCACAAAATCTCTGATTTACATTTTTAGGAACCTTACCTTGACTGATCTTAGTTGAGCCAAGTTTAGGAGAATGCATTTTATTAATTTGTTCCAATATGTACTTCCTTTTCCAACACTTGGCCACACAATGATTAGACAACCCACAAAATGTGAAAGGGTAACTATTCAACATTGCCTAAAAATCATAGCCAAACTTTGCTAGTGTAGATAAGGGATCAATTTGTTTACCTTTATTTTTAGAACTATGGTAAACAGAATGCAAAGGGATTTTTATACCTCTTCATGGAGAATTATTACCAGATCCTCCTGATGAGGATAAAACCCCTGATGTTAAGGGGGGAAAATCTTGGCTATCAGAAGCTTGTCTTCTTCCATCAGATTTTGAACTCTCTCCAATTTACTTTTCCCCTGCACTAGCATATCCCAGTCCTACATATCAAGGCATTTTCTCTACCAGTATTGGTTAGTTATGCCTTGGTTATTCTTACTAAGACCAATTCCATTAAAACCCATATTACTTAAACGCTTAGATCCTATACCTTTAGTGTGTTTTTAAAATTCACCAAGCACACTTTATGAATCTAACTTAGCTTTGGGAGAGGAATTAAGTGATGTTATAATTACTGTGCACTCATTTGTCATAGTGGATGCATCAACAATAATAGGAACCTCTTTCTTAGCTCCTTCAATCTACAACACCATCAAGAGCTCATTTTTAGATTCTAGCTCTCTTTTCAATGTGTCAAGTCTCTCCTCTAGAGTTAACACCTAACATCTCAGGAAGGCATTCTCTTTCTGAATCTGATGATTACATGCTTCAAGTTATTCAAAATTGGTCTTATTGGACATCTTACCCATGATTTGTGCACACCAGTTCCTAAAAACTCTGCACAATACCAATGAAAGATCAAACCAAAATGCAAAAACGAATACTGAACCAAATAAATTGAATAAAATCAAGAGCTAAACCGGATCTGATACTAAACTTGATCTGAAAATGGTACTAATATTTTTTGAGTACCTAGAAAATTCTCAGATGATTACACTTATTAGACTCAACATTGATCATGAGTTCAATTTATTCAATTTTGGGTGTCTTGAAAAACCATTTTTTTTTAACTCTTCTAATATGATCAATTAATATGATTTTTCCAGCTTAAGTGAATATACTAATTCAATTACAAAAACATTAAACTAATTCATAAGATAAGTTTATAAAGCACTCAAACTAGACTCATGATTCCAAAATTTGAAAGTGCATTCAATGGTTGATTGTGGGTTATGGTGTTGATCAAAGAACACTTGTCAAAGATCACACAAGGAGTCTGTGCGGGATAGAAGGATTGGATCCAAGGGTGTGGAAGGACAAGAATGACCTGCGCATGGAAGGAAAGTTCATATTTTAGGACTTAGCCGATTTTGAGCATGAAGACCTATTTTTAGAAGATGGCATGCGTAACACATCAATGACGTAGAGATGTGCATGCCATGCATTGTCTATATTTGGAGAAGCAGTTCAAAGCGTTGATGCATGAAGACAAGCTAAGAATAGAATTAACACTTCAATTAACAGCAAGAGGACTATAGCTAGTGCACTTTCATTTGTGGCTATGATTGTAAACATTGTGTGCCTATCAATAGCATGCGGCCTATTTCTGGAATAGATAATCAGTGAAGGGAAAGTCCCCACCCTATATATATGATGTTAGGTGCATAGGAGATAGATATACACAGAGAGAGAGACAGCTAGATGTATGGAAGGAGATGTATGTATGTGTAACAGAGAATATACGCATATGATTGAACTATTGTATCAGTTCCATACGCGCATTTGTATAGATTGACAATAATATAAGGAGCTTCTGTATTTATTAATAGATGGAAGATATTGGATGAATCTAAGTGTCATTCTGTGTACAGTTGAGTAGTGTATATTATTAATTCAATCATGATTACTATTTTATCCTATTCTTTCATAAATCTGAGTGTAGCATGCATTGTTGAATGATAGTTTAGTTATGAATCTATATGTTACTTCCTTCATCATGATTACATCCTATTACAACAATCCTAAAGAGGAACCTGGTAGCTTTGCATGCTTCCGGTGAGCATTCAGTCTAGGATGAGTGAGGTGCCAGCGCAACTAGGGTGTTATCTAGTAAATTCTAGGCTGTATCATTGGTTCCGTTGCCGAGACTTCTTTTTCAGTTGTTTTCAGGATAGTTCATGATGAATATGTACCAGTTAATTCTAGAAAGTATTGAGGAATGGATACATGATCTGGAGGAAGAATATGCCCAGTGGTTCAGTAGTGGATCTGAGTTTAATGTACGCACTTGGGTAGAAAATAACCTATATGACAGCTTATATGAGATCTTTTTCGCTATCTTTCCAGTAGAAATATACGAGTGGCTTACTTCTTATACATCTCAGCGGAATTGGAGGTATCACACACTTTTCTAGACATAGGAAGAATTTCAGACCCTCTATGATGCTAATCTGATCGAGACTCGCGTGATGGATACGTGGTTTTGTAGTGTTCTAAACAGTTATATTCTAGAATATTTAATTTCAACATACTCTTACCCAGAGTTAGTTGAGTTTCAGTTTTTATGGTACCCAAGAGGAACATATTTACAAGGTGTTTCACTGGTGATCAAGATCTTAATGGTAACTTTGAACATGGAGAGTAAACCAATGGTTAACTAAACTTCGCCACATGTAAGGGCAGGAACAAGTTTGGTTTAAGATGGCAGATCTAGCGGCAGATAAGCAGAGAGAGGAAAGGTGGTTTAAGTATAATGAGACGCTCAAGAGGGATGTAGAGAAGCAACATTTTGTTGCAGAGAGTATGACATTGAGGAGAGAGATGGCTCGTGAAGGATTTACAGCTCATGTAGAAGACATGGAGCCAGAGCATCAGGAACTCCCCCATCTCAGAAAGCATGATAGAGATCCCCCCTTGGCCTCACACGAAAGTGCACTCACAGAAACTACCTAGATCGTGGGCACACATATTAGTCCACCTGCTAACCTAGCCCTTGTGCTTGGTTTTTCAGTATCTAGTACAACATGTAACCAAGAAACTAACTTGGGAAGTAGGAGAGCAGGAGTAAGTCAAGGATCAATTACATCAATGGCAAGATAGATGACTTCAATGTCATTTGGAGGATCATTCTTAGGTGCATCATCCACACAGAATGTGAGCATGAAGAATGTTGGATTCACCTTTAGAAGTGGAACTACCTCACAAACTATAGGGGTATAGTACAATACTATCACCGGGGCACAAGGTAGTGCATCTACAGGCCCTATTCAAACTACAGGTGGCGGATCAGGAGGTATAGGTGGTTATAGTTCTAGTGGATCTGGTGGTTTTGGAGGTAGAGGGAACACATGAGGTTCTGAATCAGGTGGTCAAGGCCCGTAGTGACAAAAAAATATCTATATGGAGATGTCACTTCATCTTCCGGAGTATAGAGCTATAGAGGATGCTTCCGAACATGTGCATATGTGTGAAATTTTTTGGTTCGCTAAAGGGATCACGGATGTTGAGTGAAAGGAAAGTCAATTCACCACTACATTACAGGGGAACACACACAACTGGTATAGGAAATTCAACCCTGATCAAACTTGTGTGGATTATGTAGCATTGAGATATGCTTTCTTAAAAGAGTTCCATATCCCTGATTTTGAGTAGAAGAGTATAAGTGCACTCAAGGATATCAAGTAAGGCACTACTAAGAGTGTACATGAGTATAATGCTCGTTTTAAGACACTTTTATCTAAGATGTCTTATGATATTCACGCTAGCCAACATGCACAATGGTTTGTTGGAGGATTGATTACACCTTTTAGAAGGGCGCTGTCACATAAGACATACACTGATCTGCGCAAAGCACTGGAAGTAGCTTTATGTGCTAAGGAAGTTGGGAGCATTGACACTAGCATTATTCCATTCTTAGAGGGATAGATTGCAGCTATGGCAAAGCAGTTAGAGAAGCTATCATCAAATTCAGCCCATGAAACGTGCCTAGGAATTTTGTGTATAGATTGTGAAGTGGAAGGTCACACCAAGGATTGTTTCCCTCGCAGATCTGTACACTCACTACTGTTGGAATGTAAAATTTGTCATTTAAATCATGATGCTAGTCACTTTCCTTTGTTACAAAACATGATAAGGAAGAATGTATCTTGCTTTTGCAATATTTGCAAGTCCATGACCCATGATACTGAGGATTGTTGGTTGATTGGTTAGATCCAGGATGCTATAGACCTTGGGGTATGACAAACAAGTATAACAGATAGTTCTAAGGGTAAGAATGAGCACCAAGATTGGGATCATAATCAAACGCGCTATTATAGGAATGAGGGGCACTTTGAAGGAAGTTGTGGAAGGGGAAGTGGATATCATGGTGGATATGGAGGATGAGGCCGTGGTGGAGGAAGGGGTGAGTTCCCTCATAGAACATGTTATACGTGTGGATCTCCTGACCACTATAGGCACAAATGTCCTCAGAATATTGCATGTTATTTTTATGGAAAGAACCATATCTATGAAGAGTACCCGGACTTATATGAGCATCTAAGTAAGCAACATAAGTAAGAGAACAAAGGTGTCAGTATGGTTAGAATTCAATGCATAGTAGAGGATCAGTGGATGCCCAAGATAACCAAAGGACCTGAGGCATTGACAGTGAAGATTACTACACGCGTTGAAGTAGCACGTGTGAGATATGCATTGCACAAGAAGCCTATGATCACCAAGGAGGAGGTTTTGCATGTGAGGTACCCAGATCCTGCTCATCAGAAGGAAGTTTACCAAGATACCATGGAAGTGCTAAGGAATCTTCAGGGTGAGATACAGTACCTTAAGGAGCAAAAGAAAGCATCAGAGATAGTTCAAACTGATATCAATGATCTATGAGAGGTGTGCAAGATGTTGCGCCAGGAGAACATTATTCTGCTATTAGGAAGTTGGTCAAAAGGGAACACTCCGCGCATAGGTCTTGAGACTGGACGATAGATTCTGCATGTAAATATTTCCCCTAATAGCATTGACTATGATAAATAAATTACTTTGAATGGTGTTGTGGATGGGTGGTTGTTGAGCAACATATTGATCGATATATGTGCATAAGTAAATGTGCTTACATTAGATGCATGGGTACAAATGGGGAGGCCTCCATTGCATCCATCATCTAATGTGTTGTTTATGGCAAACTAGAATAAGGCCACTTTCATAGGAGTTTTGAAAGATGTATCTATAACCATACAAGGGGCCAAGTTCACTCGAGATTTTGGGGTATTAGCACTTACATAAGCCGACAATTTTCCAACCCTACTTGGACACCCTTGGTGTTATGTGAATAATGCTGACTTGAGATTCAATAAAGATTATATCATCTTTGAAAACAAGGAGGAAAGGGTTGTGATACCTTTGACAGATGGAAAGTCTACACCATATGTTGAACCTCTAAGTGAGGAGGATTTAAATAGAGTATATGTACACGCTATTAAGGACCCAGAGGTCAATGAGCCATCAAAAGAAGGCATCCTATAGTGGTGATACTACAAGTATTGCTTGTGACATTTGGGCTCATAGTACATATGAATTAGTAGGCCATGAGGTGAAAAGCGTGGTTGCGCCCAAGAACAGACTTTCTTCAATTTGACGGATAGGTAGCACAGTACCTTGGTATATAGGGACAAAAAATCTTCTTTCCTTTCAAAGGGCCATGGAAACATAGTGGATAGATCAAGTTAAAAGGAGAGATATGTTAGTATATACACTACGCGGGACAACAGTGCACTAGTGGGTAGTCCACAAAGATAATCTTAAAGATTGGGAAGATATTGGAGTCACTATGTCTACTAGGTTTATAAGGAACAATGCACTTATGAAAATATGCACTTATCATGGTGATCAACCTGTTCAACACCACATTCAATAGTGTGAGAGACTCTGTATAGCAGGACATGAAGCATTACCACCTTCACTCTGGGTGCTTAGATTGTATTCTACGCTACAAGGATGCGCATGCACTTGGTATGAATATGCAAAACTACATCAAGAAATTGGGAACTGGCACGATTTGATTGTAGGAATGATCCATAATTTTGACTACTTCTTGACTAAACCTCATGTAGCAGAGGAATTAAAATTTGTCAAGCACTTAACTATGGGAGATAGTGCAAAAGCTGAGGAGCATATACAAGAATTATTCGGCAGGGCAAAGTTTGGAGCATGTTTTGAAAAAGAAGAAGGAATGGACTCTATACTACTTGAACGCGCTTTCCTTGAGAAAGAGAACAAAAAGATGGTTTACGTCATGGATGATGAGGAAGTTGAGAACCTGGATATTGAACATTCAAATGGGGTGTGTGAGGTCTTGGAAATTACATATAAGGATGTGCGTGCCTACCATGAACCCATGAAGACAAACAAGGTGAATATACGTTTAGAGGCTGAGCCTAAGGAGGCCATAATTGGTTATTACTAGTTAGATTCAGAGGTAGAAAAGATCATCGAGTTACTCAAGGATTATCAGGACTTATTCCCTTGGGGATATCATGAACTTAAAGGCATACATGAATCACTTGGGGAAATGAAGATCAAACCTTAGAGTGGTGTACGACCAGTTAGCAAGAGACCTTACAGAATGAATCCTAATTTGCGTGAAAAGGTAAAAGAAGAAATTGATAAAATGTTCAAATATGGAATTATCAAGTCCCTTGATGAGTCAGAATGGGTTAGCCCAATGGTGATCAATATCAAGAAGGAATGACGGATTAGGAAATGTGTGGACTATAGGGAGATGAATGCTGCATATGTCACAGATCCATTCCCTATGCCATTTACTAAGGAAATACTAGGAGTTGCAGGGCGCAAAATATATTCCTTTATAGACTTATTTTCTAGGTATCATCAGGTTAGGATTGCTTAGGAGGATCAAGAAAATACAACATTTACTACTGAATGGGGTAGTTTTTCCTATACTGTGATGCTCTTTGGATTGAAAAATGCACCTGCTATATTCTCACGTATAGTTGTTCAGGAATTTAAGGAATTTATTCATAACTTCTTACAGGTATACCTAGATGATTGGACAGTATATGGGCTTGTGACAGATCATTGTGACAATCTACGCTTAATTTTTGAATGATGCAGACAATTGAGTATCTCTTTGAACATCAAGAAGTGCATATTTGCTACGCCATTTGGGATACCGTTAGGACATATAATCTGCAAGGAAGGTTTGCTAGTTTATCCAGCCAAGGTTGTAGTCATTCTAGGCCTGGAAGCATCTACCAATTAGAGTGAGGTGCGTGGATTTTTAGGTCATACAAGATATTATAGAAAATTCATAAAATTGTATGCCAAAGTTTCCACACCCTTAGAAGAATTACTGAAGGGGAAAGGTACATTTTATTGGGGAGAATCACAACAGTGCGCATTTGAGATATTAAAAGAAAATATTACTACCACGCCCATTCTGTGCTTTCCCTCATGGGATAAACCATTTCATGTGCATGTGGATAATTTTGGCATGGCCATTGGTGTTGTGTTAGCTCAACTTGGTGAAGGTATTATAGGTCATCCAATCTATTTTTCTAGTAGGAAGCTGACTCATTTGGAATGGAATTATACAACTACAGAGCACGAAGCATTGTCAATGATCTATGCATTGTACAAATTTTGACAGTACTTGTTAGCAAAACCATTTGTGTTTTATACAAATCACATGGCATTGAAGTACTTAGTAAACAAGCCCATCTTACAGGGGTACATATGTAGATGGGTAATCCTATTTCAAGAATTTGACTTCACAGTTGTGGTGAAGCCAGGGAAAAGTAATTATGGACCAAATCATTTATCTAGAATCAATTCAGTAGAGGATGCATAGACAATTGAAGAAACAATGTTGGATGCACAGTTATATAGGTTACAACGCGCGCCCATGGAATTAGAAGACATTAATGTATTTCTACGAACAGGTATGGCACCAGAAGGAATGAAAGCATTAGAAATGAAGCAGCTTGCTATATGCATGACACCATTTATGTTAATCAGTGGTGACCTCTACAATCTAGACAGAGATGAAGTATTATGATGATGTGTATTAGAATATGAACGTCATGATATCATGGAAGAAGCTCATGGTGGTATTGCAGGAGGCCATTATGCAGGTGATGTGAATGCCCAGAAGATCCTACTTGTTGGATTATGGTGGGAGACATTGTATAAGGATTGTAAAGAAAATTGTAAGGCATGTGATCATTGTCAATGACTGAGAAAACCAAGGAAAAGGGATAAGATGAATTTGAGACCAATTACTAGTGCCAAACCATTTGAGAAATGGGCCATTGATTTTTTAGGACCTATTTTGCCAGCCACGTGCAAGACTGGATCACACTATATTATTACTTGCACAGATTATCTCACATAGTGGGTAGAAGCATCACCTACCAAGGACTGTATGGTAGCTACAACAACTAGATTTCTATGGGAGAATGTTATTACGAGATATGGATGTACCTTAAGCTTGAAAAGTGATCGAGGTACACACTTTTTGAATGAGACAATCAAGATCCTATTAGATGAGTTTATGGTTGAACACCATAAAACCACACCTTATCATCCTCAGGTAAATGGAACTGTTGAGGCCTTCAACAAGATTTTGAGATAGACTTTGACATAAATTTGTGATGTTGGGAGAAAGGATTGGGATGAAAAAGTATCAGCTGTTCTTTGGGCATATAGAACAACTTACAAGAGATTAAACAAAGCCACACCATTTTAGTTGGTGTTTGGCACAGAAGATGCTCTCCTTATAAAATCTATGTTACCTTCTTTGCACATTGTGCACGCTGGAGGTCTATCTAATGAACAAGCTCTAGAAGATCATATCGAAAATATGATTCAAATGGATGAGCGTCGAGCCATAGAAAAATGGAGTCAAAAGAAGGAAAAGGCCAGGCAGAAGGCATGATATGACAAGAACATAAGGGATAAGAAATTTGAGATTGGAAAAATGGTACTTCTTTATGAATCAAAGTTTTTGCACCATCCAGGAAAGCTCAAGGTACATTGGTTGGGGCCGTATGTTATCACTTCTATACTTGAATCAGGTGCTTTCTAGTTAGAAGCACTTGATGGAACATGGCTACCCAGTTACTTTAATGGGAGTAGGCTGAAGCCCTACTATAAATAAGTCATTGTGGTGTTTGTAATAAGGTAGTATTGCCACTAGTTTAGGTTTTCAATTATGTATTTCCTTAACGTATTTCCTCCATTGTCGTTATGCTTTGTCCATTTTGTTATTGTTCTTGTGTAATAAGTGCGCTTGCGTGCATGAAGCTAATTACTGTATGAAGACTATTAATGTGCAGAGGAATGTACATAATTTTAGTGTGGGGTGGTTTTAGTTATCCAAGAAAAATACTGTTGGAATTGAAGGGTGAAAGGAATAAGCTACTACAGGTGTGCTTTAAGTCAAAAGAGGATTGCTTCTCAAAAGCGAACAAGGATGGAGATGAATGAAAGAATAGTATAATGTGAGGTAAGTGGAGGCCACGTTAGCTACTAGGAAAAGATACAGTGATGAGGTACTTGGGTGCAAGAGTGCATGCTGAAGAGAAGTCTATGACCATATGGTAGGAATTTGCACTAGAAGGTTATAGCTGGGTGCGAAGATGTATCGCATGGAACAAATGGATTTGGTCAATGAATGATGGGATATTTGGTAGGTGAAGGAGCAATAAATACATCAAAATTTGAAAATTTTGAAAAATTTATATAAGGATGGGATGCAAATTCATTTTTACCATTGCAACTAAGAAAATTTGAAGAAAGAGCCAAGTGATCGAGTTAAGGTGTGAAGCGCGTGAGACCAATTGTGACAACCAGATCTGTGCAACAAGAAGCTTGTGTCCCTGGTGGTGAAGGGTTTGAGCGAAGCAGGGAGAAAGAAAAGGGTTTGGTTACAAATTTTCCACCTAGGGAATGATTAAATCGAGATAGGGTTTAATTCACAAAGTTGCAGAGTTGAAGAGGAGACATTTACAAGGTAAAAATGGCACAAAAGAAGGCATATGCAACAACAGTAAAAGGAAAGAAGAAGGTAATTGTTGAGGAGGAAGAGATCACACCCAAAATCCATTTTTCAGAGATGCAATATCTAGAGGGAGTCATCATTAGGAAAGAATGGGATTCACCCATAAGAAAGAGCAAAGTAAGTGAATATAATCACAGGACTTCAGAAAACAAAGAAGTAGCTTGATTCCTTGCTCACTTCTAGAATGAACAAGCGCATGGTGGAGGACATGCTAGTATATGACGATGCAGGTGAAAATATTTTTAAGAGAATTGGGGTCTACTAGTTGTATGACCTTCCATATTTCAGGAAGTATGAGCCCTTATATCAGTGGCTCATGAGTAGGGTGCACGAAGACTTATTATACTTTGCAAGATGCAAAGTTAGAATCTCATCTGCACTTTTTTCATTAGTTACAGGTCTGAAGGCCACAAGAGAAGATATAAAAGGTGATTGTATGACAAAAAAGTGACATGTGAGGATGATAATCAGAAAATGACCTTCCCCATACTTAACCTCCCGAGGTCATGCCGAGAAAGCCGGTGGTTTGAAATGTGGGTGACTTAGATGAAGTCACAGCCAGGATTATGGTCAGTTTTCTACAATAGAAAGCTACAGGCGAGGATGAGAATCTGCAAGCAACTTTCCTAAAGCTAACTATGGGAGGATCAGTGACTAAGATCTGGTAGTGTGATCTCTTGGTAGCTGGAATGACAAAGGGGAGATTTAGAGGCTATGAACAGGTAGCGTAAATTCCCTATGGTTTATCCTCCTAACTAGGATCTAAGTGTTAATCTAGTTTTGAAGTCTTTGAATTAACTTAAATTGAAAATAACATTTTATACTACTGTTAAAAGGAAAACTAATCTAAAAAATATATATGATTGAAACATTATAATTACAAAAAACTATTTAAAATACTTTTATACTAAAATTAAACAAGCGAGACAACCTGGTGTGGTTATTCACCTGTGCAAATGTGTGAATCTAGATGAAAGACAACTAATTAACTTAATTTAAAACCTCCAATCTTATGTCAGAAGTGAGGAACAAATCATAGCTTCTCAGAAACTATCATCCCCCACTATTCCCTGACAATATTGAAAGTGAGATTTAATTGAAATAAAATGATTCACTACTCTATTTGATATGTTTGCAATTATAACTTTGACTATTTAAACCTAGAGTTTACAGAGCAGAGTTAAATCCAATCGTGTTGTATCTTGTCCCCTTAGTGTGATATCTTTGTTCTTACATGTTCACGTGAATCCAAAAAGAGTAGGAGTATAGCAGCATCAGTGAGAGAAGACACTGGGAAAATGGTATTTTGAAAGTAAAATGACATGAAGCACAAGTAGGAGAAGGATGGCGCAAGTGAACTGAGCTTAGCCTATGTGATTCCTAGCAGGGTCGTTACAGAAGTGATGAAACAAAATGATAAATAACAGGTACTCGAACAATGAACAATAACGTCTTCAGAGAAACACAATGAAGTACAAGTAAGAGAGGGATGGCACAAGTGAATTGAGCTTGGCCTATGTAATTCCTAGCAGGATCGTTGTAGGTATACAACGAGGCATAACTTAATGTTCAAGGTTCTAATACATGCTAGTGGGATTCTTCTATGCAGCAGGTATTAATGAAACGATTCATAAGAAAACCTGGAAGAGATAAGAAAAGAAATATTCTGATCAAAAGCTTCTCCCTAAACTCCTGTCTCTCTATATCTATTCCCCATATCTCTCTCTATTACTTAATTGCAAGCATGCTTATTTATAGCATTTGTAATCATCAAAAGACAAGTTTGAATTGAACTCCTCTATTATAAACAAAGAGAAATTACTATTTAACAGGTGGCTAAAACTTAAATGCAAGTAATAATGGTTGAGAAGTGAGAGTGCCACTTGATTTTTTACATTGACAAAAGCATCAAAAAGTTCTAGAAAACATGCACAGGACCACCGCCTTATGCATGACAGTAGTTTTAGAACCACCGCCCTATCTTGGGTAGTGGCCATGGGACTGCCACCCATGCAGGGTGACGGTCCTGAAACTAATGATAGAAATGCAAGGAAAATGGGGACATGGTTCAAAATGAAGCATACAAAGGTCAGATAAGGCATTTTAGGATGCAAATGTATACTTGGTGAGATTTTTGGATTTCGAACACCTTGTGAAGAGATCTGAATCATCATTGGGGTTTCTGTAACCTCTTTCTAGCAATACAGTACCTATAATTTTGGGTACGTACATATTACCCCCTCAGAGAAGTGTTTTAGCCATGAAGGGGCATAAAACGGTGAGTCCAAGTATGGCAGTCCTGAAATAGGGAGTTAGAAGCTATACCTGACATACCCATGCACGTCACAGTGTCACCATCCAGATTCCCTCTATTTGCAAAATGAAAAGAGAACTCAAGTGCAGATAGATAAAGAAATCGAAAAATAAATACTAAATTAAAATGAAATGAGGACTTACCATTTGTATGGGGAAAAAAATTAACTCCGTCGGTGCTCCAACTTTGCGAAAGAACATTCAAAACAAGGTTAGAATATTACACACACACACACACACACACACACACACGCATATATATAACGAGCTCATTTTACTATTCATTTATGTGTATCGATTTGGTAATTCTTGAGCTCTGGGACCTAGGGTAACCGTTTTTGACAAGAGTGCAGTCAAAATGTTCATTGCGAGATCATGATCATGCCTCTGAGAGCAGGAGATCGACCTGTGAAGTCTTAGGTTAGTTTTTCTCAATTTATCATTTTTGAACCTAAAATATAGAAATGTTGAAATCTTTGTCTTAGGGGGGTTATTTTAAAAAATGTTAGTGTTAAATGAGTCTCTAGGGGGGGTGCCCATAGGGTAGGTTTTTATTTTGTAAAAATGGTGTATTTTTGTTATTTTAAGAATTTTTATGGCTTTTTGAGCATTTTGACCATGCCTAGCGCATGATGGCATTGTATCTAAACACGATTCTTATATATATATATATATCTTTTTGGATCTAGATCTTATTTATATCTAGAGTTTTTGTGGTTTGTTTCCCATGTGTACACTAGATGTTTTTAGAATATTTGTTTTTTTATATGCTTTTCAGAATGTATACAATGGATGACAAGTGATAACAAGTTTTGAATAGAATGTTTCTCTTTTATTTGTTCTTGTAATGCTGATATGTGATGATGCAAACATATTTTAGTATTGAACTTTTGGCTTCTTTGGGAAATGTTCGTTGCTTCTTTTTGTTTTGGCAAAACATGATGAATATGTAGTGATAATGAGATGAACTTGCCCCATTCATAACTCCATGCAACTAGTAAGATGTGATGGCTCAACACGAAGAGTTAGGAAGGGTGCAAATTGTATGAGTTTGAATAAATGAAAATGATGAGAGAAAGATAAGGTATTGACATAAATCAAATTTAGACCTGCGTACTTACTCTTACTTGAAACTACTACATAGTTCAGAATGTAACTTACTTTCCAGTTTATCTAGACTTAGATCCATGGATGGCAATTTGGTTAACAAAATCTGGTTTTGAGGATTTGATCTCTTTGGAATTTGGATACTTAATTTCACTTAATACACTTTGTTTTACATTTTTAAAATACTTAGATTCATTGATTTGCTTGAATGGACACCCTGCGCCCTGCCCCATGCTACTAGTAAGAAGTATGGGCTTGTCACCAAAGGCAGGACATAGGTGAGTAAGGGCACTTCTTTCCTTTCTTAACCTTGCATCACTAGTAAGAGATGTAGGCTCATCACCGAAGGTTGGTGGGGCAAAGAAGTGTGTAAAATAAAAATACTCTATTTTGTTTAGTATTTTTGATTCAATTTGGTTTTGATATTTCTGATTTGTGACTTTGGAGTATCCTTGTTTCAAAGAGACGTAAAAAAGATAGATGTGACACCAAGAAGCTTCTAGAACAAACCGTAGGTAAGAACAACTTAACCTAGTAGAATAAATGAGTATGGCCAAGTATGTGGGCCTTGGTATGGTTTTTGTCAAGACTTTGTCTATCGAATTGATGAAATGATTTTGAAAGCATTTGATGATATTATGAAAATTGAAGAGATATGATTTGAATGTTTTTGCCAATATTTTCAGAAGCTTGTAATAACTTACTTAAGAATAAGTTCCTTGACCACAAAATTTACAAAATGAGTGAACAAAATGAAACAACTGAGTGACTAATGCAATGTAGGTAGATATAATATACAAATGGCGGTGTTGATGATTTATGTGTAAAACCTTTTAAGATGCAAGGAATTGACAGTTTCATTGAATTCCTCACCTTCTAGTGTACACAAGAGATACACACTATTTCCATAGTCTTTCATGACTTGGTATGGGCCCAACCATTTGGGCTAGAATTTCCTTCCTTCACCGGTTTTCTTATCAATCCGAATGTCTAGTCTTGGAACTAGGTCTCCCTCATCTATTTCTAGTTCATAGACCTTTTTGTTATAGTGCTGGCACATCCGGTCAGCATAGGCTCTATGCCATTGTTCAGCATTTAACCTGGCCTCATCAAGGATTTCCAGTTGAGAGAGGCGTGCCTCTCTATAGGATTATTCTCCCAAAATCCCTTGTAATGAGATGCAAGGACTGGGTATTTTGACCTCAAACGGGAGAACTGCTTCTACCCCAAATACTAATGATAAAGGCATTTCCCCTATTGGTGTTCTTATTGAGCTTTGATGGGCCCAAAAGGTTGGGTATAATTTTAAAAGCTAATCCCGTTTGTTCTCCTTAACTGTATTGAGGAGAATGGATTTTAACATTTTGTTTGTTGCCTCAGCCTGTTCATTGGCTTGGGGGTAATAAAGAGAGGTCGTGTGATGGTTTATCTTGAATTTGTTGCATAACTCATGAACCTCATCATTTTTGAAGGATGTGCCATTGTTTGAGATAATGACTTCCAGGACACCGTACATGTAAATGATTTGATTCAGGATGAACTTAGTGATTACAGAACCTGGTACGATGGTGAGAGGCATGGCCTCTACCCATTTGGTAAAATATTTCGTGGCTATTATTATAAAGTTGTGGCCATCTGTTAACAAGGGAGATAATTTCCCTATCAAATCTAGGCCCCACGTGGAAAAGGGCCATAGGGTTACGATTGGTTGTAGAGCTCGTTTTGGCATGTGAATCTTGTGGGAGAACTCTTGACATTTATGACACTTGCACACAAACTCTATTGCATCATGTTCCAGAGTGGGCCAAAAATAGCCCATCCGATGTATTTTGTGAGCAGTGGCGTGGCCACCAAAGTGGCCTCAACATATCCCACTGTGGGATTCGTAAAGAATATTTTCAGATTCTTCTGTGTCAACACATCTTAAAATCATTCTATCAAAGGCTTTACGATAGAGAACCTATTCTAAAATAAATTATTTAGAAGAAATAATGTGTAACCACCTTCTTTGTTGTGATGTGGCCCCTTCCAGGTATGTGTGGTCCATGATGAAATTGATGATTTTAGTGTACTAAGGACATATAGAGATGGGGGGATGGTTTTGAAAAAAGATATGCACTCATCGGGAAAGTCTAGATCTACCAGATCACCTCCATCTAATGGATTGTCAGCTGACTAGTCTGTAATGATTTGTCCCTGAACAGACTTTTGGTTTACAAATGTTAGTTCAAACTCACCCATCAAGGTTATGAAACATCCAACCTTTTTAGACAAAGACCCTTACATGAGGAATGTTCATAAGTGATTTGTCTTTACAATGACCCTTGTTTCTTGATTCAACATGTAAGGTCTTAAATGTTTTGTTGCAAAAAATATGGCAAGGCATTCTCTTTCTGCTTGTGTGTAACATGTTTCATAATCGAGCAACGTCTAGCTAATGAAAGAAACTACACGTTCCCATTTATCATTATCTTCCTGAGCTAAAATGTAGGCTAGCGAGACATTAGTATCCTGTGAATACAGGATCAAAGGATGATCTAGTCTAGGAGGCATTAGTGTGGTAGGAGACAACAAGAAGCGTTTAACTACTTTGAAGGCCTCGTTACATTCTTCCGTCCAATCAATGCTATAGTGCTTCTTTAATAAATTGTTGATTGGATGAAAAAAAAAATTAAGTCTAGGATGAACCTTTGAATTGCACCAATTTTCCCAAGAAATAATCTGATACCAGAATCGTCTGATGGTGGAATCATTTTAGGAACAACTTATATTTTGGCTGGATCGACTTCAATCCCTCATGAAAATATAATGTAGCCTGAAATCTTGCCTCCTGTCACACCAAATACACATTTCTTTGGATTCAATTTGATGCCATATTCGATCAATTGTGAGATAATGATACAGAGTACTTATGGGTGATTAGAGCTCTTCTTGGCCTTAGTCAAAAATTCATCTACGTAGGACTCAATAATCTTATGAATAAGGTCATGGAATATGTATGTCATTACCCGTTGGTATGTAGCACCAACGTTCTTAAGACTGAATGACATGACAACGTAACAATAAGTTCCCCAAGGATTTATAAACGTAGTCTTGGCTTGATCTTGTTTAGATATTTTGATTTGATTATATCCTGAGAACCCATCCATGAGAGACAAAATCTCAAATCCAGCTGTTGCATCAACAATGATGTCGATGGATGGTAATGGGAAGTCATCTTTGGGGTAAGCTTTATTAATGTCCCAGAAGTCTATGCAAATGTGTATCTTCCCATTCTTTTTAAGAACAGGGACGATATTAGATACCCATTATGAATAGTCAACTAGTTTGATGAATCCCACTTGGAGAAGATTCATTACTTCTTCTTTCACCATGAGAGCCACTTTTGGTTTCATTGGTCTCGACTTTTGCTTAGTTGGCTTTGCATTTGTTTTGGTGACAAGATTGTGTACCATGATATGTGGTGTAATTCACGTCATTTCTTTGTAATTAAATGTAAAATCCTTTTGATGTTCCTTAAGGATCTGGGTGTGTATTTCTACCTCCTCTGGAGTTAACGAGGATCCCAACTTCAAGATATTAGGTTCTTCCTCCATTCCAATATTTATGTCAATCATTCCTTCAATTAAGGAAGTGTTGCCTTCTTCAAATTTAGGTGGGACTGGAGGTAGTTCCAAACCTTCACCATTCTCTACCTCGTAGATATAGAGATTATCTTGTGGGGGAGATTCTATCATGGGATTTCCAAAATAGGAAGAGGAATGTAGGATTAGGAAAAAATCTACTATGTGATGAGCGAGATGTAATCCTGCATAGGCATTTAGATATCCAAGAATGACCCTATTGCTATCAAAGTGATCTAGGATAGAAAAATCATTCCCAGCTTCTGTATGTGTCAAGATCAGGATTGTTGGTATTTTTCATACCAATGGTTCAGTACGAAGTGATACCATGAAACTTGTATTTTCTAACTCACTGCTTGGAATGAAACGGGAAGCTAATGTTGATATTGAATCAACGAGAAGGTTTTGTTCTCATGGGATTGCTTCGATTAATATGAATTTGAATCCCTTGGTTAGATCTAACACCACCGTTTTATAGAGTTATAAGTGTTCAGTTCTAGTTTCATATACCTCAGATACATGGTTTGTAACTAACTATGAGTCTCCTAGCACTCTAATGTTATCAACACCCATCCTTTTAGCTATGATAAGGCCAAGGAGAAGGGATTCGTATTCAGCCCCATTGTTCGTACATTCGAAGTTTAATTTAAAGGCAAAAGGTAGGATCTTTCCCGCAGGAGAAGTAAATATCACACCTGCCCCAGCTCTGAAATGACATCTAGCTCCATTGAAGTGGAAAGTCCAATATTTTCTCAGAAAAATGGATGTTGGGACATTCTTTGTGTCTACTTCTTTTGCCTCGGTTACTTCTACCATACAAACTTCATTTGCTGGAAGAGATCCAATTCCTAGGGTGTATCCCATACCCATGGAATCATATGGTAGGATAATAGGTAAATATTTCTCTAGTAACTTGACAATTTTTGTGGTAGTTCCTAATGACACCGTCTCTATGATGTTAGTCTCATTTTTGAGGGCTGGAATGCCTTTGACTAGATTTGTGATTTCTAATTTTGTTGTAGATATCAACTTTACTTTTTGTTTTGAATTGATTGGTTTGTTAAGTTGATTCGTTGGGAGTTCAAAATCAGAGTGAATGCATGGTATTTTATTCAAATCTACTAGGTGTATATCAAATGGTTTTGGGTCACCTTGCGCCACAAATATTTTTCCCAGGTGTAAAAATCTTATTTCATGGAATAACATAGAAGGGATTGCCTTCATATGATGTATCCATGATCGACCAAGAATCATATTATAGTTGGTTTCCCGATCTATAGTATAAAATTCAATGAGGACTATCTTGGGTCCTAAGGTGACTGGTAACACTATAGTCCCAATTGAAGTGGACTTGAAGCTATCATAACCTCTTAGCGTATTTCATGTTGTGGAACAATTTGTTTCTCCATATCCTAGATTTTGAATAAAATTGAAGGGGACTATGTTAATTGCTGCCCCATCATCAATAATTACGTGTTTAACATAATTATTGTAAACCCATACTTGCAAATGCAAGGTTGGGTCACCTCTACGTGTAATCTCAATGTCTATTGGCATTTTGCTTATATCAAATATAAACTCAGTGTACCTATCTGGCTGCCCTGGAGGATAGACGTCAAAGTCTACATGGTTTACTTGTGTTTTAGGAGGAGTGATGTTAATTAGATGAGTAAGACCTAATGCTTCTAAGAGAGCAGCCCAGTGGGCGGGAGAGTTTTTCAACAAATCCAAGAAGGAAATGTGAGAGAAGGTCTTTGTTAGGTCATTAATTAGATCATAACTGCCTATGGGTTTTACCAATATTTGTTGATTGTTGTCTGGTTCTAATGGGTAGGTTGGAACTGGTTAAGAAGAATAATCTCGTGTTCTTGTTATGGTTTCTACGTGTAGCTTGGTATCTAACTCTACTAGACCAACTATCTTGGTTTGTGGTCAAGTTCCTAATTGGGGTGTGACCGATGGATGTAATGAAGTTGAGGCTTCATGATCATTATTTCCTGTTATAACACCCTTGTTCATCCCATTTGGATCTAACCTGTTATTGTTAGAGTGATTTGGGAGGGGATCATTAAAAATCTTCATGGGTGCATTTTGAGGGGAAACTGTTCCCGTATAAGTGTTTGGCGTGGGTAATGTAGCATTCGCTAAAAACATATCTATAAAGAGTTGTATTTAGTATTCTAGAAAATGTTGCATGAATTTATTGTAGTCGTGGCAAGTCCTAGTATCATGGCCTTGAATTTTTTGGAAACCACAATACAAGTTGGGATTATAGTTTCAAGGTTGTTGGTTTGAAATCTGTTGTGTTCCAAAACTCTGATTAGGTTGCTGGTTGTTAGAGTTAAAATTTTAAGGTTGTTGCCTTTGGTTTTGATTTTGATATCCAGTTGGGTTTTAGATTAGACCTTATGTCTGAATTTTTCGTCATTGTTGTTGTTGTCGTGATGGACGATTAAAATCCACCACGTTGATTATTGGAGTGAAGTTGTTATTTCGCTGATTGTTAATGGGTGGTGAAATGTTCACAACATTTTCCCTTTTAACCTAGTTTGTGACCCCATCTGTTGTAACCCCATGGTTTTTGTTAAGGATCTTGGGTCCTTGATTGGTATTCTTGACATTAGGCAAAGTCATAGTGTTTTGATTAGGAGCGATTAATTTCCCATTTGTTCCATATGTCTTAAGACCGATGTCTATTGCCATTTGATTAATTCGGAGGGCACTCTCGAGTACTTCATCATAATTCCTTAGTGGGAACTTCTGGACTTCTTCCTTTATCTCTTTATTGAGAGAATGAAGGAATAAGTCGCATAGTTCCATCCAGTCCATGTTGGGAGCACTTGCTGATGAGTAGAGGACTATACACCATCTTTGAATAAAATGGGCAGCAGATTCATTGTGTTCTTGTTTAATATGTAAGAATTTCCTGATCCCTATTCTTAACAATTTGTTCATATTAAAATATTTGATAAATTCTGACACAAGTTGTTTGAATGAGTGTATCGAGGCCTCAGCTATTCTATAATACCAATCAAGGGCAATACCCTCTAAGGTTTTAGGGAATATCTTAGCAACAACCACATCCCAAGGGAGCAATTCTCAAATGGCCATGGCATAAGCATTGATATGCGCATTTGGATCTCCCTCCCCTTTGTATTTAGGAAAATTGAGAAGAGGTCTTGGAAGCATGACGTTTTGTAAAGTGAAATCTAGAGGTTCTTTCAAATATTTTGAGTAAGTTCCTACTATATAGGTTTCGACCATTGATGGTGCCTGCTGAGGGGGTGGAGGTGGAACTGGTTGTTGATATGGCATAACATATATATTTTCAGGGACACAAGGAAATCCCCATGGTTGAGAAAACATCTTGGGAGAGGAGAACATATCTCCCTGTGGTGATTTTAAATAAATGTTTAAGTAGGGAGGAGCATTGTTCTGATATGGGTTATTTGGTGCTAAACCAGGAGGTATCATACTTTCAATTGGAGCAGCATTTGAAAATGTGGTTCTAGTTGGTGTTTGCTATGGGTAGTTATACGAATGTTGAGGAGGCATGCCTAACGTGCCTATTCTTGTGAGGAGGTCAACTTGGCTAAGATGATGAAGAGGGTTGGAAGTTCCTGCTTTCCCCGAATATGAAGTTTGATTTGCTTGAGAAAGCTCTAGTCCTCTGAATCTCTTGACCAAAGTTGAGATGACCTCAATTGGTGATGGCCCATTGTTTTTCCTTGATGGCTGTTGTGGTACTCTTTGAGGTTGTAGAGGTGTATGGTACCCTGCTATGACTTCATCATTACTCTACCCAAGTTCACCAAGAGTATTTTCCATTGGTGGAGGAATGGGGGTGTTTTCTTGAAGCAGGGTATCGAGTTGTGCTTTCAAACTTCCTAGAGATGGATACATGTTTTGGAAGTATTTATCATTTCTAGCGTAGTGTGCTAAGTACTCCACATCCAACAATGGGAGTGGATCTAACTGCCTACTGATTTATGGTCTGAATAAAACCTGAGGAGATGAAATGGATTCTCCAGTAAACATCATATTGTTAGAGCCTAAAGGCTCTGGTTCTTGTGTTTGTGTGAGATGATCCACCTCCTCAATTAAGAATGAAGAACTAGAGCTAGTTCTTTGAGGAGGATTTTGTGATGACAAGTAGTTGCTTGAATAGTTGTCAGCCCATGCGGAAAGTGAGGGTGATGGTTGCTTATTTGTTTGACCATAATAGGCTTCAAGACCTGAGAGAGGTCTGCCATATGCATCATATCCCGACATATTCAGGGGGTATATAAGTAACCACAGAATAATGGGAAAGAGCGAAGATAGATGAAAGAAATGAAGATAAGAAAAAAAGAACAGTTGTTGTGTTCACATCGGGTTCACCAATTTTGTATGACAGAAAAGTGACATGCGAGGATGATAATCGACAAATGACCTTCCCCGTACCCGACCTCTTGAGGTCATGCCAAAATAGTCAATGGTTTGAAATGCATGAGACTTAGATGAAGTCATAACCAGGATTATAGTCAATTTTCTATGATAGAAAATCTACAGGTGAGGATGAGAATCTACAAGTAACTTTCCTAAAGCTAATTATGGGAGGATCAGTGACTAAGATCTGGTAGTGTGATCTCCTAGTAGCTAGAATGAAAAAGGGGAGATTTAGAGGCTATGAATGGGTAGCATAAATTCCCTATGGTTTGTCCTCCTAACTAGGATCTAAGTGTTAATCTATTTTTGAAGTCTCCAAATTAACTTAAACTAAAAATAACAATTTATACTACTGCTGAAAGGAAAACTAATCTAAACAAAATATACGATTGAAACATTATAATTACAAACAACTATTTAAAATAATTTTATACTAAAAATAAACAAATGAGACAACTTGGTGTGGTTATTCACTTGTGTAAATGTCTGAATCTAGATGAAAGACAACTAATTAACTTAATTGAAAACCTCCAATCTTACCTCAGAAGTGAGGAACAAATCATAGCTTCTGAGAAACTATCATTCCCCACTACTTCCCTGACAATATTGAAAGTGAGCTTTACCTGAAATAAAATGATTCACTACTCTATTTGATATGTTTTCAATTATAACTTTGACGATTTAAACCTGGAGTTAACAGAGTAGAGGTAAATTTAGTCATGTTGTAGCTTGTCCCCTCAGTGTGATCTCTTCATTCTTGTGTGTTCACGTGAATCCAGAAAGAGTAGGAGTATAGCGGCATCAATGAGAGAAGGCACTGGGACAATGGTAATTTGAAGGTAAAATGACATGAAGCACAAGTAGGAGAAGGATGGCACAAGTGAACTGAGCTTGGCCTATGCGATTACTAGTAGGGTCGTTGTAGAAGTGATGAAACAAAATGATAAATAACATGTACTCAAAAAATGAGCAATAACAGCTTCGGAGAAACACAACGAAGTATAAGTAAAAGGGGGATGGCGCAAGTGAACTGAGCTTGGCCTATGTGATTCCTAGCAGGATCATTGTAGGTATACAGTGAGGCGTAACTAAATGTTCAGGGTTCTAATACATGCTAGTGGGATTCTTCTATGCAGTAGGTATTAATGAAACGATTCATAAACAAACCTAGAAGAGATAAGAAAAGAAATCTTCTGATCAAAAGCTTCTCCCTAAACTTATGTCTCTCTATATCTATTCCCCATCTCTCTCTCTTTATTACTTAAGTGCAAGCATGTTTATTTATAGCATTTGCAATCATCAGAAGATAAGTTTGAATTAAAATCCTCTATTATAAATAAAGAAAAATTACTACTTATCAGGAAACTAAAAATTAAATGCAAGCAAGATTGGTTAAGAAATACGAGTGCCACTTGATTTTTTACGTTCACGAAAGCATCGGAAAGTTTTGGAAAACGCGTACAGGACCACCACCTTGTGCAGGGCAGTGGTTTCAGGACTGCTGCCCTGTTCTGGGTGGCATTCATGGGACCGCCGCCCAAGTAGGGTGGTGGTCCTGAAACTAATAAAAAAATGCAAGGAAAAGGGGGACAGGGTTTACAATGAAGCATGTAAAGGTCGGATAAGGCATTTTAGGATGTAAATGTATAGTTGGCAAGCTTTCTAGATTCTGAACACCTTGTGAAGAGATCTAAATCATCATTGAGGTTTCTGTAACCTCTTTCTAGTAGTACAGTACCTATAATTTTGGGTACATATAGTGATCTTGTAGATAAAGCCGTGATTGTAAAGACCAAATAGGAGTTGGGATACTTAAAGGGTCCACACAGAATAGACATAGATAAATTGAAGAACTATCCAATTTTACAAGTTGTAGCCCACCTTGTTACCAAGTTGAATGATCAGAAGTGGTGGTCTAAGGTAAATACTATGTGGTTACATGTGGCACATAATATGTCAGAAGGGACAATATACAACATTGCAGGCTATATTACAGAGAAAATAGTCGAAGAAGCACGCATAGGAGGGAATATTAGCTTTGGGGCTGTTCTATTATCACTGGTATTTATGGAGATTAGAATACTATATGGACCGAAGGAGAACGTATGGGAATACCCCATGGAGAACAAGTCCCTAGCTGAAAGATTGAGCAATTACCTATGCAGGGGGGCCATGATGGATGATGTAAAGCAAAGGGCGGAGAAGTGGTATGAAAGGCTCCACGTGGCATTTGGGGAAGAGTGGCACATCCCAAAATACCTACCATCAGTGGTAGGGAAACAAGTTCAGTTTGTTGTATATCAACATTTCTACATCACACGCTTCCCAATGAAAGATGGAGTCTGGAGCCATTGGTGTAAGTTTCCTTACGCATTCACTACAAGGTATTTTCAAGCATCTATTCATCGATTTATAGACATGCACTGACTGGTCTTCAATTAAGATAAGGTATATTGTAACTACCATACATTTAGGAAGAAGTATGTGTATCATGGCAGAAGTGCTTATACAGAGACGATCATTTCAGAGGTACTGAATATTAAACGAATAAGCTTGGATGTAGCAGATGTGGGGGCAACATTGGTGTATCTCCAGTTGAAGATGAAAATGGAGAATAACAAATATGTGGAAGGTGAGTTCACACTTTCAGCTACACCAAAGGGAAATCATACAATGGAGAACATCCCAGTACTTAAGCCCACATAACTAGTTGAAGTTTAGGACGAGGAGGAGGAGTGTGAAGATAGTCGTGGTTTGGAGCATAGGGGTAGGAAACATCCTACAAGTAAAGGTGAAGCCGAGCACACCATTACACCACCTCGGTTATAAGAGGGGGATGACGAGGATGTGAATGCAGTCTAAGGGGAGCACATGTTTAAAAGGGTATTTAGGAGAACGAGGAACGAAGGTGCTACTCTAACCACTATGCATTAATCACCTAGAATCTCCCCAAAAAAGGAGGCTACCACTCAGAGAAGGAGGAAATTGAAGTTGAATGAGGAGGTGGAAGATTCAGAGGAAAGCATGCCTAATTCTCCTATACTTCCAAGGGACACATAAGAATAGGGTGAGGCATTAAAGGAAAAAGAAGAGGATGAGAAAAGACCAGAGGAGACAACTATAGAGGATGTTGAGGACATGGAGACACAAGTTCCAAATTTGGAGGCTAAAGTTCCTAAGCAGCAAAGGTCTAGAAGAAAAAGTGGAAAGCATATTCCACCGGCCATGGGGTATACAGAGGATGCAAGAAAAATTGTCCAGACCCACTTCCAGAGCACTATAGCGTAGAAGGATTTATTCGGTTGGGAGTTAATGGATGAAGATATGACAACAGTGCACACTCGAGAGAAACTATCATGGTCCATGCACACTCACATGGATGAGCCTGAATTTGATGTGTGCGAAGAGTCATGCATTTCGAGAAGACTGAAGAAGGCACCTCAAGCCAAACACATGACAGTAAATCCTACTATCATGTCAGATGAGCAAGTCAACAATGCATTGTTGAAAGTTTCTATTGAGGTGGCTAGAAGAAATATTGACAAAGTTTCCATGATCAGAGCGCTACATGAGGAGTTGAAGAAAAAGGACGTAGAGATAGTGCATATAACACATGAGAGGGAATTCACGTAGAAAAAGAATGAAGTGTTCATAAGTATTGCAAAGGAGATTGGGGACAATGTAATCAGAGCAAGGCCACACTTGGAGGCCAAGGTACCACAGACATTTCCTTCAGCGATACACTATGTGGAAAAGTTGGTGGAATTGGTACTTGAAGATGGAACTCTGCATATGCAAGTTCCAAAACACTCTGAGAAAGATGCTAAATGAGAGAAATCATCTGTGATGAGACAAGTTACATCTTATGAAGGGTTGTTACAAGTATTACAGGAAGTATTGAAGAAAGCGGACCAGGCTTTAAATATATGCACAGCTCCAGAGGTGCTTATCAACATCAAGATCCTCGAAGAGAATAACGAGGTCCAGAAAGTGATGAAAGATGAGACATTGGGCCGCGTATAAATATTGTCAATAGTTAAACAGAAGCGTGAGGCCCTGAAAAAAACATAAGAGCCGCACAAAACTCAGCTTGAAGAGCTTGGAAAGCTGATTGCACATAAGATGGACATTTTAGAAGGAAGAATGACATTAATGGCCAGTGTTGTGTTGGTTCTATAAAATGAGAAGGGAGAAATTACGAGGGATGATTTGGAATCCATTACTATGGATATCCCAAAAAAGTAGAGAAAACACTCATTGAATGACAGATATTAGAGGCAAAAATAAAGGAAGAGTATCCAAAGTTGATATTGTAAACTGATACAAAAGAGGTTTCCTAATAACCTCATAGAAATTCTTTATTTATCTACATTATTTTATTCTTATTCTTTCCATTCTTCTATTATTTCCTTCAATTTTTGGACATACCCATTGTCAAGATGACAATGAGATTAGTGTGGGGTAATGTTGATCAAAGAATACTTGTCAAAGATCACACAAGGAGTCCACGTGGGATAGAAGGCTCAGATCCAAGGGCGCAGAAGGACAAGAAGGACCCACGCGTGGAAGGCAAGTTCATATTTTAGGACTTAGCTGATTTTGAGCATGAAGACCTATTTTTATAAGATGGCGTGCGTAACACATCAACTATGCAAAGACATGCACTCCATGCATTGTCTATCTTTGGAGAAGCAGTTCAAAGCTAAGAATAGAATTAACACTTCAGTTAACTGCAAGAGGACTATAGATAGAACACTTTCATGTGTGGCTATGATTGTAAACAACGTGTGGCTATCAATAGCATGCGGCCTATTTTTGGAATAGATAAGCAGTGAAGAGAAAGTCCCCACCCTATATATATGATGTTAGGTGCATAGGAGATAGATATACATATATAGATATACAGAGAGAGAGATTTGGATGTATGGAAGGAGATGTATGTATGTGTAACAAAGAATATATGCATATGATTGAACTATTGTATTAGTTCCATACACGTATTGGTATAGATTGACAATACTGTAAGGAGCTTCTGTATTTATTAATAGATGGAAGATATTGGATGAATCTAAGTGTCATTCTGTGTATAGTTGAGTAGTGCATATTATTAATTCAATCATGATTACTATTTAATCTTGTTCTTTCATAGATCTAAGTGTAGCATGCATTGTGGAATGATGGTTTAGTTATGAATATATATGTTACTTCCTTCATCATGATTACATCCTGTTACAGCAACCCTAAAGAGGAACCTGGTACCTTTGCGCACTTCGGGCGAGTGCTCAGTCTAGGATGAGTGAGGTGCGAGCGTGACTAGGGTGTTATCTGGTTAATTCTAGGCTGCATCATATGGATTCTGAAATTTCCCTTCAATCCATTTACTTCAGTTTTGTGCTTATTTTATCAATTAATAAAATTAATCAAAATTTGAAATTTAAACTGATCAAAAGTTTCTAAACTGAATAAAAACACAACTCAGAAATTGATAATGGAGTTTAGCAGAATGCCTATGTCTCTGGATTCTCGAAAAGATAATCGATCTATTATTTCCCAATGAAGTACGATATCCATTCACCGTTTACTTAATAGACCTTTATACATGCAAATGAGCTGATTCAGACCTCTTAGAACTCTGCAATATACCAAAAAATGTTCCCAAGTCCATTTGTGGCCCCTACAATATTTTCACTGATATTTTCCTGTGAAATTACTTTTGAAAAACATCTACAACTTGAAATACACAACACCTACATAAAATAGGTTTAAATTTCTTAAAACCAAAGGAAATTATTAAAAACTTCCCTTTTTAACTCCATGGCCTGATTCAGACTAGAAGTGGTTGGAAAATGTAGATCTCTGTCTGCTCCTCATGCTTGTTCTGTGAAACTACGATGGAAAAACACCTACATAGGAAAATATACATCAATTCATTTAGAAAAATTTATGTTTATGGAAATATCTCATAATTGTGAACAAATTTTATTTTCACACAATGGAAAAATTCAGACTGTAAGTGTCTCGAAAATGGTGATCTCTGCAAACTTGTCCTTTGTTGTCCATCCACAAACCTACCAAAAGGTCCCTTTAAATAGAAGTGATCTCATGTTCTATTACTTGTTAAAAAGTGGTGGGTTAGTAAGGCTGATAAGTATTTTGGCACAGGTCAAGGGTTCAAATCCCCCTTCCATAGGTTTAGGTGCCCAATTTAGCCATTGACCTCACATTTGGTGGGAAAGGGATAGGAAAAGCCTTTAAATAGCTTTTTGGCCACAAAATCCTCCTTATCCCATGGGATTTCAGCTTATTCACATGGAATGGATTAAATATATTATTATTATTTTTAAATCCAGAGCCACTACAAACCTGCCAAGTGTCACGCCCATAATATGTCATTTGTCCACGTCAGAGTGTGTCGCATCATCATTTGACCACAACTTTGACTATGCATATCTTTCACATACGAACTCAGATTTGGTCCGTTCAAAATGCGTCGAAAAGTTTGCAATGAGATCTATACCATAGAATTGAATTTAAAACATTATAAGACCATAAATTTTTTCTTGTCGCCAACTGCCACGTGTCACCTTGCCATTGGTCCACTTGTTGACATGTTGACTAGAGTTGACCCGTTTACAACCTTAACTTTGACCAGTGATAGAATTTGCATACAAAATATGATTCTAAAGTTCAACATACTGTTAGAAAGGTCTCAAGAATCCCTTCAACATGGTCTATGCTTATGTAATTTTAGGGAAGTTTTTCATAGTGAGAAATCCTCTGGATCAGAAACAAATGCTACAATTAATGCAATCTAAGGGTTTGTGGTCTATATAGAAGGAAACACCTATCACATTTCAAAAGGAGTATAAGAAATTTGTAAATAGTAACATTGGTAAACATGTATTTGATAGCCAATGTTTTCATTTGACATATTCCAACACTCAAAAATCCATGTGGGATATATTTTTTACATTGTTTTGGAAAATCAATGAATTTAGAGATTTACAATTATATGTTGAATTGTCTCTCTTTCACCTAGAAAATTCTCATCTATTGAAAAAATTAGCCAAGATTATATCCTCTCTTTCATAGTTAGTAACTTGTGGTAAGAGAAAGAAGGATGACTAGTGCATTTTCTCATTTTATCCAAGTTAAAGGGATCATACGAAATAGTTTCAACTTTTTATTCCACCATGAATGATTTGGGTGATACCTTCAAGATGACCTCTTAGAGGGCCCTTTGTGATCATTACAATGCTTTGAAATTTTGAAGTGAAAAACCATGAAAAACATGCTACTGAGTTACATATATAAATCAAACCAAAATCAACTGATGAAGAAGGTCATGAAGATCATAGAAAATAAACAAATCTTGATAACAAAAATTGAGTTGCGACTGACATGTAGTGTAGATATGAGACATTAGATGTGTATCATAAAGGTCTAGGACATGGAATAACATCCAAGATTAAGTTTCTAAATGAATTCGAATGAAGAACCCAATTGCACAAATGACACAAAACTCGAGCAATTTCTTATGTGAAAGGAAAAATAGGTCAAGCCACTAGAGATAAATTATTGCGATTAGATAAAACTTGATCCATTTCCTAGGTGAAAGGAAAATTATATCAAGCCATGTGAGAGAAATGATATTGGATACTATGAGGTAGCTCAAGTCAAGTTATTCTGCAAGACAGATTGGATGATGAATGGATCAAGCACAAAAAAGTTGATAGAGTTTTCCAACTACATCAAATCCATCAAGCAAGAGTTCATATGAGTTTAATATGAAACCATAGTGGTTAGTGGGAGGGGTCCCTAATCAAACATGAAGTAGGTGTGCAAAATATATTAGGTTGTAAGGCCCACAAGGGAGTAATAGTGGCCAAATTTTAGGAAACCAAATACTTCGTAACAATCAATAATATTATTAATACAGATAAATATGAAACAAAAGAACAAAATACAAAACCTCTAAGAGATGAAACACCATATTTAGGTGGTAAAATCCTAACAAATATAAGGAAACATCCACGATGAAAGATATGAAAATTTTATTAACTCGATATGAATAAATTACATATGAACTTGTTGTGAGATATTTTGGATCTCCATAAAGACAAATACACCTAATTGGAAAAGAAAAATTAGGAATCTTCCTCCTAAAATTAGATTGGAAAAATGCCATTAGGATTTTCCTTCCCAAAATGGAATATGGTAGAATTAATCTTTATATAAATATGGGATTAAATCCTTAATTTTTTCTTTGGGGGATCCTTCACATATCACTTTCCCCCTTAAACGCCTCAAAATAATAGTGGGAGGTGTTTCCATCTACACCCCTTTATCCTCATTAGATAAAACACGAGCCATTTCCTAGGTGAAAGGAAAATTATATCGATCCATGTGAGAGAAATGATCTTGGATATAATGAGGTAGCTCAAGCCAAGTTATTATGTGAGACAAATTGGATGATGAATGGATCAAGTGCAAAAAATTTGATAGAGTTGGCCAGCTACATCGAATCCATCAAGAAAGAGTTCGTAAGAGTTTAATATGATACCATAGTGGTTAGTGGGAGGGGTCCCTAATCAAACATGAAGTAGGTGTGCAAAAGAGCTTAGGTTATAAGGCCCATAAAGGAGTAACAGTGGCCAAATGTTAGGAAACCAAACACTTCGTAACAATCAATAATATTATTAATACATATATATATGAAACAAAAGAACAAAATGCCAAACATGATGAAACACCATATTTACATGGTAAAATCCTAGCAAATATAAGGAAACATCCACAATGTAAGATATCAAAATTTTATTAACTCGATATGAATAAATTACATATGAACTTATTGTGAGATATTTTGGATCTCCACAAAGATAAATACACCTAATTAGAAAAGTACAATTAGGATTATTCCTCCAAAAATTAGATTGGAAAAATGCCATTAGGATTTTCCTTCCCAAAATGGAATATGGTAGAATTCATATTTATATAAATATGGGATTGACTCCTTAATTTTTTCTTTGAGGGCTCCTTCACATGTGCCTTCCCCCCTTGAACTCCTCAGAATAATAGTGGGAGGTGTCTCCATCTACACCCCTTTATCCTGATTAGATAAAACCCAAGCCATTTCCTAGGTGAAAGGAAAATTATATCGATCCATGTGAGAGAAATGATCTTGGATATTACAAGGTAGCTCAAGACAAGTTATTTTGTGAGACATATTGGATTATGAATGGATCAAGTGCAACAAAGTTGATAGAGTTGGGCATCTACATCAAATCCATCGAGAAAGAGTTTATAGGAGTTTAATATGAAACCATAGTGGTTAGTGGGAGGGGTCCCTAATCAAACATGAAGTAGGTGTGAAAAAGAGCTTAGGTTATAAGGCCCACAAGGGAGTAATAGTGGTTGTTTCACCTGATTCTTAGAGTATTTATCAGAATGTGATGAAATGGATAAAGGTAAAGTTCAAGCAGGAATACCTGTTGAAAGTTGGTTGAAGGTTGTTGCGCACGCGTTGAATTCTCAATCCACAGCTGATTGTGAGAGCTTCCTTTTGTCTAGGAGGAGCTACCTATAATAGACAACAAGACCACAAGATAGAAGTTAAACAGAATATGCAGTGGATTGCCTAATGTATGCCAGATCCAGGAAGTGTGATACTCCCTAGAAGGTTGTCAATCCACTGTTTTAAACAAATTAATGCAAGAAATATGGTAAATATTATCCTACTGTAGTTAATATGATTTAGGCATCTCATATAAACACAATAAGCAAAATCTAATCTAATAGGATAGGTTAGGATCAGATCTGGAGGTCGGGTAAATGGTTCTGAGTTATTATAGGTCAACTGGTAGGTGGTTGTTGGGTCTGGTCTTGGTCAAGGTGTAAAACACAGAGACCGACGTTGGCTTAAAACGAATTATGCCGATTTTAGTAGAACTGACGACGGTTATGGGTAATTGGCGTCGGTATGGTCGGGGTGAAAGGAACTCAAAATAATTAAAATGGTATGGGTGATCAGAGGTCAAATAAAGTTTGGGTCAGTGAATGGGGGGTCTGTGGAGGTCTTAGGTATGCTCAGAAGTATACAACAGGTTAGAATAGGTGATTTAGGTGAAGGGATATTTAGGTTCACAAGCAAGTGGCTGACGGGATGATAAGCATGCAAAGAATAGATTAATATAAAGAGTAATAGAGATTACTTAACTGAACTAAACTATACTGATTAGGGCCATACTTACTGTGTTGATGGTCTAATGGCTGAGTGGTGGAGGTGGTTGATTAGAGGATACGTGTATGGTCTTGTAGTGGTGCTTTCCTAGAGTACTACCGTGAATACAATGCTCTTTGATTGATGTTGGTAATGGCTTTAGATTGTTAGATGTGTGAAAGGATGCCTCTTTCACTTGCACACATCTCTGGTCTTCTTCCTTTTCTCTCAGAATGTTTCAACCTCGAAATAAGGTTACAAAAGGGGAATAAAAGGTGACCGATGATGGTTCTGGGTTGACTGGCGTTGGTTCAGGGGTAACCGACATCGGTTAGGGTAGGATTTCCTAGGTTTACTAAAAATGGAAGATCATGGCAAAGATTTTTGCCAAATCTTTCTATTCCTCCGATAAAGAGCGGGAGTTACCTTTTTTTATGTGGGAATGTGCTTAGAGGGGTTGTAGGCTTTGATTTTTAGGGTTTAGGTAGGTCTTAGTTAGTTATGGAAACATACTAAAAATAGATTTGGGGTGAGGTGGCGGGGTATGAATTATCTTAATTAGGATAATTAAATAATAAATATTGTGAGCTCATGGATTAATTTAATTAAATTAATATTAGTGTGGGGTAAAAGGGTCCATGGCTAGGTAATTGTGTTCAGGTTGGTTATTTGATGAGGGGTCAAGGGGGGTGTGACCCAATTTTGGTGTACAGTGGCCAAATGTTAGGAAACAAAATAATTCATAACAATCAATAATATTATTAATACCAAACATCTAAGAGATGAAACACCATATTTACATGATAAAATCCTAGCAAATATAAGGAAACATCCATGATGCAAGATATCAAACTTTTATTAACTTGAGATGAATACATTACATATGAACTTGTTGTGAGATATTTTGGATCTCCACAAAGATAAATACACCTAATTGGAAAAGTACAATTAGGATTCTTCCTCCTAAAATTAGATTGAAAAAGTTCCATTAGGTTTTTCCTTCCCAAAATGGAATATGGTAAAATTCATCTTTCTATAAATATGGGATTGAATCCTTAATTTTTCCTTTGGGGCATCCTTCACATGTCCCTTCACACCTTGATCTCCTCAGAATAATAGTGGGATGCATTGCCATCCACACCCATTTATCATGATTAGATAAAACCCGAGCCATTTCCTAGGTGAAAGGAAAATTATGTCGAGCCATGTGAGAGAAATGATCTTGGATATTATGAGGTAGCTCAATCCAATTTATTTTTTGCAAAAAATTGGATGATGAATGGATCAAGCAAAAAAAAAGTTGATAGAGTTGGCCAGCTACATCGAATCCATTGAGAAAGAGTTCATAGGAGTTTAATATGAAACCATAGTGGTTAGTGTGAGGGGTCCCTAATCAAACATGAAGTAGGTGTGAAAAAATTTATTAGGTTGTAAGGCCCACAAGGGAGTACTAGTGGAAAAATGTTAGGAAACCAAACACTTCGTAACAATCAATAATCTTATTAATACATATAGATATGAAATAAAAGAACAAAATACCAAACATCTAAGAGATGAAAAACCATATTTACATGGTAAAATCCTAGCAAATATAAGGAAACATCTATGATGCAAGACATCAAAATTTTTTTAACTTGAAATGAATACATTACATATGAACTTGTTGTGAGATATTTTGGATCTCCACAAAGATAAATACACCTAATTGGAAAAGTACAATTAGGATTCTTCCTCCTAAAATTAGATTGAAAAAGTTCCATTAGGTTTTTCCTTCCCAAAATGGAATATGGTAAAATTCATCTTTCTATAAATATGGGATTGAATCCTTAATTTTTCCTTTGGGGCATCCTTCACATGTCCCTTCACACCTTGATCTCCTCAGAATAATAGTGGGATGCATTGCCATCCACACCCATTTATCATGATTAGATAAAACCGAGCCATTTCCTAGGTGAAAGGAAAATTATGTCGAGCCATGTGAGAGAAATGATCTTGGATATTATGAGGTAGCTCAATCCAATTTATTTTTTGCAAAAAATTGGATGATGAATGGATCAAGCAAAAAAAAAGTTGATAGAGTTGGCCAGCTACATCGAATCCATTGAGAAAGAGTTCATAGGAGTTTAATATGAAACCATAGTGGTTAGTGTGAGGGGTCCCTAATCAAACATGAAGTAGGTGTGAAAAATTTATTAGGTTGTAAGGCCCACAAGGGAGTACTAGTGGAAAAATGTTAGGAAACCAAACACTTCGTAACAATCAATAATCTTATTAATACATATAGATATGAAATAAAAGAACAAAATACCAAACATCTAAGAGATGAAACACCATATTGACATGGTAAAATCCTAGCAAATATAAGGAAACATCCATTATGTAAGATATCAAAATTTTAGTAACTCGAGATGAATAAATTACATATGAACTTGTGAGATATTATTATTGATTTAATCTACCTTGACAAGTAGAATTTGAAATCGATCCAATTTTTTTTGAAAAAATCTTCACACGAAAGATCTCTGCATCTTGAAAATTCTCCAAGTCCCGAAGATCAGAAAATTCAGACTTCGAACTTTGGGGATTTTCCCTTTCAGAATTTAATTGTATTGAATTTGAAATTATTTTTTTCAAGTTCCAAAGTCTGAAACCCTAAAATCCTGAAATTTCAGGCTTTCGAGCTTTCAGGTTTAAGAAATCTAGGTCACGATTTTTAGGAAATTCCCTTTGGAGTTTTGAAGTACGAAACCCCCAAAGTTCAAAATTTCAGACTTTCAAGTTTTCAGGTTTTAGAACTCTAGGTCATGCTTTTTGAAACAAATCTTTTGGACTTCTGAAGTCTGAAAATCTGAAATTCTCAAATTTCATACTTTTGGGCTTTCAGGTTTTGGAACTCTCCCGATCATTTTTGAGTTAATTACTTTTAGAATTCCAAAGTCTAAAACTGTAAAAGTCTAAAATTTTAGACTTTTGGGCTTTCAGGTTTCGGAACTCTTCCATGCCATTCCACGATTTTCATCCCTTGATCTCCAAATTCTGAAACCCCAAAATATGAAATTTCAGGATTTCGGGTTTTAGACTTTCAGAGCTCTATGTGCATTTAATCCTTACCTACTTCCGTACTAATTGGAATTTCACCATTAATATCAAGATTTTTCTATGTAAATCGAATTTTCACCTGTCGCTTTTCTCTGACGAATCAATTTTTACTGTTTCTTGCATTTTTTTGATGTCATTCTCATGGTATTTTTATTTTGTTCATTTTCTTTTTGGTTTAAGATTTATTTTTTTGTTTCCTCCTTGTTCATTTCTTTTGTTCCTCCTTTGCATACCTTGGAAAATAAAAAACTCATTTCTCACCCATTTTCATGATTTTCGTTTCTATAGGCATTTAGAGTTTTGCAAAGATCCTCTCGAGTTCTTCAATTTTCCCTCTCAGCACCTCTTGTTTTTTAGAGTTTGGAGATTGGTGTTTTCAAAGAAATATCTTTTCGAAATTCAGAGATTTGGTTGTTAGGAGTTATCTTTTATAGGGAATTGTGCCATTTAGACTTCGAAGTTCTATTTTTTGGGATTTTGGATTTCTCCATTTTGTAGGTTTGAACTTCATGTTTTTCAGAGTTTTTTACTTTAGGTTTTCAGAAGCTGTCATTTTGGACTTCTCCATTTTAGAGGTTTGAACTTTGGGTTTTCAGAGTTTTTCACTTTGGGTTTTTGGAACTTATCATTTTGGGCTTCTCCATTTCAGAGGTTTGAACTTTCGGTTTTCAGAGGTTTTCACTTCGGGATTTTGGAACTTGTCATTTTTGAATTCTACATTTCAATTTTCTAATTTTTGGGTTTTCAGAGGTTTCCACTTCGAGTTATTGGACTTCTCCACTTCAGGTTTCTAATTTTCAGGGTTTTAGAGGTTGGAGATTTTCATTTTTTCAGACTTCTATTCTTCGGAATTTTGGAACTTAGAATTTTATGTCTACTTCCACATCCAAAGGCAAGGAAAATATGAAATATTCATTCCTCATGGTTCCCCTCACTCTTTCTTATCTTTCAAACTGGGAAGCATAGGGGACACTGACCATGGACAAATTGATTTTCCAGACTTCTAGGCAAGGGTGAAGGCACTAAATAAGAAACCTTTAATGCAAGCCATATATGATAGTGGGCTTGTTATTGCTGCTGGTTTTCCCACGTCCATGCATTTCACAATTTTTTTTTGGTTGTAGCAACCCACTACGATGAAGAATCCATGATTGTTAAAGATGTTGATGGCAAAGTTGTGATCCACTTGGACCCATATTTCTTTGAATATTTTCTCAAACTACTTGATGTTGAATATTACACCATAATTTCACCAGATTTAGCGGTGGAACATTGGGATAAAGAAACGGAATTGTGCACAAAGGTCGTGTTGAAAAGTTATCTAGCCAAGATTTTTTCTAAATTACCAGAGATCATGTATCGGTCAAACTTAATTCAGGAGGTAAATGACGTCATTGTGCTACTGAGTAGAGTCTCAGGTCTTCCCTCTATGAAGGAATTCTAGGAGTGGATGTTCTTATATATCACTAACATAAAAAAGGAATTTATCAGATGGGGGGAGCATATTAGTAGCTCCATTTCCTATCAGTTGAGTAGAGTGTATTCTTCAAAGAGTTTTTATATGACATCCTTCTTGGTTTATGCCACATATTCTATGGGATATTTCAATGGGTTGAATACCAAGGATATTCAAAGAACCTTTCAAATCTATGATTTCTATCATCAACTCACACTAGATGAGGGAAGAAAGCACTTTTGTAGGATCAACGATGCCTTCTTTGTTATTATTTTCTACTGTTTCACTAAGGAGATGTATAATCAGAGAATTTCTGATGAATCCTTCAAGGAAGTGCATGAGTGGGGATCTATCTACATTCAGTTCCTCACATTTACTTATATTCGGATTCCTGTCTTCGTAGGTTCTCCAAGTAAGTTGCCAATATGTCCCACTGACAAGTGGTTTCTACTTGAATTGGTTTGACAACTATTGGATTACCATAAGATACAGAACAAATGACACAAATTGGGAGTTCAATTCCCTATTTTAATTAGTAGATACACTTGCCCAAATATTTTCAAGGTTGAGAATGTGGATGCAGAAATGGCAGAGGTAACCTTACGGACTTTCCATCTACAAACTAATTTTGACTATTAGGGTAAATTCAATGAAATAGGTCAGTCAAGTTCCTATGTGCCCTATTTGGAAGAAATTTGGATTCATTATAGGGATGAATTCATCATCTGAAAAAGAAAATATGAAAGGATAAATTTGGATGAGGTTTGGCAATTTGGAATAGTCGATGTCCCAAAAGACATGCAGGATGACGACAAGATTTTGGATGAATTGTATAAAAATAATAGTGTTTCCAATCAACCATTTCCATGGATTGATTGGTATGTTGAAGAATATTGCAACAAAAAGGAGAGGGTGGGGCCCATTCTACAGATAAATCATAGTTTGTTGGTTACCTTGGGAATCTCACCCAAGGGGTTAGAGCAACCTACAAATATAGAAGCCCCATCAACCATGAGCCAATCAACACCCAAAAAAGGGAAAAGGTCAACCAAAAAGGCCCATACAGTTCCAAAAACTATTTTATTTGTTGTTGGGAGCTCATCTCTCTCCAAGTCTCATGTTCCCAAAGTCATGCCTCCTACAACACCTATGATAGAAATAGTTAAAGTCAGTGATTCTCCAAGTTTCCCACAAGACCCATCATTTCCTTTTTCTCTTCCAACATCAGTTCCTTCTACTTTCAAAATCATTTCTTCTTTCCCATCTCCTTCCATGGCCCAAGTATTCTCACCCCTTCCAGTTCTCTCAACTAGAGAAACTATTAGGTCACCCATTTCTACTTCACTTCCCTTAACACTTCCATTTCATTCTATATCATCTCCTAACATCATTGTATCAACTCCTATGATAGTACTTACATCCACTCCATCCATTAATACCACTACCATTCAATTTCCAACCAATGTTGTTGGTTCTCTTGTTGTGACTAATGTTTCAAGTACTGAATCAACTATTCTATCCTCGTCAGCATCATCCATTCCAGGTGGGTTGTTTCAGGAGACTCTAAAGTAAAAGAATAAAGTTCCTCTAGAGGATGTCATAGATCACAGTATATTAGAACATACACCAAAGAGAAATACCAAGATGTGAAAGATTGTTTCAAGCCTGATAGTGAATCCATCTATGGAATGAGTTGTAGAGGTTTCCACTCCTATTGAGGGAAAAACTAAGGAAACAATTACAGCTACAGATTTTCTGATTTCTAGATTCTCACTACAAAAATCCACTCACAAAGGAGATAAACAAGATGTACACACTACTCTTGTAAATATGCTAGAAAAATATGCTAGGGATAAAGCTTATAAAGATGACCTTAAGGCCAAGGTCATGCAGCTCACTGCATTATTACGGAAAGTAAAAAAGCCAGCTCCATCTACTTAAGTCTCAACTAATATGGATATGATAGTTGTGTCTACCATTGATGATATTTCTTGTCATGAGATCGAGAAGATAGGCCATAAAGGGAGATCAGTAGATGAATGGATGAACCGTATACTGCAAGAAGCTAATCCTTTAATTAAAGAAGTTGTTGAGATATATAATGATTTGCAAGTTGGAAAAACTGTTATTTTCAAAATGGAAGAAGCTTTTTCAGAGGACAATAACAACCTCAATTTGAACTTGGCAACATGGGCTGAGATCAGAGAGGAAGATTTAGATCTACTCCTCCAGGAGGATGTAATCGACGATGTTGTAAAGTTGTTTGAATATATAAAGGCCATGGAATTCCAGTGTTAGGTGTTACAAAATTTAATTAAGAAGATGGATGATAAATGAGTGGAAATTATAGATGATTTAAATGACATACTAGATTAATTGGATATTGTTAACTATAAATTCTTCAACAAAAATATAGATGCTCTTTTAGAGGAGAAGATCAAGAATAATTTCGGAGATTTAGTGAAGCGTGATGATGAGGTCACCAAAACTTTCGGTAGTGAATCTATTGATAGGTTGGTTTTATGCCAAAATTTCATAGGAAGATTGAAGAAATTTTTGAGTAAACTTAGAAGAGTTCTGGCTAAGATCAAGATATAGTGAATCACTATGCATATAGGCTAGGGGATGAGGAAATTGAAGGAATCATTAAATGCTTCATCGAGTATAAACATTGAATGGCTATGTGGGAAGAAACACAACAAAAACTTGTAGAAGAAGATGGCGTTTCATAACCAGGCCAAAGTTGAGCGGCCATGAAAGGACATATCCAAGCTCTGGATCAGTCAAAGTTACAGGTTTGACTAAGTTAGACCCTTGCAAAAAGATTTCTATCTTCATGGGAGCCTATTCCCTTAAATTAATGACATTTCTATTTTTAGTAAAATGTTAGTTGAAGGCTTAGTTGTAATTACTTATCCTAAAGAACTTATAAATAGTTAGGCATATGGAGTCATTTGAGAGGGAGATAGATCATTTTTGGGTGAAGTTACTCTTCAAGATTGGAAGAGTGCTTCAGAGATTTAAAACCTTTTAATTATATTCAGAGTGATATCTTGCCTTGAAGAACCTTGTTTATTATGCTAAATGGTTGATTGATATATGTTTTGTGAATGTATGATTCCTTAGTATAGATGATTAGCTTTCCTTTATTTTAGATTATTGTGTTTCATGTTATGGAAAAGTGATATAACCATCTTTTATGTTAGTTGTGGAAAGAGTGTTTTCCTTATTTTATTAAAATTTATATCATTATTAGCCAAAATCAGTAAAATGAATGTTTGACATGTGCATGGGTTTTATCCTCATGGTAAATTAACTATGTGTTCAATCAAATCTGGTCTCTCTATTCTATATTATTCAAGTTTTAAGAAAGGAACGTATGCTTCTGGTTTGTGGGATTTTGTATACTTTCTAAGTTGCAATAGGTGAATGTGGTTAATGGTGCCAGCATCCTACTCCCATTAAACCTTCCTGAGATTAAAATATCCCTGTAATTGGTGCATCACCATCCCTAGTATAGTTTCCTTTTTGCAAAAACCTTTCCCTAAAACTATGACAATGTTAGCATAGGACTAGATAGCCATTTTATGAAACTAGGAATAACACAACACTTAGTTTAGGAAAAGGAAGCTATACTTCTCTAGAGGTTCACCTCAAGCCCAAGTCCCATAGCTTGAGAGGTGATCCCATGTGTCTCAATCAAACCGAATCTCCTAATTATAGTCTAGCAATTCGGAGGGTGCAGTGATTTAGCAACAAAAATTTTTGGTGCGCTCGGTGGGACAATTTGGTACTTCTCTTATAACTTACACAAGTCAAAGTACCTGGTGACTCTATATCTCTAGATTCTAAATCTCAGTGCATGAACTTATGCCATGAATTCAGAAAAGAGATTCTTCAAAGCAAATAAGTTATCAACATATAGATATTTCGTTGTCCCCTCCGAAGAGAAGAAGCAGAGGTGTTTCAACTCCAACAACTGCAACTTTATCTCGTAGGGGTCATTCAACTTCTCCATAAAGAAGGTTTCCTCCACCGAAGGATAATTAACCTCTTGTTGTTATGGCGCGAAACCAAGTTTTTCCCCCTTTTAATGCAAGTAGTCCTCTTTTGTTGGCCCAACGTGACCCTATAATGGTTATAGCGCTTAAAATTTTACCCTTTTACACTCCTAAAGGGATAAATAAGTCAAAAATAAAATTCCCAACCCATAGGTAGGTTTTTTGGTTAAATTTACGAGGCATGGGGCAAGCTTAGCTTGTCCCACAAGCCTTCAAAACATCCTCCCAAGTAAAAATCCTAATTTTGAAGTTGGGGTGGGGTAACCGTCACAAATCTGACTTAAAACAAGGACCACCTATCCTCATAATTACTACTTTTCACATCCCAATTTTATTTAACCAAATAAAAAGGACTAGCTTAATTAAGACACATTTATAAATTTTAAAAATGTGACAACTGTTCCAATAATTTAATGGATAAATAAAAAAATTAAATACATACAAAAATTAAAATAAAAAGGAAAAAATATCACCTCATGGCCACACATGTCAGGTCATTCCCCAATGGGAAACCTCCAAACTAAGCATTTAACAACAACACCACATAACATTACACAAGTTTTCAATTGTTTGCCACCTTACTCAACACGCAGAATCCTTCCATGGTTGGTCGCCTACCCCCTTTTGATGTAGGTAATAAATTGTCCTGCAACATAAACAAAATACCTCTCTACCCTTTCGGCCGTATATATATAAAATCAATAATCATCATTCAACATTAGCAATTCTATCATCTAGCATCATACAATTAATTTGATTTTGACATTCATAAACAAATCATAATTCTATTCAAAATTCCAATATATTCCATGCATCAAAATTACGACATGTTAGTATAAAAATGACAAGATTGTAAATCAACACATATAACTGTCTATCATCACTATCTAGTACATCATAATAAAAATGTAAAACACATAAAGTCAGTAGTATAAATATATACATAGTCCATCATATAATGATCAAAATATAATACTCAAATTTCTAAGTATCAGTCCAACAATAACAACATCAAAATGAAATAGTTTTGAAGAGGAGTGGGCACTACACCATCACCATCTTTCTCAATACCCCTATTGGGGTTAATTCCTCTTCCAAACAATTCATGATATTATTTTTGATTAAGTGGAAATATGTTAGTCGAACTTATTTGATAATGTATGCCCACGAAAGATAATCTCCTTATTTTCTCCTCGATATATCATATATTTCAATAAGACATTGATATATGTCAAAATACCCTCCCAAATTTTTCACCTCTCAAAAATTTTAAAACCAAATTAATCCTACCTAAAATGGAGTGGTTAAATTAATGACAATTATTGTGTATGCATTGCCTATTATCCTAAGTAAATAATAAAACTAATAGTGACATTAAAAAGTGGTACAAGAAGCAAGTATTGTGGTATGTTTCAAACCTTAATGTTATTTTTTTTGTCAATTTTAATTTTGGTTGGTGTAAGTGTAAATTGAACTCATGTAAATGATGGAAGTGATATTAAGATGATATAGTGGATCATACATATAAAATGTGATTTGGGGAGGAGTAATTTGAGGCATGGGATAGTTGTGGGACATAAAGTGTTTTAATTACTATTTTTTTCCTTATTTAACAAAATAAATTTCATCAAGTGAACAATGTCGACTCTATAAAAAAATTAAAACATATCAAATCTCAATTATCAAATAAAATCCTCCTTTCTCTCGTATTTATTTCTACTTGAGGGGATCATTTATCATTGATTTTTCATACATCACCTACTTTTCTACAATTAATTGAGATCAGAATTGAAAAGGTGATCTTGCAAGGTGATACATGAACCACGTAGTGTGGTTTGGTTTTAAACTTGGAATGTATTGAATTTTCACCATTTTTTATTTTGGCCCAAGTAAGAGAAAATTACACTCCTGTGAATGGTACATGCAAGATTGAGATAATTAAATGGAACAATGATAGCATATATTATCTTGGTAGTAATAATTATATTTATACAATCACTAAAACAAAATAAGCCTCTTTTAACAATATTTCATCATATTTTTTGTGCCTATAGGGAATTATAAACATTAAAATTGTGGCTTTCAAGTTGTAGCTCATCTAAAACTCCATCTATTATTGTTACTAGTCCAAAATTTATCAGATTGTCGATACTCCACAATTAATGAAATTTGTAGCTATACTACAATCTTTAGTCGTGTATATTATCCATAAGTTTTACAATTTGTAAATTGCCTACAATTTTTGTGAGTCTAAATACTCTACTATTTTTAAATTGAATTGTTTCCACATAGTGTTTCATATAATTTAAATATATATGGGGATATCTAGAAAAAAAATATAAAGTAATAATTACCACATATAACTTGTAGGTGGAAGCTATAATTTGATTGCGACACTATTTGTTTGTCAAACATCTTTAACTATAATGTAGAAATGTTACTATTAATGTTTTATCAATTTCACATCGATATTTAGATAATTATATATCCGCGTTGTCTACATTTTCAGTAGACATATTACTATTAGTGCAAAATCACAGCACCCCCAAATGAGTTATGGATCTTCTTTTCTAAGGCAGGGTCATTTGGTGTGATTTGCATAGCATTAGATCATTCCCCAAGCTGTTGGACTTGCAAATTGGAATGACCCTCCAGAGAAGGCTGGTTCTTCTTCCTAATCCTAGCACTAAACTACTTCTAAGGAAGGAAATGTGGCTATCTACTCCTAATCTAACAATTCTAAGGGACTAAGGAGAAAGAGAGCATGAAAATAAATAAATCCTACACTACAAAGGTGATAGCAGCAAGAAAAGGGAAATGCTGATCACAAACCCAACTACCTGAAATGGAGAGAGGTAAGCAATGGAGAGGATGCAAAGATGCATCAAAGGTTAGCGATAAAGTTCACACAGAACACCATTTTGAACCCCTTAAACATAGCTCCCAAAACCTACAATGGACATCAGAGATGTGCACAATATACCCTGCAATGCTGAGAGGCAAGAAGAGACAAGAAAATGAGCAAAGGATGGACAAAACGCATCAAAAAACATATTTTATTGCTCTAGGAGTTCACACAGTACACCATTAATGGGAAAGACGCAATAAAATGCCATTATAAAGCCAAGGGAGGAAGCTTACAATCCACATTCAACACTTGAGAAGAAAGAGAGAGGGGGCAAGGAAGAAGAATGAACAACAACCCTTTACAATGAATCTTGCCCCTGTATTTATAGATTTGATCAGAGAGAAGAAAGAGAGAGGGAAGTGGGAAAAGTGGATTGAATCTCAACCAACGCTATTAATGCCTTTGATGAAATATCTCCCCCAAATTCATCCTTTCTGCAACAATCCTTGGTTTGGCACCTTGAAGGAAGAGGAAACAGTGGAAATAGATCGAATCTGATCTGGTTGTTGAGATAGATGGATCTTGCATTGAAGTCCCAAAGATGTTTCCTCCATTTCCTTCACCTAACCTCCTCACAAATAAAGTCTCAGACCTCCATGGCATGGGTGAGGCTGAGATCTTTCTAATGGTGTCAGATCTATAATATTTCGAGGTCTGAGTTGAAAGATATTCCCCTTCGAAGTTTCTATAGGGTCCATATGAATGGACGGGGAAAACCGTTTGAAAAATGGGCCCCCCGCTTTTGGTTTGGGACACATGGTAGCCAAATTAGAACAAAAAATTGGGTTTGTGGGTCCGTAATTTACCTCTTCCCCTTTTTACGAAATGAAAAACTTAGAAAAAACCTTGTGGCCCCGAAGCTCCACCTTTTGACTCTACTTGACCATTTTCCGCTGCCTCAGTTTCATCCACAGACATGTGGAGATGCAGTGCTTGTTTGAGCTTCTCTTTTTGTATTCACCTTTGGAGGATCATCGTAAGGACATGTGGTTCCCTCTGGTGGCTCTTCCATACTTATTCGATTATGGATTCTTTCCTAAACATTTTTGAGCCTAAAGACCTTAGATCCTTGTCGTTTTTACTTTCTTACTCCTGGCCTCTATTACGAAACCTCCCCTTCTTCTCTGACCCTTTAATTCCATTATTGAGTCCTCCCTCGACCCTTTAAATAGATTTAAGATATGGAACTATTAAGAAGAACCGCTTCTTCTATTTCTTCTTATGCATGATCGAATTTGACTTTCTCCGGGCACTGTTTTAACTTTGCCTGGTTCTAAAACTCAAGCTCATGGGTCAGAGTCATTTCCTTCATATTTTCCTTATGTGCAGGACTTGTCTTGACCAAATTTACCCAGGGGAAAAATTTAGGATAACAATTTGGCAACTCACAGGGTCATCTGCTTGTTAGATTAAGAAACTAGTGGCCTTGAAGCATCTATTGAGCATTAAGTCTACCTGATAAATACAAAACTGATTTAAACTTTTGAATATCTAACTTTTGAGCCTCTCAGAAACTCACTAAACTTGGAGTTGAACTTCACTAAAAGCCAACTAAAATGGACTATGCAAGAGAAAAACAACATCACCAAAAGCTATGTACAAAATCAAAATCATACATACCCCAAGTGGGATATGCAAAGTTTGCAAAAGAACTTCTTCTACTGAAACCAAAACCTACCTACACTACTCTAACCAAGAGCAAAAGAAGCTCAAACAAAGCCTGCAACTGGCAGGGAGAAATAGCTTCCCTTCCTAAAAAATGGCAGCCATGCAACTGATTTGGAACTGAACATGGCTGGTTGGATGAGTGAAAAACTAATAATAAGCCGGTCCTCCACCCAAATCATCAAGGTATCAACATTAATGGAAAATACCTCCTCAAGTTGACTTTCATTAGACTTCTGAAGGTGTTGATGATGACCCTTGGTACTTTGATGCTCATCCTCATGCCCTAAAGTAGGAATGACTAGTTTTGGCTTCTCCCTTAGCTCTAACGAATCCAAGTACCTGATTAGGAATGGTTTGATCCTTTAGATGTGCAAATTTTTTTGAAATTAAACTCCAAAAATGGAGTCTTCTTTCGGAACTTCTTGGGTGGATGGTGTGGGAGAGATGGGGACATCTTGCTACTTTTTCCTTCCTCCTCTTTTGAAGAACATGGAAGATCAAGATCTTCCTACCTTGGTTCCAAAGGGCCATTATGGAGTGTAGGCTATTGCACTTGAATATTCTTCATCATGGCAGTAGGTTCATGTGTATGGAAAATGGATGGAGGAGAAAATGATGTAATATCAATGGGATCCTCTTCATCAAAGCAAGCCCTTAAGTCTTACATGCAGTCTGCCTCCTTGTTGTCTTCCTACAAGTGCTCTTGTGTAACCTCCTTCATGGTGTCATCTTGATCTTCAACTTTCTCACCATAGTTTCTCTCTTCCTCAAACATGAGGTTTGAGATATCAAACTCTTCTTCACCATTATATCTTGAAGGGGATGAAATGGGAAGAAGAACTGAAGGTTCCAATGTAGCCTACTCCACACTTAGAGCCTCTGGAACTATATGGTCCTCTTCCATCATGGGTTCATCAATCAAATCAGGCCTTTGAAATAAAAGAAAAAAACCTCTTGTTGTCAATGATTCCTTCTTTATTGAGTGGCCTCAACACTGATAAGATCTCTCTTAGCTGCTCCTCTTCAACAGGGCTTGGGACTTATTATTCCTCCTCTTGTTCTTGCTCTTATTTTTGCTGCAAACACAACCTCAGCCACCACTGGTTCTTCAATCTTGACCTTGTTTATTGGCTTAACCATTAGGGGGATCTTTGTAAACTGAAATTTGGTAGGCCAACTCTTTAAATTGTTTGTCATTTCTTTTCTATTGGGATCCTCTTCTTGTTGTTCTCCTTAACTAGATTCTTGAGTCTCTTCCCAACTCAGACTTGGGAAAGAAAGAGGAGTGGAAGGTTTGGATTCAACCTTATTTGCAATTGTTTTTCATGGGAAGGAAGGTGCAACTTCTTGTTTGTTTGGAGGGGATGGCTGTTTGGAAGGGAAAAGGATAGAAGAACTGAGATGAGGTGGAAGACTAGGAGATGGAGAAATGAAATCAGCACTTTGGGAAGCAAGTGAGGAGCTTGGAAATTGGAGCCTCATTTGAGATGGTTACACTTGAGAAAGAGAAAAAGAAAATCTATGAGATGTTGGACTTATCCATTGACAAGGTTGTCTGGATTCCAATTCATAATCCCTGATCTCCTCAGTCCATTGTACAAGTTGGTGGCAACATTTAAACCATGAATTCAAGCTTCTCTTGAGGGCTATAATGTCTTGGAAAAGGGCCTTCCCATGGACAAGGTGCCCTACAACCAATCTTGAGTGCCTTCATTCCTATTATGCCCCTTGACTAAACCATGCCAGCCTCCATTTTTTGAATTTTCTCCAATAAATCAGAATTCTCCGCATAGCTATCACCATTGTATGTGCCCCCTTATTCTTGATAAACTCCATGGCCAAACTGAATTTGACTCTGCTCATATGGGTAAGCCTAATGGTCCAGGATCTGATCGTAATGCTGATTTGGAGGAGTTGGGAAATGTATGGGAGGTGGATTGCATAGCTCTAAGTGTGAGTTCTATGAAGAGAATGAAGTCATGATTGCACAACCTCATGGAATGGGAGAAAATGAAAGAGATGGAAGAAGAAAATGCATGAAATGAGTGGAAATGGATGGAAAATGTCTACAACTCAGAGAATGGGTTTTTCACTAGATGGAGTTACCAGATGTGCTTGAAAGTGCCTCCAAAGGCTAAAATATTCACCAAGAGCACATCAAACCTAATGAAATGAAGTGGTAAGGTGCTTCAGACTTGTCCCACTGGGCATGCCAAAACTATTAGTGTGGTCACACGGTGGCTTATGATTTACTGTCATAATGAGACACCTTGGAAATATGGAATATCTAACCTCAGTATCCCACCAAGCATACCAAAACTATTAGTGAAAAATCACAGCACCCCCAAATGAGTTTTCAGATCTACTTTTCTAAGGTAGATTCATTTGGTGTGATTCACATAACATTGAGTTTTCCCCAAAATGTGGGACTTTGTAAATGGAAAAACTCTCTAGAGAATGTTGGTTCCTATTCCTAAACTACCTGCCATAAGCTATTCCAGTGTAGGTAAGCTAATCTAATCCTACTCTAACTATCTAAGGAGATAGGGTGAGAAAGAAAACAAGAAAAAATAGAGCCTACACTAAAATGGTGATACACTAACCAAACTGATCATCTAACCAAACTACAATGAAATGACGGGAGGTGAGTAATGGAGAGGATGAAAAACTACATCACAAGCCAAAGATCATATTCACACAAAACATTTCAAACCCAACAAACACAACTCTCAGATATGTAAACGAACATCCAAAAAATGCACAGGTACCCTGCAATGAAGAGATGCAAGAAAAAACAACCAAAAAGAGAAAAGGATGGACAAATGCATCACAAAACACATTTTTTATTGCTTCAAAAGTTTTCACAGAACATCATTCATGAGCAAGAGGAAAAAAACCATTTAAAGAGTAGGGGAGGAGGTTCAAACTCCATTTTCAACCCCAAGGAAGAAAAAGAGGGGGAGGTAGACAGGAAAAACTAACAACAACTTTACAATGATCCCCGACCCTTCTTTTATAGATTCATCACAAAGGGAAGAAAGAGAGAGAAGTGGGAAAACTAGTTTAGAGCTCAACCACTACCATTAATGTCTCTTACAAAATCTACCCCCAAATCTATCTTGACTGAATCAATTTCTCATTTGGCACCTTGAAGGAGGAGGAAACAACGGCTCAGATTGAATCTGATCTGGTGGTTAGGGCAAAATAGATCTTGTATTAATGGCCTGAAGACTTTTCTCCATTTTTCTCCCACATAACCTTTTCGAAATTAAAGTATCAGATCTCCATGGCGTAGACAAGGCCGAGATATTTCCAAGGGTGTCATATTTGTTAATTCTCGATCCCTGAGTCGAAAGATATGGCCATTTGAAATTTGGGTCGGGTCCATAGAAAATAGCGGGAAAATAGTTTGAAAACAAGTCCCCTTTTTAAACTAGACATGTGGAGGGTTGGCGCATGTCCAAGGGTGGCCTCTACATTTTTCTTTTGGAATGGAATTGTGTTGACACTTAGCACCCTCTGCTAGTTTGCCTCAATGTTTTACTATTTAACCCGACCCTGTCCCCTTTTTAAACTGGACACGTGGAGGATCTATGCTCACTTAGAAACCACTTAGGATTTTTCCTCTGAAGAAGCATCAGATCAACACGTCTATGGAAACCTCCATAGACTCTTGGACTTTTCAACAACCCCTCTTACCTTTTGGGACCCTGGGCTACGTGCCGAGATGGCGCTTGTTTGAGTCTCTACTTTTAGATTTACCTTTAGAGACACGTAGAGCCGACACATGGCTTCTTCTGTGACCACTTTTATACTTATCCTTTTTTGAGGCTCACCCTATCCACCTTTAACTTTTAGCTTTGAGTCTACCTCCATTTTAGGCCTTGGACATGTGGGACACAAAGCTTGTTTGAGCCTCCCTTTTTGGGTTCCTCTTTGGAGAAGCGCCGCTTGGACACTTGACAACGTCCACTAATTCAAAGACTTTTCAATGGCTGGTGAAAATTTTGAGGCTCTAGATGTGTGGAATCTTGGCACTCATTTGGGTCTGCCCCTTTGGATTTAATCTTTGGAGGTGCACCATTTGGACACTTGGTAGCGTCTGTTGTCTCCTCCATACTTGGTCAATTTTTGGACTCATTATGAACTGTTTCAGAGCCCAAAGGCTTTGAACCTTCACTATTTCTTCTCTTTTGAGCTTCTGGCTTATTTGACATTGTCTCCTTCTTCTTTGACTTTTCTACTTAATTTCCAAGCTTGCTTGTAATCTATTTGATGAATTTAAGGCACATATTCACTCGAAATTTCTAAAAATTGATTATGAAGAGTTGTGCACAGATGATCCCAATTCTGGATAGACCCTACCGTTAGACTCCTAAACCATTGCAAGGCTTTAACTTTAAAGGGGGATGTCAATAACTTAACAACAATGGTCATTTAAGTTATTTCATGGATTGCATAGACATTTGCAATGTCTTACATGTGGTCAATCGAATTTGTCTGGTTCTCTCCAATGGAGTATGGAGTTTTCTGTTGGTACCCAGATTCTTTCTCCTTTTCAAGATGAGAAGTAACATAGATTCGACAGGGATCTTAGAGGAAGATAGATCATAAATGTGTATCATTTTATAGCCGGGGATGAAATCTAACCGACCCTTTGTTACTCAGGTTTGTGGAGAGATGGATAACACCTTAAGAGGATGTGATCTTATCCTAACTATTTTAGGTTGTGCCTTTCAACCAAGGTAAGAGAACCTATTTTGTAACCTTTGATTATTGAAGGAGACGCAGATACCTTTCTTTTGCACAAATTCTATAAAGAAAACCTTGAGAAAATATGATCAACACACCAAATTTGACTCTCACGAGTTGTCACTTCCATATTATGGAGATATTTTCAGCATAGGGCTAAGGTTACTAAAGACATTTGGAATCCTGATCTATGCTCTGCATACTTTAGCAAATGGATTTTGTTCTATCTGTGGATATACAGAGCAAAATAGGGTGGTTCGGGGTAGGATTGGTTATTTTGGATAAATTTTTGGTGGGAGATCAACAAGATAGATTGGAATTTGCCAAATCCTTGAGAAACTTCACAACAAATGGAGAACTCAATAACATAAAGCTTCAAAATAGTTAAAACATTCCTTTAACTAGAAGGTGTGCATCAATGGAGGCCCATACATGCACTTTTTCACACAATATTTGAGATTTTAGCACGAAGGCTCGAGTTAGAGGACCCAATAAAAAATAAAAATCTAAGATTAGTCACGCCTGAGGTACACCCAGAGGCTTACAAACAATCTCTATCATACAGATGAAAGAAAAGTGATTTTAAATCATTTATTTCATTCCCAGATGAAAGCTCTTCTGAAAAATGAAATTGCATATGCCACTAAACTATCACAAGGATTGAGATCTGTGTGATTGAAAGAGATTTTGATACAAGATTGCAATAGGAAAAGGAAAAACTACTTGCAGACGTTCTGAAAGTGAAATAAACACAAAATTTTCCAGAGATTTAACACAAATAAACTCAAAGTTTATCATATTTCATCAGCAGAGGAGAGTTATTTAAACAATCTCAAAGCTTATTGATGGCTATAAAATTGTAACCAACTCAACATGAATGAAAAATCTAATACACATAGGAAGTTAACCTCGTTTCTCAGAAAGTTTTCTAAGAAGATGAGCTTCTCTCAAAATTTTCTCATGAAAATGAACTCCTGACCATTTGTAGGACAAATTCATGACAATATATAACTTTCACTCACTCACTCACTCACTTTTCCCCTCAAATCTTCCCTCCAAAAGTGGAATATTCGAGGCACCTTTGCTTTGCAATATTTTTGGAAAATGACATTTAACAAACTCGCATAAAAGTTGCCAGTTGTTCTTTCAAAAGGTGAATCATTACAAAAATTTCATCATTCTTCAAAGTGGAAGCACGTTTTTCATTTCCCACGCATGTAGATCCCTTTCATTTCATCATTTCAACTTTTCCCTTCCCAATTTTTACTCTACAACTTTGGATCTGGTAATTCACGTTTTTCACGAACCAGAGTAAAAATTTATTTGAAAAATGCCTTGGATTCACAAATTGAACCCCCAAATTGATTAATCCGAACTCTGCAGGCCAAAACGACACGAATTGGCAAAAAATTTGATGAAGATTGATGCAAAAAACGCATCTCCAAACTTCCTGGAGCTCAAATGGCGGCCAAACTGGTGAAATACACAGCTACCGTCAATATGTTCCTCAACTTCAAATTTGAGCCATCCACGTGGTAGATCTCGGGCCTCGGGATATCTTTTTACCTTTTTACTACTTTTGGAAAATTTGCATATTTTCTTGATTTCATTCGCCACTCCACTAATGAGATTTGGGCTTGACACGTGGCGTAATATGACTGGATATGGAGTCATGGCTCAATTTTACACATTTTACATCTTTCTGGAAAAAAGGAAAAAATTTCATTTTTCCTCCACGACTCCGCCCTTCCGCTTTAAGTTTCTAAAGTGGGTGCCAAGCGGAACCCCGAGTCCCTTTATCCCTTTAACTCCCTTTTCCCTCAAAGTGAAAATTTGTCACTTTTCCTCCACTAGCCCACAGCTCTGCTATTGTCTTCTCAAATGAATTTTGACTTTTACCCTCAGGCTTGTGGGTTAGTTTGATACTTTGAGTCATTCGAATACAAGAGGAAAAATTTCCAAGTTTCCCCCGATGGTCTACCTCCCTGCCTCTTTGACTTTTCAAACTGCCACTTGTCACCACGGTGCACCTTGAGGCGGTCCCAAAAATTTGATACCTTGAATGAGCGCAGGCTCGCCACATGTCCTGTTCCAGATGAGATTTGTCTGAATGCTTGAAACCTAGCAGAAGGCACCGCGTGTCATGCTCCGAGGCAGTCTCCTTTTGGCCGTTGAAAATTCAAAGTAAAATGCAAAGCAAGCAGAGGCCTCCACATGTCCCCATCTCGCCAAGCCTCCACATGTCCTCCTAACACTATTTCAAAGCCAGACTAAAAATTTGATTCTTAAACGAGCGTCATTCACCCACGTGGACATATTTCTGAGTTGAGGCTTTTTATAGAATTTTTGAAGTATTTAGCTGAGCCGTGTCTAACCAAAAGGTGCCACGTCCCCTCTAGATGCAAGGATGCAAATTTGACCGGGAGAAAACACTCGTCAAACTGTAAAATACAGAAACATGAGAATTTGAGCCTGAAAATGATGTTTTCTTCAATGACAGAGAGTTTAGACAGTTACAAGGCTCAAACACAATCCTTAGGGACAGATCAAATCATTCTTCTTAAAGTATTTTAAGGTAGAACGTCAAGAACACAAATTCTAACTATGACAATAGAGGGAACAAGAAACCACATGAGTTTTTTGAAAGGACAGAGCCCAGGGAACTCAAAATATAGACCTTTCCAGAGGAACAAAGAAACTAGGAGACAAATATGGACCCATACATGATCTTTGACCCAGAGGTAGACTAAAAATGGCAACAAAGACCAGCCAAGCACAACATGGGGAAGGATAAAATGACAGAGGCTGTAAATCAATAAATTTCCAAGGGCACAAATGGGGCAAGACAATTTTGAGCACCAACACAGGCTCCGACTTAGGGATGGGCACTCCCTACGAGTGCCACAAGAACAAAAGTAGACCAAGTGCCAAAATATCCATTGGGAAAATGGAGTCATAAGCCAAAACACCCAAATACTAGCTGATAAACCGACCAAAACAACAAAAAATAGAGCAGAAAACAAACAACTGTACACTGTACAAGTGATATGCAAACCTCAGTTTTGGGGATCAATCCAAAAAATGCTTCAAATGTTTACCATTAACAATAAGCTCAAGAAATTCCCCATCTAATTCCTTGAGGAAAAAGGCATTCTCACCAATTCTTATGTCAATGGAATATGGGCCCATCCATAAAGTATCAAATTTACCATGCTTGCCCTTATCTTCATGCCTGTTATCCCACAATAGCACAAGATCTCTAATACTGAAATCTCTTGGGGTTACCTTCTTATCAAACAACTTCTTCATCCTCTCTTTGAATTTTACATGCCTCTGATGGGATGCTCTTTGTACTTCATCAAGCTCGACAATCTGATTAATCCTTGCTTCATATGGACTGATTTCTTGGTCTTCAAGTTGTTGAACAAACTGAAATGAAGACAATTTCAGATGTAAGGGTAGTAGAGCTTGTGTTCCATATACCAATTCAAATGGGATTTTACCAATAGCTCTTTTGGCAATGATCCTTTAGTCAACCCAAACAACAAAATTTTAGTTACTCACCCCACTTCTTCTTGTTCAATTCCAAAGTCCTTTTAATGATCTTAAACATGTTTTTATTGTTGGACTCAGCTTGTCCATTTCCTTGTGGATTGTAGTTAGAAACATATGTCAAATTTATCCCATACTCTTTGCACATTGCCACTAAAGGTCCAACTCTGAAACTCATGGCATTATCAGCAATAATCTTGACTAGCACTCCAAATCTGCAGATGATATGATTCAATATGAAGTCCATTACAACTTGGTGCATTGCCTTCCTAGTGGGGATCGCTTCCACCCATTTTGTGAAAAAATTAGTAGCTACCAAAATCTATTTGTGTCCAGCACTTGATGAATAAGATATTACACCAATGAAGTCCAATCCCCATTGTTTGAAAGGAGCTTCAATTGATACAAGTTGCAAAGGAAGGGGTCCTGAAGCTTTCAATATTCCGGAGAAACGCTGACAACTCTCACATCTTCTAACCAACTGAGTTGCATCCTTGAAAAGATTTGGCCACTAATAACCAACCCTCAGAATTTTGTGTGCAATAACTCTTCCAGCAAAATTTCCTTCATAAACTCCCTCATGGAAATCAACAATTATTTTGGGAGCTTCATCTTCAGTCACACATCTCAAGAGGATTCCTTCAGGGTTCTTCCAAGCCAACCCAAAGTTTGTAATGATATATTTTTGAGAAGCCAGTTTGAGGGCTCTTTTCTGATTTTTATTCAAATGCCCAGGGCAACATAAGTGTCTGAGATAAAAGATTACATCCTTGTACCATTCAGAACTCAACAATTTCTCAAGAACACATGCCCTTTCTTCCTCTACCTCATTTACTTCAGCATTCTGCAGATTGCTTTCAGCCATGAGCTTGGCAAGACCCAAACCTCTTACTAGCTTTGTGGTCTAGATGTCCATATCATACTCCTGTACAATTTTTGACCCATCTACACCTTTTTCTTGAGATCTCCATCTCTGATAAGATGTCTTTCACCATTGTGTGAGGAACATAAGCAACAATTTTAGAACTCAAAATATAAGGCCTAAAAAATTTTACTGCTTTTACCAAGGCAAATGCCTGTTTCTCCATGATTGTGTATTTTAACTCAGTTGCTTGCAATTCCTTACTAAAGAAGGAAATAGGTCTTTCAGCTCCATCATCATCCTTTTGCAAAAAAACAGATGCAATGGTGTGCTCAGAAGCAAAGGAGAATATTTGGAAAGGTTTCTTGTAATTTGGGGCTGCTAGAATAAGAGCATGCTTAAATGCTTCCTTGATTCCATCCAAAGCTTTAAGGGAAGCCTCTTCCCAATTGATATTTTGGTCCTTATTCAACATGTAAGTGATGGGGAGAGTCAAATCAGTAAAGTTAGACACAAATCTTCTAATGAAATTGATCTGCCCAAAGAAGGATTGGATTCCCTTCTTGGTTCTTGGAATTGGAACCTTGTTGATGGCTTCTACCCTCCATGGATCAATCATAACTCCTTATTTAGACACAATGTGACCAAGTAGTTTTTCTCTTTGCACTCCAAAATGGCACTTCTTTGGATTGAGTGAAATTCCATATTCTCTACATCTGATCAGCATTCTTTCCAAATGTTGCAAGTGGTCAATTCTTTTGCTAGAATAAACAGTAATATCATCTTGATAAACATCAATAAAATCATTGATATAGCCAATGAAAGAAACATCCATGGCCCTTTGAAAAGTATCTCCATCATTCATTAAACCAAAGGGAATCTTGACAAAAACATATGTTCCCCATGGAGTAGTAAATGCAGTTTTAATCCTCTCTGATTCGTTGACAACAACTTGGTTATAAACGAAGAAACCATCCAAAGTAGAAAGCATTTCAGAACTAGTCACTAATTGCAGTATGTTTTCCATGTTTGGTTGAGGATAGTTGTCTTTCATTGATGCTTTGTTTAGATTTTTTAAATCCACACAAAGTCTGATATCTCCATTTTTCTTTCTGACCGGCAAAGTTTGCAACCCAAGAAGAATACCTTGTGGGTTGAATGATTCCTCCATCTCTCAAATTTTTCAATTCCTCTTGCATTTTGAGAGAAAGGAGTGGGTTAATTGGAATTTTCTTCTATTTGAATGGTTTGACATCTTTCTCAAGAGGGATTTCATGTTGTAACAAGTCTTCTCTATATGCTTTCAGCTCGGAATAAGACCAAGCCAAACAGTCCTTATATTGTTTCAACAATTGGATATAGGATTGTTTTTCTTCCTTGTTTAAACCACTCCCTAACCAAATCTTCCTTGGTTTCTCCTTTGTTCCCAAGTCATGATCTTCAACATCTCTAGATGCAAACATGTTTCTATTGATTATACAATCACCATTGTTAAAATTTGACTCAAGAGCAACCAACCCTCTAGGGATGGTGTTAGTCTTCAATTGAATGATATCCCTGTCAAACAAGGTTTATTTTCCTTCAACATTACAAACTAATGGTTCCAAATCAATATGTTTATCCACAAACTCACCTTGGTTCTACAAAAACCTCTAAACCTAAGCATCATCATCAAATACCTACCAATGCTTGATGTTATCAGGGACTGCAGGCCTAGTGAGTATTTCAACATCATATTCACAATATGGAGAAATGATACAATTGTCAAATCTTCACCCCAACACTACTAGCCTATCTGCAATCGTATTTAAACTTCTTTCATGATGAACAATATTGAAGGAATCAAATATCTCCATCAGATCCCAAATTACATGATTGTATTGTTTCATTTGTTGATTTTTTGTTGCATACAGTTAACTTATTTGACAACCAACTCAAAACCTTCCTTTACAATGACATCCTTTACGCCATACTTCCAAGAAATCCTCAGCCCTAACAATAATGCCTCATACTCAACTATGTTATTGGTGTATTCAAAGTCAAGTTTGAAAGAAAAAACAAATTCCTCTTTGCTTGGAGAGGTCAAAACAACACCAGCACCATTACCAAATTTGGAGCAAGCTCTATCAAATAACAAATTCGATGGAGAGCCTACTTCTTCAAGACACTTAGACTGATCCATCTTGTGCTCCTTACCATTAGCAAACCCAATAAAATTATCAACATCAACATCAGCAAATAATACTTCATAAGGAGCATTTTTAGATCCTCAATTAGATGCAACATCGTCTTCTCTCCATATAATTTTACAATGCCACCTTAAATGGGAATGGTGGAAAAAGACATATCCATTTGGACACTCCCTCCAACACTTGCAGCCCACTTTCTTGACAACAACATAACCCATTTGGCAGGGCAATCGACAATTACAACATAAAGTTTCAAATTCTTACCTGGATAGGCTGCAAGTTGCACCACCAAACCTTTGACACATCCAACAACTAGCACTTCCCTGGAATCCATGGTAGTACACTTTCCATACGCTTCTGTTACTTTGATATCTAACTCATTCATAACTTCCAAAGGCATGACATTGCATGATGCCCCAGAGTCAAACATACAATTATGTAACAACCTGTCCTTGATGATCAAAGTTGTGAAGAAAGGGTTAACACTCAACTGAGATTCATCCAAGGATGTTCCCAAATATACCTCCAGTGGTTCACCAAATTCTTCCAATGCTGATGTCTTTCCTACCTCTGCAATAGCAAGTGGAGCTTCTACAACATTCACATTCCTTTTCATGGCAGCCTTCTCCTCCTTCAATCCTAAATACTCAAGTGCTCTCTTCTTGTGCTCAGGGATTCTAAGAAGCTCAAAAATTGGAAAAAATACCTTAATTTGGCTCAAAACTTGAGTGATGTCATAGGGAATGTATTTAGGAAAAACAACAGTGGAAGGAGGGCTGGAAATTTCATCAGATGACACAAGGTTTTTAACAATTTGAGCATGGGGTGAAGACATAACTTTTGCTTGGGACAGAATGGCTCTTAGCAGATGTTTCTTTCTTAGGAACCTCTTTTGGGATATTAGAAAGCAATGGGGTTTTATTTTTGACCTGAGGCCCAGCTCCCTTGATAGCCTTACTTCTTGTGTTATACTCCTTCTCTTGGGCCACCACAACATTCATAAGCAGCTGCCTATCCTCTTCCGAGGGTATACCTCCATCATACTTCTTGATCATCAACACCCTCAAGTATTCAAAATCATTATTGGGAAGCTCAAAGGCTTGTACATTATCAATTTCTAAAACATGAGGAGGAAAAATATGTACCCATTGGATGCAATCCCAAAAGCTAGCAGCAATCCTTGCACTTATCACTTCAGTGGATGTTTCTCCTTGACATGAGTTTATAGGGTAGTCCACCATGCAAGCATCATCATCCATATTACAATCATCATCTTCCTGTTCAGTTTTTCTTATCTGTTCCACATGGAGGATGGGGTAATAAACATTTTTCACACCAATCAATTTTATTTTCATCATCAACAACAACCACTCTAGTATTTAACAGATCAGGCACTACCTTACTTTCCTTGTCCTGAGATTGCCTATTTCCAAATCCAATAGGCCCTTTACCTTTGTCATCAAATCTCTGCTCATTCCTATGGTGATTTCTGAATCTATCTTGTGCTTGTTACCTAGGTTGACCTTGTGAAGTTTGTCCAATTCCCTTCTCAGCTCTTTCCAACTTGTAGGAAATCTCTTTGACAGCCCTTGCCAAAGTTTTCACCACTTCCTCCAAGTCTACACTCTTGCTTGCTTGAGGTTTTTCTGGGTTTATTAGTTTAACACCTTCCCTCTTAGGAGGTTTTCCAATGGCCTTGATGTTGTTCTCAATTTACAGAGCCATAGTAAAGGCCTACCTCAAAGTGCTAGGGTTTTTATCCCTCAAATAATATGCGGCCTTCTTGTCAAATGCATCAGCATAATTTATAAGACAAGATTCATCACATGGTCTCAAATTCACAGGCAGTATTCTCAATGTCTTATTGAATCTCATATTAAAGTCATGCACTAACTCATTAGGATTCTTTTTAATATTCTTTAATTCTGACAAAAGAAACCTAGGGTCTGTTTTGTCACCATACTGCAATCTAAATGCATTCTTCATTTCAGTCCAAGAATCAATAGAGTTATCAGGCAGAGCTTTATACCCGTCCCTTGCATCCTCTTCTAATGTATGAATAAACAATTTAATATATACATCTTCAAACTCTATTTCAAAATCCTCCATCATATTGACAAAGAGTTTCAGATGCTGATTATCAGTTATTGCATTATTTCCTTGAAACTTAGGCAATCTTTTTCTTACATCCTGTGGCATAGCATTCGGATAGCCATCCATACCTCTAAAAATAATGCAACCAAAGTATTAACAAAAAATGGAGGTTTGGGTGGAGGCTGAGCCATATTATTCTGAGGAGGTGACTCGGTTCAGAAGTAGTTGAGTAAGTATTGCAATATTCAACCGCATGCCAATCAATTTCACCAATGGAGATCTCTTTTCTTGATGCTTGATCTCCCACAACCTTCAAAATTTTTCCTCCTTGTGAATTAGAATTTTCAAACTCTGGAAACAACCTTCTACTAGGGTCCGCAGCGAAGAAAGATCTTCTTCCTTCTAGCTTTGCAAAGGTTAGTAACAAATTCACAATTGATAGAGGTTAAGACAATGGCATTTATCAAAATCAAAACAACCTGGAGTTTCCACTAAGGATTTTCACCCTAGTTGTGCAAATGCACTAAAATAATCTGTCAAATGTTTGTCAGCACTAAAAATCATGCAAAGATTTACAAATCAAACCCTCCTTCACCCAAATTTATCAATGGTGAGGCAAACATCTATACAATAACTACTGTAAAAATTGGACATACAACATGCAAAACTTATAAGTTTGTTCGATTCTTACAGATCTGATCAGTAAATGATGTTTACAAAACTTATTTACACATAGAATTGTAAGAAACATTACCAAGGTTTGGAAAACTTTAAATTCTTCAAAGAAGTCCCCTGTAGTAACACCAGAAACGTGTTGTTACCCAGATTCGTTATCCTTTTCAGGCCGAGCAATAACACATATTCGACAAGGAGCTAAGAGGTAGATAGATCATAAATGTGTATCATTTTGTAGTTCGGGATGAAATCTAACTGACCCTTTGTTACTCAGGTTTGTGGAGAGAAGGATAGCACCTTAAGAGGATGTGATCTTATTCTAACTATTTTAGGTTGTGCCTTTCATCCAAGGTAAGAGAACCTATTTTGTAACCTCTGATTATTAAAGGAGATGCATATACCTTTCTTTTGCACAAATTTTATAAAGAAAACCATGGCAAAATATGATCAACACACCACATCTGACTCTCACGAGTTGTCACTTCCAAATTATGGAGATATTTTCAGCATAGGGCTAAGGTTACTAAAGACATTTGGAATCCTGATCTATTCTGCATACTTTAGCAAATGGATTTTGTTCTTATGTGGATATACAGAGTAAAATAGGGGTAGTTCAGGGTAGGATTGGTTATTTTGAATAATTTTTTGGTGGGAGATCAACAAGATAGATTGGACTTTTCCAGATCCTTGAGAAACTTCACAAAAAATGGAGAACTCAATAACAAAAATCTTCAAAATAGTCAAAACATTCCTTCAACCAGAAGGTGTGCATCAATGGAGGCCCAGACATGCACTTTTTCACACAATCTTTGATAATCTAGCACAAAGGCTCGAGTTAGAAGACCGAATAAAACATTGAAATCTAAGATAATTCATGCCCGAGGTACACCCAGAGGCTTACAAACAATCTCTATCAAACAGATGAAAGAAAAGTAATTTTGAATCGTTTATTTCATTCCCAAATGAAAGCTCTTCTAAAAATTGAAATTGCATATGCCACTAAACTATCACAAGGATTGAGATTTGTGTGGTTTAAAGATATTTTCATACAATATTGCGATAGGAACATGAAAAACTACTTGTAGACATTCTGAAAGTGAAATAACCACAAAATTTTCCAGAGATTTAACATGAACTAACTCAAAGTTTATCTCATTTCATCATTAGAGGAGAGTTATTTAAACAATCTCAGAGCGTGTTGATGGCTATACACTTGTAACCAACTCAACATGAATGAAAAATCTAACACATAGGAAGTTAACCTGGTTTCCTAGAAAGTTTTCTCATAAGACGAGCTTCTCTCAAAAATTTCTCATGAAAATGAACTCCTGACCATTTGCATGACAAATTCATGCAATATATAACTTTCACTCACTCACTCACTCACTTTGCCCCTCAAATCTTCCCTCCAAAAGTGGAATATTCGAAGCACCTTTGCTTTGCAATATTTTTGGAAAATGACATTTAACAAACTCATAAAAAGTTACCAGTTGTTCTTTCAAAAGGTGAATCATTACAATACTTTCATCATTCTTCAAAGTGGAAGCATGTTTTTCATTTCCCACGCATGTAGATCCCTTTCATCTCATCATTTCAACTTTTCCCTTCCCAATTTTTACTCTGCAACTTTGGATTTGGTAATTCACATTTTTCATGAACCAGAGTAAAAATTTATTTGAAAAATGCCTTGGATTCACAAATTGAACCCCCAAATTGATTAATCTGGACCCTGCAGGCCAAAACAACATGAATTGGCAAAAAAATTGATGAATATTGATGCAAAAAATTCATCTCCAAACTTCCTAAAGCTCAAATGGTGGCCAAACTAGTGAAATGCACAGCTACCATCAATATGTTCCTCAACTTCAAATTTGAGCCCTCCACGTGGTAGATTTGGGCCTCGGGACATCTTTTTACCTTTTTACTACTTTTGGAAAAGTTGAAAAATTTCTTGATTTCCTCCGCCACTCCACCGATGAGATTTGGGCTTGAAATGTGGTGCAATATGATTGGTTATGGAGTCGTGGCTCAATTTTACACATTTTGCATCTTTTTGGAAAAAAGGAAAAAAATTAATTTTTCCTCTGCGGCTCTGCCCTTCTGCTTCAATTTTCTAAAGTGGGTCCTAGTGGAACTCTGGGTACCTTTATGCCTTTAACTCTCTTTTCCCTTAAAGGAAAAATTTATCACTTTTCCTCCACCATCCTGCACCTCTGCTATTGACTTCTCAGATGAATTTTGACTTTGTACCCTTGGGCTTGCGGGTTAGTTTGATACTTTGAGTCATTTGAATACAAGAGGAAAAATTTCCAAGTTGCCCCCGATGGTCCGCCTCCCTGCCTCTTTGAATTTTCAAACTGCCATGTGTCACCACGGCGCACCTTGAGGTGGTCCCAAAAATTTGATACCTTGAATGAGTGCAGGCTCGCCATGTGTCCTGTTTCGGTGAGATTTGTCTGAATGCTTGAAACCCAGTGGAAGGCACCATGTGTCATGCTCTGAGGTAGTATCCTTTTAACCATTAAAAAGTCTAAGTAAAATGCAAAGCAAGCGGAGGCCTCCATGTGTCCCCATCTTGCCAAGCCTCCACATGTCCTCTCGATGCTATTTCAAAGCCAGACCAAAAAGTTGATTCTCAAATGAGCCTCGTTCACCCACATGCACATATTTCTGAGTTGAGGCTTTTTATAGAATTTTTGAAGTATTTAGCTGAGCCACATCCAACCAAAAGGTGCCACGTCCCCTATAGATGCAAGGATGCAAATTTTACTGGGAGAAAACACCCGTCAAACCGTAAAATACAAAAACATGAGCATTTGAGCCTGAAAATGAAGTTTTCTTCAATGACAGAGAGTTTAGACTGTTGCAAGGCTCAAATACGATCCTTAGGGACACATCAACCCATTCTTCTTCAAGTATTTCAAGGTAGAACATCAAGAACACAAATTCTCGACTGTGGTAATAGAGGGAACGTGAGAAACGTGAGTTTTTCGAAAGGATAGAGCCCGGGGAACTCAAAATATAGACCTTTCTAGAGGAACAAAGAAACTAGGAGACAAATATGGACCCATACATGATCTTTGACCCAGAGGCAGATTAAAAATGGCAACAAAGACCAGCCAAGCACAACATGGGGAAGGATAGAATGACAGAGGCCGTAAATCAATAAATTTCCAAGGGCACAAATGGGGTGAGACAATTTTGAGCACCAACATGTTCTTCAATGCTGCAACTGGAATTGGATTTTGTGCATTAAGAGCAAATGGGCTACTGCCAATGAAGTTGACGTAGGGTTTGGGTTGCGTCATTCTGATTGGTTGAAGGATTATAATTGAATGAATGAAAGGCCTACTAGGTGGAGGTGTTGACAAGGTCCTTCTTAGTGGAGATGGAGATCTTTGATCTCTTCTCCCTCTCCTTGCTCTATCTGGGGATAAATGTAGATAGACAAATAGCCCCTCTTATCTGGTTCTTGACATTTTTTGGATACTTCTCATGAATTTTCTAGGATTGGACTGCTGAAATCATTAGATTTTGTGCCCCTTTTTTTCTTTTGGATTCGTCAGATGTGCATTTTCAGAGCTCCTTATAAGATGGGAGATCACAATAAGTACACATCAATCTTGTTCCAATAAAATGAAGACTGCTGGTCCCACCGGGCATGCCAAATCTATTGATGTAGAATCACAACACCCCTGGAGTCTGTAACTTGATGTGTTGAGACTCACAGTGTGATTGCATAACATGGAGCATCTCTCAAAGTGTGGGACTTTACGAATTGAGAGAGCTCTCCGGATGAAGGCTAACTCCTATCCCTCTGTTCAGGTGCACACATTCAAATTACACAGGGTTTTATCCTAAATCCTATTCTAATTTTCCAAGGAGACAGAGTTAAGGAGATGCAAGAAAATAAAACCTAAACTAACAAGGGTGATACACCAAAGGAATGTTGAAACACATGCTTTCCTATAAACACAAACCATAAAAATGTAATACTATCACCATGGACAAATAACTAGGATTGCAATGAGTGATCAAAAAGGAGACAATGAATGCAACAGAGAGTTGAAAATCATCCACAAACATGCATTATCACTCCAAAAGTTGATACAGTGCATTACAATGGCCAAGAGGCACAAACTTCCATTACAATTTGAATGGAAGGCTTGAAACTCCACAAAATCACTTACAGATAAGAGAAGAAGGGAGGGAGCAGAGCAGAAATGTCAAACCTTTTGAAAAATACACCTCCTTACAATATATAGGAAGAATGATAGAAAGAGGTAGAAGAAATCTAGACTCTTGTTCAACCACCCCAGAGATGCATTGAATCCTCTTGCAAAATTAACGGGTCTCATGACACAATTCATGCCCCTATTTTTGTTTCTTGTAGGGAAAGAAATACCTCCTTACGATAGTGGGTGATGAACATGACAACCTCAAGAATGATAGCCTGTATTTACTCCAGTCATAGTTGAAATCATCTGAAGATCAGGGTTGGGCTCTCAATATGGGATTTCACAATCTTTTCACATCTAATCATTTAAAAAAATTGGTGGGATTTATGATTCTCATAATCTTTTCCAAATTTATTTGGAGTTGGAATCTACCCCTTGAGATCTCAATGGAGCCCCGTGCATCTTAAGATTTAGCTGCCATTTTTTCACTCCTGAAGTTACGCTGGTTAGAAACTTTGTCTCACCCGTGGCATGCTCTGTTTCTTTGTTTTTGGCTAAGTCCCCACCCATGACTGGCAGATCAACTATGTCTAACCCTAGACATGTGGAAGGCTTGCACTTTTTTGGGGCCTGCCTTTGGAGTTGATCTTTGAAGTTACGTCAAGCTGACACATAGTGCCTTTTATGAGTTCTACCCTGTTTAGAATATTCAATGACCAGATCTACCTTTTCGAGCTCTAAAAATGTGGTCAGCTAATGCTTATTTAGGACTTTCCTTTTTGCTTCTACCTTTGAAGTTGCACCAACGAGGCACATGGAGGCCTCCACAAGCTTTTAGACTTTTCTACTGTCGGTTCTACCTTTTTAGACTCTGTACATGTGGAGGGCTGATGCTAATTCAGGGTCTCCACTTTGGGTTGCGCCTTTGAAGTTGCTTCTGATGAGGCCATAAATTGGCCATAAATTACCATTATTTTGTCCTTCCAAGTTACCTTTGAAAGTGGATTTAAATGTAATCTAGGAACTTATAGTTTGCTTAAGATAGAGTATAAGATATATATCTTATTCATTTTTTAGAGATATTTTGTTATCGATCTTGTTGACTAATCCTATTGATTATTTGGGAAAATATGCAAAGTCTTGTGTATGCAAGCCATAAAGGAAAAATAATGCTATTATTGGGAAAAGTGGAATTGATCATGAATAGTACATTTAAAATCAAGAATGATTTCATATTCAGATTCCTCTCGAAACATTATGCAAGTTCAAAACAAGAATCATCTCAATCTGATGTCGCATGTAAAATTTATAGTTATTTTAAGTTAGCTGTGGAACTCGTACAATTAGTTCCGGAACTCACAGAGTTAGTTTCAGAACTTGCAGGTTTAGTTCTAGAACTCGCAGGTTTAGTTTCAGAACTCAAAAATTTAGTTCTAGAATTTGTATCAATTGAATGACAGTTAGTTCCAGAACTTTCAATTCATGGAAAAATCAGATTTTGTTCCGAAACTTGCAGATTTAGTTCCGGAACTTGCATAAAAGGAATGACAACTTTAGTTCTGGAACTTGCATTAACGGAATGATAGTTTTTTAGGGATTGTGAAAAATCAGAGATTCCAATGGGAAATATAAGAGAGGGTTTTTTTTATAGAAATGTTTTAAAAAAAAACCTCATTCAGATTTACTACAGGTTTTACCAATGAAGAGAGATCTAACTTTTAGTGAGCCACAGTCTGAGGAAAAGTGTATTAGACAAGCACGAAAAGTTTCATTAACAGAAACATAAAAGTAAAATAGAAAATATGAGAGAGGTTTTTGTTCATATCAACGTGTTTAAAAAAACCTCATTCATATTTTCTATAGGTTATACCAATGAAGAGACATCTAACTTTTAGTGAGATGCAGTCCGAGGAAAATTATATCAGACAAGCACTAAAAGTTTCATAAACAGAAACAAAAAAGTCAAATAGAAATAATGAGAGATATTTTTGTTTATAGAAATGTTTTTAACAAAAACCTTATTCATATTTTCTATAGGTTTTACCAATGAAGAGAGATATAACTTGTAGTAAGCCGTAGTCTGAGGAAAAATGTATTAGACAAGCACTAAAAGTTCCATAAACAGAAACAAAAAAGTCAAATGGAAAATATGAGAGGGGTTTTTTTTCATAGAAATGTGTTTAATAAAAGCCTCATTAATGTTTGTTACATGTTTTACCAATTAATAGAGATCTAACTTTTAGTGAGCTGTAGTCCGAGGAAACGTGTATTAGACGAGCACTAAAAGTTTCATAAACAAAAACAAAAAATTCAAATGGAAAATCTAAGAGAGGTTTCTATCCATAGAAATGTTTTTAACAAAAACCTTATTCATATTTTCTACAGGTTTTACAAATCAAGAGAAATCTAACTTTTAGTGAACTGCAGTCTGAGGAAAAAGCGTATCAGACAAGCGTCAAAAGTTCCACAGTAAAAAACAACAAAGTCAAATGGAAAATCCGAGAAAGGTATTCGTTAAAAATCATATTTTGAGAAAAATTCTCCATCCAATAATGTATAAAAATAAAATCATTATGATTCTTGTTACCAAAATGCAAGGAGAAGATTTAGGAGAAAATCTTTCTAAAATAAGCAAGATAAGATTTGACTTCAATAATATATCTCTCTCCATATTCTGTGGAGATGGAGATATTAGTTGTTAGGATTGGAATAAAGATAATATTAGATTGTATTTCCTAAAATAAGGAGTTGGTTGGATGCATGAATTATAAATGCAACCATCCACACTGAGATATGTAATTTTCTTTCTCCTAAGAAATAAAGATATGTTCTTTCCTCTCAAATATTCTGTAGTTTTAAAATCAGAAGTATGATTTAAATCCTCTTCTAAGAAATGATTTGGAAACTCATTTAAAGGAAGATGGATCTATGTATTTATGTTATGTTTATTCATTTGTCTGTAATTCATTTTGTTGTATTGTTTTTATTTTTGTATTGTGAAAATTCAGTTTGTTTTGAACATGCAGGTGTTTTGTTTAATTATGTTTATTTCCAATTCAAGAAATTTAAATTTATGCAAGTGTGTTTAAATTGCTGTAAGTTTGATTTCCTTCATACAAGTGTGATTTATTTTATGCAAACTTTATTTCTGCAAGTTTGCATAAATTTCTGCATGTGTGCTTTCAATTTATGCAAGTTTGGATTATGTTTAAGGGAGCTGCTTTCCAAGATATTCTTCTCTTAATGAATACAACCTTTAGACACCAACCCATATTGACATTATTAATGATGAAGATTGATGACCCTCATCAGCGCCATTGTGACATGTGGAGGCTTCCGCTCACTCCCTTAAACTTAGTCAATTCGGGTCTGCTCCCTTTCACGGTCCCTGAATACGTGGAAGGCTGGTGCTTGTTTGGGAACCCACTTTTGATTGTACCTTTGGAGTTGCGTCAAGCTGACACATGGCTCCTTCCATGGCTCTGCTTTATTTTCTTCATTTTTTGCCTAAGTCCCTTCTGTTTGGTGAAGGTATTATGTCCAACCCTGGACACGTGGAGGGCTGGCGCTAATGGCTGGACTTTTTCAATGACTGGTACTACTTCCTCGGGCCATGGACACATGGAGAGTATGCGCTTGTTTGGGGTCTCCATTTTGTAGTGCCTTTTGGAATTGCATCGAGTTGACACGTGGGGGCCTCCGCTGACCTCGCAACTTTACACTTGGTGAAAAAACCTCCATGGGCTCGCGGGCCTGCACTTGAAAATCGTGCCATTTTGTGAAAAGTGAAAAAGTTACAAAATTCCCCCATAGACCCAACGACTCGAATTTACCCTTGGGAAAAATTTCCTCCACGTCCCTGTAGACCTACTTAGTAAAAGAAATCATCCCCCGACCCATCAGCCCACATTTTTCACTTAGCGAAAGAAATCCTTCACGGGCCTATGGGCCCACAATTTTAACTTATGTATTTTGCGAAAAATGAAAAAATGCTAAAATATCTCCTACTACCCCACCGGTCCACAATTTTCCCATTTAGCAAAAAGTCTTCCCCAGGCCCGTCGGCCTGCATTTGGCAAAATATCCTCCCCAGGCCTGCTGGCCCGCCATTTGCAAAATATGAGTTAGAAGGACTTCTTTATATTTCTGGAAAGGGGAAGAAATTTCCTATTTGATGGATGTTCTTTCAGTGGACCTTAAGTGCTTAAAATATATAAAAAATTCAGATTGAAGCACGAAAAGGGGGAAAATGGTATTAGTTGCCCAAAAATAAGTCTTAGCTTATTTTGGTCAACACATACATACATATATACATACATACATACATACATATATTTGTGTGTGTGTGTGTTAATGTTAGGGAAACAATGTAAATTTTATTATCTCCTCTATAAATTGATATATATTTTAAAAATCAATTAAAATTCCTATTTAAGTATATCTGTGAGGTGTTGACACTCATTTCTATAATTCATGACTTGGAACAACCTAGATTGTACAATACTCTTACACTAGCTCTCACTTGTTCAATTTAACCAATTAGGTTGTCCCTAGATATGTATCAATCATTATTTCTTGTATACATAACCTACTTGTTCACACAATGGTCATATTAGTCAAAAAATTTAGGCTATACCCTTGCATATCAAAATTCTAACTTACAGATTGCCCACACATGCATCTGAGATCATAACAGATAGGGACAACCATACTACCCATATGCTATGGCCGGTTAAGAAAATTTGGTCCCTCCTCCTCTAATGGCACAATTGTAATGTGAATCCATTTGGTACATACCTAATCAACCTTATTCAAGTTTTCCACAATCAAACACATATATAAGAATGTTATCGATCTCCCATTGAGAGAGGAATTCATTCTACTAGAATCCTACCATTCCAATGAGAAAAATCCAAGATAAATCACAAGAAAAGATATTCAAAGACTCCCTTGAGCTCCACATACTCTGCATACTCATTCTTAGGCATTCATACACTAAGTTCTATAGATACAAAGGCCCATTGTCAAATTCAAATCAAGGTAAGGAAAGTATCAAGTACAATTCTATTCTTGCAAGATCATGGTTGTGAATTTCGTTTCCCACAACCCACCTAATATTTAGTTTGTAGCACTCTCTCACCATCTAGGGTTTTGAAGAATGGATTAGTTGCACAATGTTAGAGGTCCAGATTCTATACAAGAGTGGATCAGGAATTAGTTAATAGGAACATGAAGTTACATAGGCTGAAAGTTTAGAAGGACCAAAGTGTACATGGAAAAGGCCATAGTGGAGGTATGCTTTGGGCCATACCATACGCCATGGTCAAGAAAACTGGCCAGGTCACCGTTTCAATAGAGAGGTTCTATCAGCTCATTTCTAGCCATTTCTAGTCATCATATCAACCCAAATCAACACAGGAATTAGGTTTCCAACTAAGTCTTCTTATCCCTCTCATTGTTAATACTTGGCTACATTGTTTATCATTGTTTATTTTTGTTCATATGACTATTCCTAATATTATTGCAATTATCCTTGGCAAATAATTGATTAGCATAATGTTATAGGATTATGGTCACACTAAAAAGGGGGGATCGTGCCTTGTGGTGGATTCTATATCTTCTCACTTCACCATTATCCCTCTACTATTATTGTTCTTGATTTTTTTTCGAGCCCCCCTCGGGTGGTATCTTTTGTAAACCAATCCCAATTGCCTCATATTGAATCAATGAATCATATTCAACAAGCTCCTATTGTGGTGGTGAAGGATAGGAAAACCTCCTCTTCTCCTTATAGGTATCCCTTTTGACCTATTACCTCTTTACGCATTCTTCTCCCATGTGATTCTAGTGATGAGCTTAATGAGGAGTGGATGGTAGTCCAAAACAAGAAAAGAGACTCTACTAAAATGCAATCATCCCCTTCTTATATGAAACTCACATGACATTCTTCAGTTTTTAGTAGATTGTATCTATTTGATGTTGGTGTTGCATAGGGGCTTGATGCTACCTAACATTTGTTTATGTCATGTTTTTTTTTATGATCATTGTTGTATCTAAGCTTCAGGAATTTCCCCCCTTAGGTATGGTCCTAATCAACAAACCTTTATCCTTAATATAAAAATTGATTAGGATAATCTACCATGAATTTCTACCCCCTAAGATATCAACTATTTAGGTTAACTAATTTTGTGAACCCCACTCTAGATCAAACCTTGGTTTCTGTAGGGATTCTTCTTCTTACTTTATTTAAGATATATCAATTTTTATAGGATTTGTAGTCGCATTATATTCTGATTTCATCCTTTTTCTTGTGCTCAAACTTAGTTTCAAATTTATCCCAGGGTCTCATGGTTGGTCTTCCTCTTTCAGTCACTTTCTAGGGCTCCTAACTATAAAATCACTTTTTGTTTCATTTCTCACGCATAATGACTCTAATTTTCAATTCCTTTTAGGGTATTTTTAATGTTTTCATATAATCAACAAAAATATCTTTTTCTTTTCCAAAATTTGTTGCACACTTTTTGGAAATTAAAAATTACTATTTATAGTAATTAGGGAATAATCAGAAAAATATACACTTTTGGAATTCTCCCCTATATGTGTATCTTTCAATTTATCAGTTTCAAATAACTCTTTTCATTTTGCAAAATTTAAATTCTATTTCGAGATATGGTGATTTTATTCGTTAGACGACATTCACTTTTTGCTCCATATCATTGTTTGGGTTTTATCCTTACAATATCTTAATTTTTGGCCCTCTATATGCTTATTATTTTCCCTTTTTTGCAGATAGTTCAACTTCATAGGGTTTCCCAATGATTATATATTCTTTCAAATGATGGTTGAGGCTTATCCATTGTATATCCAAGTCAAAATCCATAATGTATTGGTAAAATGTTCTCTTGTTGATAATGATTATGGGCTTAACATATGTATCATTTATTTTTTATGTCATATTAGACTTTATGATAATGACTTAACTCTCTCTTCCTTATGCACTTTTGGTTTTGAAAATACACGTAAGAAACTATTAGGGGAGATCAATTTTCTAATTACGATCGGTCTTTATACTCTTAATGTTCCATGCCATGACATGTCTAATAATCTCAAATTATAATATTCCCCTTGCGAAACCTTTGGTTACATGATATACACCACCTTAGAACCCTCGGGCCCAAAAATTTCTCATCAAGGATCCACTCATATCTATAATTGGGGTATTCTACAAGATCTCCTTGATACAAATCCTTTTGAATAGGATATTTCTTCTTCCTCTCAAAATTTTATTTCAACTACATTTGTGCACAATTTTCTTTCTAATGATACATGTGTTCCTTCCCCTCTTCCTATAAATAATATTGTATCTACTCATCCACAAAATGTTATTACAAATGATCGTTATCTCTCCTTGTAACATGATGTCTTAGATGATTGTGAAAATAATGTTGTTATAAATTATGAGTGTATTTCTACTATTTCTTTTCAAAGGGATATTTTACAAAATGGTGAACATAATGATGTTTATGTTTCTTCTTCTTATTTTTCCCATGCTAAGGAATTTTTTCCATAATGGATTCCAATCTCCCATTCCTTATACATTTTCTCGTAGCTCTTTTAGTTCCAATGTAACTTCTCCACTAGCTGACCCAAATATCCAATTCAAACCTAATCTTTTCCCCATGGCTACATATAATAGTAAGATGCAACCATGGGGGGTTCACTTTGTAAACGTATTTTATAGTACATTTGTTTGAATGGTATTAAATAATACCCCTAATATTAGTTTTTACATCTAATTATTCAATCGATAATACCCCCTCCTGTTATATTATTAGAATGAAAATATCCCCTATTTTTTCCATATACCTTACTTACAATTTTATTTACCCCTTTTTATTTCTACCTTAATATATCAAATAGAAAATATACCATGTTTTCCACTCAATTATTATCTTCATATTATACCGTTTCTCTAGAAAAATATTTCGAAGCCATTTAATACACAATATCAATTATGTTAATGTTAAACTTATACATTTATCAATAGTTATTCAAATAGTTAAGATGGTGAAATAATATCGTTTTTGTTGAAAAGTATACTAAATCCTAGTTTTCTAAAATATTATTATTTCTTGGTTAAGAATCTCCTAATTATATTTCCATATTCAAATAAATATTATAATTTAACTTCATGACAACACTCCTTTTAAAAATTTAAGGTATTTAGTTTTAAAAACTAGGGGTCAAATATTTTAATATAATGTTAAAATTAACCCCACCTCTCCTTTGGCACACCTCTCTAACCTAACCCCAATGCCTAATTCAAAATATTAGTAAATTAAACTCTTACACCCCTAATGTCTACCAATATATTGAATTTGATTTTATCAATTTTAATTACATCAATATTAATGAATGTGATACGATATTGCCTTGCCAATGAAACCCCCATGGATGTAATCACTCATGGAGCCTATTACTAAGTATGTTATTCATACACAAGAAATCCTTTCTCGAATGCATGTTTTAGGTAATTTTTGTCCAAAATAGCACCCCATGCTATTTTGAACAACTCATCCAAGTTTTTGACTTATGCATCCCCAGATTAAAGACCCGCGGATTGAAGAAGTTGAGGACACAATCTTCTAAAACATTGTGAAAAACTTAGTGTTTCACAACATGGAAAGTACAATATTATGAAAACTGGTAAAAGATGAATTTTTTTGGATTTGGTGAATTCAATGTGATAAATCATGTAGTCCAACCAGAAAAATCCACAGAACAAAGGAACATAGTCACAGGTAAAAAATGATGTACAACAAGGAAGAAGACCTATGCAACATAATAAAAGCATTCAATAGATAAGTGAAATTTTTTTCAAAACTTGTGGGATGTGAAAATTTAATAAATGAAAGAGGAAGCCATGGATAAAAAAAATCATCTAAATGCTACAAGACATTAATAAGCTTAGCCTATTTTGAATCAGACACTCAACACTCCACCAACTCAAATTTAATTTTGAGCGGCACCGTCCTCCTACATTGATGATCTAATGGTGTCCACTTGGAGCAATGTTAGGAAACCATACCTAATCTATTATTGTTCCTTGGTGGTGGTAGGTGGTTGATTTCATTAATCATTGGATGCGATTGATATCCTCCTCTCCTCTTTCTCTAAAATTCTATAAATGAAAATGAAAATGAAAATGACACAATATGACATTTTTACTGAACTTACAACTCCCCTTTATGATATTACAAAAACATTTCTCATGGCCTCTATAAATCACATGTTAATATTTATTACCTTATATTTGTGTCTATAAAAAGTAAATTTTTGATATTAATGCATGTTTGGCTTCATTACTTTGAATGTTTTGCATCTGGTATGAACATATTTGTTCTCTTGCATTCCTTCATTATTTTGTACTTATTTTCATTTAAAGTTGTGTGCATATTTTAAATATTCAATTTTGTATTCACGTCTATCTCTTTTACTTCCATCATCAATCAATTTTCTATTTTGATACATCACCTCTTTTTTATTTTAGATCTTTCTTTATCTTACCCCTATCTATTTAGATTTTCTTAGTTTAGGATTAGATAGTGTTAGAGTACAAGATGATTAGAGTGTTTGGAGTGAAATGGGGTGAGAGGAAAAAACCATTTTATATGAGGTTTTATTGTGATTTCCCCTGAAACTTTCAAGACTGTTTATGTTTTCACTAAATTTATGAACCCAATTTTAGTAATGTGTGAGTTTTAATGAAAACAATTTTTGCATGCCCGGTGGGATGGGTTTGATGATATTTACACCATCTACACTAAGATTAGTGTGTATCTTAGCATATTTCATCTTTTAGAGGAACCTTTCTATACATATGGTGACTCTTCAATTTAAATCATGTTGATTTAGTAGTCTAGTGCCCACTTCTATGAGAATAATAAAAACAAGGAATAGTGTATCAAAAGGCGAACCTTTTAGTACCTATGAATCTCACTAAGGATAAGAAGATAAATATCATTATAAATATATACATCACCTTCAAATAGAAGTCTTTCACTCCTCCTAGTAGATCATTCACTTTTCCCATTAGAAATTTAAGGCCTATTCCTTTCATGGCACATCAAAGGAATCTCCCCTTTGTAATTTTTCATGGTGGTATTCCCTTGTCCATAAATGTCCAACATGATATATATATATATATATATATATATATATATATATATGTATGTATGATATATATATATATCTATGTATGTATGTATGTATGTATGTATGTATGTATGTATGTATGTATGTATGTATGTATGTATATATATGTAGTCATTGAAAAGTATTCCTTTCTTCAATGGTGAAAACCTTAAAACCCTTGGAGATCATATCCATGATTTTGTAAATGTATGTTTAGTTCACATTATTACTGAGGATGATATAACAATTAGGCTTCTAGTTTCTTATTAAAAGGAAAATCTCTTCAATGGTTTAGGAGCTTGTGGCCTTCTTACATTCACGCATGGGATGAGCTTGGAACATCCATTTTTTAGTAATTTGATGAAAAAGTAGACAACATATCTTAATTAGAACAACTAACAACCATTAAGAGGGGCCCCAATGAACTCATGGAGGATTCCATCTTCATATTTGAGAAAGCATGGGATAAAATTATCTCTTTTGATACCAACTCCCCAAGTTTCTTTCCTATATTTTTTAAGATATTTGAATTCTAATATAGCTCTAATGATAAAAAAATATGTTTTTTTTTTCAACTTCCTGATGCATTTGCAATGTCTATTACATCTGAAAAATGTTTGATTGAAGATGGAAAGATAGCCCTTAGATTTCCTATGCCCCTATGTCCTAAATTCACTCAAAATTATAATCTCTACCTTGTTATTAATCCTAAGCCAAGTGTTTCTTCTTCCGCATGCACTACATATTCTTCTGAAAAATAAAATGATGATGACTTCAGATTTCTGGTTAAGAACTTGTCTAATGAAATTGTCTATCTAAAGTGGAAACAAGATCAATCTTATAGAAATTACCCAAATTCTAACTAGGGGAAATCTTCAGGCCAAAATTTTAATCAAGGTTATCATCAGAAAACCCAATATCCAAATCAAAGATATGGAAAAAATTAGAAAATTAATATATTATAAGGCCAAAATTCGTATTTAGCTCTTCAAATAGTTTCTCCTACATAGCCACTTCTGACCACGAACTCAAGAAAAGTGCTCATTCCAGTGAAAAATAATGTGATACAGGAATATGAATGCTGTTTTACATGCAATTAGTCATATAATCAAAATTCTTGTGCAAATGACATGTAGGTCTAGTCCCTTATGGTGAAAAATTATTTCAATCAATGAAAATCAGTAGTAAAAAAGGACAACACTAGTGTATAGGTGGTACAAGTATCTGCTCCTGAGCCTAACTTCATGTCTTTTAGGTCTAATGATTTCTATGCAGTTAACCAAGCCACAAAAAGTTTAAATAGACCGCAAATCCATGTGAAGAATCATACAAGGTCAAAAAAGATGCAAATTAAAATGCATACTCCATCCAATTCATTGTTAATTCCACATTTCAAAGAAATACAATCCATGGACTTAGCCAAAAAAAATTCTTCATCCACTAATCTATTAAAAAAATAAAATATTCCAACCAAATAACTTCCACAGATGGAATAAACAAGAAAGGATAATGCCATACATTTGATTCACAAATCCATAGGTATCCCTTTCAACATTTTCAAGAAAATAAATAAGATAATATTAGATATAATAATGTTGGATGCCCTATCTATCCCATCTCAAATGGATCTTTAATAAGAAATATTGAAGTAGGTTCCCCAATATGAACCAACTATGTAGAAAATAGACTCTTAGGTCAACATGTGCCAACTAAAGGAGGAACAAGTAAGAAAGGTTAAAAATCCCCCACCCTTTTATATGTCTCTAATTATAAGAAAACACCTAGTGCATAATTGCATGATTGACTCATGTGTTAAGACCTCCATAATGCCCAAGAATTTATTTGATATTACAGGCAATGAATATAATCCACTTTCTAATGGTTTTTTCAACTTGATGGCTCAACTGTTAACATTTTAGTAGTGATAAAAGATATTCATTTAACCCTTTTTTTTTTTCCAAGTCTTACCATAATTCAATATATCTCAGTTATAGACTTGCCTTCTTTTTTTCAATTTTTATATCAAGAAATTTTACATCCAAGGTGGGTGGATATTTTTCTTCTAATTGGTCTTACATGTGCCTAAGATATGGTACAAGATTTACCATCAAAGTTCATCCCATATATTCTTATCGTGTTTAATATTATAACCCTACTACTCTCAAATATAGTTACACTATACATAAAAATGAAGAACACGGATCAATGTTAGTTAAATATACCACTCCTCCTTGTTCAGTCCTTGATCTTTTGTAGGATGAATGGGAAGAGGAAAACTATGAGTTTAATCCTTCTAACACATAAGTGGAGACTAATTTAAGTACATATTGTATTTATGAATAAGATTTCATATCCCCATGCCGCAAAAAGAAGATAATGATGCTTCTGGTCTATAAAAGATGTTCTTTGATGGTTCTAAAAGAAGAAATGGAGCAGGGGAAGGTGTAGTTATTATTTATCCAATGGAAAATAAATTATTATTTTCTCATAGGTTGTAGTTTCCGTATTCAAACAATCTAGTGGAATATGAGGAATTGATCCATGGATTAATTTTAGCATATAAAAGATAGATTAAGGCCTTGCAGGTGTTTGGGCATATTAAATTAGTTATTCACTAAGTTAAAGAAAATTACGTAGACAAAAATAAACTTTTTAAGGATTGTAGAAATAGATTTTGGGACATCTTGGAAATTTTTTATGTCATAAAATTGCAAGGGGTGCTAAGGATGTTGAAAAAAGAAGAAGATCATATGGTGGCCATTGGATCACAATTTTCACTAATTGAAGATATCATCCTGGGAAATGAACATATTAGGATGGTTTTGAGACCATAAATTCTTGGAAATGAAGTCAGCTAGAAAATATTTGATAGTGATGAACAAATTAGTTAGTTCATCTGAAATGAAGTTAAATTCTCAAAATTACAATCTGATTTGTAATATGGTTATGGTGATTAGATCATTTGGCTAATGAAAAACAAATTTCCTAAGAGACTTCTTATTCTTGATGAGAAATTCATCCATGATAAAGAGTTACAAGGGGGAGAAATCATATAATAGAAAGTCAAGAGGACTACCAATTAGTCACCATTACACAAGACAATAAGTTATTACTTGAAAATGTATGTGATGAAACAGAAAGGAAAGATTTAATATCCTTATCTCAAAAATTTAATGACTTCTTCTCATGGATTTATTAATATATTAAGGGTTTTGAACCCAATATTTCTCAAAACAATATAGATCTTGATCTTTATGCCAAGCCAATCAGGTAGGAACAAAGGCCTGTCAATCCCAAAATAGAGCCCCTTATGAGAAAATAAATAATCAAACTCATTGATGCTAAAATTATAATCCCCATCAAGTACTCCTCTTGGGTGGCTAACTTAGTCCCTTCTAGGAAGAAAATTGAGAAATCAGGTTTTGAAAGGGACTTGAATAAGGCCTCTTTAAAGGATCATTATTATTTACCCTCTATTGAGCAATTTTTTTAAAATAGTAGCATGAACTATAATATTTTCTATGTTAGATGACTACTCATGTTTCAATCAAATCCAAATTAAGAAAGAAGATCAATATAGGACTGTGTTTACAACCAAATGGGGAACATATGCATATAAGAATTCAAATATGGGTGTTGCATTTAAAATAACCATGGATATTGAATTCAAGGGTTATATAAATAAATTCATCCTCATTTACTTAGATGATATGACTATTTTATCAAACGATATTAAATATCATTTCAGTCAACTCAAAAGAATTTTTGAGAGGTGCAAAGAGTTTGGAATGTATCTTAATCATAAGAACTACATTTTTGCAGTTCCATAAGGAAGAATTTTTGGTCATGTTGCTTCAAAGGATGGTATTTCCATTGACCTTGAAAGAATCTCTAGTATCCTTTCTCTATCCTGGCCAACTCACAAGAAGCCTCTATAATATTTCCTTGGTAGGATTAATTTTTAGGAATTTCAATCCTAACTTAATTATACTTGTCAACACCATTACCTTGATGCTCAAGAAAGATTCAAATTTTAAATGGACCATCACAGGAAAAGTTGGCTTCATCAGGATCAACCAAGAAATTTCAAAAGTTCCCACACTTATCAACCATGACTATTAAAAATATTTTATCCGTTATGCTTATGGGGATTATGTCGATGTTTTCATGGTTTTGAAACAAAAAAATGATAAGTGTTCAGAGAAACTAGTGGCCTTTTTCAATAAAAGACTGAAAGATTATGAATTAAAGTAAATTCATGTAGAAAAGCATGTCTTCTCCATCATAAGATCTCTCAATAAATTCAACAACATATTTTCCAATAGCCATATAAAATTTTTAGTAGCACACCCCAATATGAGAGACTTCATCATGGGAGTGGAAATCAATGAAATAAGAGCTAGATCAATGACAAGGATTATGGAATATGATGTGACCATCAAGGGCACAAAACTAGTAAGTGGTAGAGCACTATATGAGAATATTTATTTATACCCTTAAAATAATCAATAAACATCCTTATTCATGGAAGAGGAGTAGGAAAAAAACATAGGAAACCCGTAGGATGCAATATGTCCATGAAATGAAGAGGATTCGTAAAATATAGAAGATCATCATATCAACCATAAATAGATTGATAACATAGCTATATTCCCACTAACAGATATCATCCTAATTTGAGTAAAGTTAAGAGGTGGCACCTAAGGCTACAATTTTTTCCTTACATGTTAATTGGTGGGGTTATCTTCAAAAGAAACCTTAATGGATTATTGCTAAGGTGTATTTAGGGTGAAAAATTAAACAAAGTCTTGGTGGATTTCCATAACAGATTCTCTAGAAGAAAAATCTCATTCAAGGTCACAATGATGAATATTATAAAGGAAGTGTAATTTTACCCCACATTGTTCATGTATTCTCATCAATGCGTTAAATAATGTAAAGAATGTGATCTTTTTATTGGTAAAAATAATGTGGCAGCCCTCTCACTTCATTACATTTAGGTGGATGACCCTTTTCTCAATGGGGACTTGATTTTATTGGAATTATTAATACCATGTCAAGTTGGGTCATAAGAGGGTTTTGAAATCAATTACTTTACCAGGTGGATTTGTGCCACTCAAGGAAGCTACCTAATTAGCTATCTTTGATTTTATTGAAGATGTTGCAAAAAAACTTTGGGGTTCCCCAAACCATCATTTTTGATCATGTTAAAACCCTTCATATGCTCTAACATATATCATTGGTCTCTTACACATGGAGTATAATTGCATAATTCTTCTAATTATTACCCTTAGAGTAACGGTTTATCATAATCTACTAACAAAAACCTTATCAGAATAATGAAGATAATAATGGAGATTAATCAAAGGTAATGGCATACCAAGGTAAAAAAAACTATGTCGGCTTATAGGATCACATAAAAAAGAGAAATTATAAAATCTTTGTTTCCTTGTGTATCATAGAGATGCCATACTCCCATTATCTATGGAGTTACCCTCATTGGAGATAGATCAGTTATTTAAGTTCAAAGGTGAAGATCAACGAACAATCCAAATGCTGGAATTTTTGATCTTGAGGAATTGAGGTCGTCTTCCATGATCAAATTGGAAGAACATCATAAATCAAACAAGCGATGATTTGAAAAAAAATCCAAAGTAAAAGTTTTAAAACAAGAGATCTGGTTCTAAAATGGGATGCAAATAGAGATAAAATAGGGTGGAATTCTAAGTTTTATATACTCTGGAGTGTTCCATACATCATCACCACTTACAAGTAGCCCAATTCTTTTGAGTTTTCAACACTTGATGGGGAGGAATTTAAAATCCCAGTTAATGGAATCTATCTCAAACCTTCTCATTAAGTCTAGTTTCTTTCCTCTTATAAATTCTTGTGTTTGTTTTGTTTCCTTTCCTTGTTATTATTATAGGTTTCCTCTTTTTTTTGTGTGTTGATCACTGGTTGATTTCCTTTTCCTCAATAATTTTCATGATACTTTGAATAACAAGTGTTGGTCCAATTTAAATTTTACAAGTGAAGTCCATGAAAGTTATTAGATAAGCTTGATTTCTGAGAGAAAATTCAACAAGTATGGTAACTCAATTTCAAATGGATATGTGAGGCTACTAATCTTCACATTTAGTAGGTATATATACCATATAAGTCACCAAACTAATGTCTAAAATAAGTACCCCATGCTAGTTTGAATGAATCATCCAAGTTTTAAACTTAGAGGCTCCAGATTAAAGACCCAAAAATTGAAGAATTTAAGGACATATTCTCCCAAGGTATTGTTAAAAACTTAGTGTTTCGCAGTATGGAAAGCACAATATTACGCGAACTTGGAAAATATGGAATTCCATGGAATTGGTTAATTCTGCATGACATAGTCAGATCATTAAACGAATAAGTGGGGAATATTTAAAAAGGTTGCAGCTGTGAAAAGTTTACATAGATAAAATAAAAATCATCTAAAGTCTACACAGCATGAAGAAGTCATGTATGTTTTGAACTAGATGCTCAACCACTCCACCAAACTAAATTTAATTATATGTGGCGTCATCCTATTGCATTAGAGATTTGATTGCATGTGCTTCAAACAATGTTAGGTTCTTGTACCTGAATTTTGATTGGTCCTTAGTGGTGGTGGGTGTTTGATATCATTGATCACTAGATATGATTGATCTCCTCTTCTCCTCTCTCTCTCTCTCATAATCTATAAATGTAAATGAAAATTACTTAATATGGGTTATTTTATACTAAACTTTTAACTCTCCTTTATGATCTTTCAAACATATTTCTCTCGGCCTCTATAAATCACATGTTTAGAAATATTTCCTCAGCTCTGTCCATATAAATGGTCAAATTTTTATATTAGTGCAAGTGTGGCTTTATTCCTCTAAAGTATTTGTTTTTGATGTGAGCATCTGTATCCTCTTACAATCCTTCATTTGTTTCCACTTATTTTACTTAAAACCTATGTACATCTTTTAAATATTCATGTGTGTGTTCACATATGTGTCTTTTACAGATGGAATCGATCCATTTTTTAGTTTGGTGCATCACGTCATTTTTACTTGAATTATTGGTCTATCTTTCCCCCATCTCCTAGGAGTTTCTTAGCTTAGGATTAAATAGTGTTAGATTAGAATTTTGTTAGAGTTTTTGAAATGAACTTGGGTGAGAAGAACCAACAATTTTATCAAAGGGTTGATCTTGATTTTCCCCCACTCATGTTCCACTAGAATGTTGAGCCCAGTTTCAACAGGGTGTAGATTTCAACAACATTAACTTACAAAATCATGTTCATAAGATTCCTCCCTCCACAATTGATGCACGTATTTATGATATGTTAGTTATTACCTATATACATGGTGCCTGTACACCTAAGAATCAACATGTGATTCTAGACGCTCCAATCTCCCAAGGTCATGTTAGGACAGTCGGGAATGTGTGAGATTGCGGTTAATGATGAAAGGGATCTATAGGAGAACCAAGGACTAATAACGGGTAGTGTGAGTTCCTATGAGCTGATTTGGCCAAGAGGGAATTAGAGGCTATATATGGATAGCGTAAGTTCCCTATGGTTTAATTTTCTAATTTGATTTGAAATTTAAACTATGTTGAAATGTTTGTTTTAACCAATTAAGAAATGTAAATATAACTTGATTAAAAGACAAATGTAATTTAATCTATTAACTAGCTAGTTTCATTCCTGATTAAATAACCAAAATGAAATGAACAATTTAATCTATTTGCTTGAAAGGAAATTAGCTAAAGGAAAACAAAACTAATATCTACCTTTTCACTAATTAATGAAATAAAGCTAATCTGCACTCACAGATTAATTTCTTATAGTTAAATGAAAACTACTTCTACTCTAAAATTAAATAAAGTAAACACATAAATAGTCAGATGTGGCTATTTCTCTATTGTAGATGAATTAATTGTAACCTATTTTAAATAAAGGATTTATTCTAAGTTGTAAATGTAGATCTTAGTTCCTCTTGCTTTACCTCAGAATCATGGGAAGCATTAAAATCTTCTCATAAGCAATTTCTTCCCCTAAAATTTCCTCGGTAAAATAGTAAAATTCCAACATAATATTTTTAATGTGAATAAACTCAACAAAGTGTAGAGACATAGAAACTTATTCAAACTCACTTCCTCTGCAAATCCACAAAGATAGGTAGGGAGGAATATTTTAAGAGAAGCTTTTCTCGTATGCACATGCAATCTAACTAAGGAACAAAAGTAAAACTACAAATAATTCGACTGTGAATAATTGAAATACTCTGTACATAAGAACTGTTAGGATAAAATATTATTATTATCCTAATTAATTATGCATTACATATTAATAAATTTATTATTTATTGTTTATATGGTTATATTTAATTATAAGCATTTTATTGTTTGTATTTGAACAATACATGAGCTGTTATATTGTTTTAACAATATAATTGTTTGATTGTATTTTTATGCTTCCCGGATGTAATATTGGAAGCTTATGTATTTAAGAATATGGTTGCACCTGTGAAACTCTATTTCTTGTTTACATTTAGTTGTTCAATACCTATAAGTATTTCAGCTCATTCATATGTAAATGGTTGATTGAGATTAATAAAGTTTAATCAAGCTTTTGCCCCTGTTTCTCAATTTATATTTGGTACCAGAGCGAGAATCTGCCCTGTGAAGCAGAAAAGGTGTTGAAGGAGAGGTTGCAGTAGAGATATAGAAGTGTCTTGGAGAAGAATGTTTACAACATTTGGAGATCCTTTGTCAGCCTCCAAAAACTTCTCTAGACCCATCCCTGCATCCCCACAACCCCCTCTTTCATTCCATGTGTTTGGAACGTAATTTTTTTTTTGCTCTGGTGCTCTTAACACCAAGGAAAAGTTTACTCGCAAGAATCAGATAATTTTAAAAAAAAAACAATTTTCCCCATTTTAGAGGTTTCTCCCTCTACATTTAGAGGATATCTATATGGTCATTTGCTATATTGTAGCAAACTCACTCTACCATATTTGGAGGTGTGCCCACAGACCCACCTCTCTCGAGCTCCAGCTGAGTAAAAGGCATTACACTACGGCGAGTTGAGATCATACTATCGGTTTCGGTGGACTGATTCCAAATCGACTAGGAAGTCTCATACAAATGCACTAACCGATGCTTCATTCTGGCCTCTCTGTTACACTAACCAAGCCATTGAAAATATAAAGCCATAATGCAAGATCTCTATATACTTGTAGATACGAAGGTATGCTTTTTTGATGTAAGCCTTGCATTGGAGCAGGTTGCATTGTCATAACCTAGCATAGAATATGTATGCAACAAGCTCAACATAGGAAATTGAAAATTTAGTAACTCATACAATCAATCTATAAGGGACAAGGTCATTTGCGCATTGTTGAAGTTTGAACGGTGAAACCAAGCATTGACCTTTCACTCATGAGCCACGTAGACACTGTGCATCACATGCTACTATAACTGTGAAAACCTACAGTGGCCTCTTAACTCTTCACACCACCAACGATTCCATCATGCCTCTACAATAAGTGACCTCCACGTCGAAGCGATCGACCTTACAGCTGCATCCACAAACATTGCAAACAATACAGAAGAACAAATATTGTGATAAATAAAATGCATCAGCAAACATTGAACAGAGGCGGCCAAGAAGAAAAATTCAAAGGAGATAAATCAAAGTCTCATATCTAGATTTTAGAGTGTGCAAATAAACCTAATTCTCACGGAAACATAAAAAAGGTAATATCCACATGGATCTGATTCATCTTTTGACCATCACAAGCCTCCTCCTTTGCTAGATCGACATTCCACGCATGTAGCTCCTCGTGGACCCTCTGTCATGCAAAAACTAGGATTTTACAAAGGTTGAGTTTGAAATTGGCCTTTATTTGAATATACCAATTTGTTTCTTTTACATACACCAAGCGCTCATAGTGGCCAATGTGGATAGAGAGAAAGGACTTTAGAAGTGTGAGATGCATGGGGTTCGAATCACCACAAAACATAACAAGTTTTTCAATTTTAAAATTTGGAGTGGAATATTTAGAGAAATCACCAAATCTAGAGGAGGACTTTAGTGGGAAACTTACAGCTAAACCATTTAGTGATAACTAAATAGGTCTCTAAAAATTTAGCAGAGAAAAACCCTAAATTTAGGGTAAAAAAAATTTTCTCCCACTCAGGCCTATTTTTTCATTCCAGAGTAACTTTTTGAAAAGGGAGGATAGCTAAAAATTGCATTTTCAGCTGGTTTTTTGCAATTCTTTGCATTTTGGGTCGTTTTGGGCTCCGGAGGCCACTAGGGCCTGCAAAACAAAAAAAATTTGCCTGTCATTCAATTTTTCCAAATTTTTTGAATGTGATTTGTATACTTCAATATATTATACTAATTTGTAAGTTGCCATAGTCAATTGAAATCTTTGTAACTACTCAAAAACTGGCAGAATTTTAATTAAAAAATAGTCAAAATTTGGAAATGAAACACTCACGAGATCCTAGATCTCATTCGCAACGTTTGGTATATACAGTGCCTCTGGGAAGTGCTTATGGGTAAAGCCGTCATGACTACTACTGCACTTAAATCCTAATATAGTTACAACAACATCATCTAGGCATCAACCCTTTAAATTCACGGGGAGTAATAAGGTCACAGTACACACGCTATGAGCCATCCCATCCATTTGTGAATGATTGCACGACATAAATCCAGACTGAGAGAAATTATCCAACTATATAAGTAAAGTTATGCACGCGTATGAGGATATTTCTTTGATCCGGTGTCAATAATCACACAGAACCCTTTCATTATTTTCTTAGTACCACGTATTGAATTCTTTCACGTGCGTTAACACCTCTTTCACATACCGTTGGATATATAGAAAGGGAAAGCTTCTTCCACGTACCACCAGGTATATCAAAAGGGTGAATATATAGAAAGGTTCGGTATATTGGACAGATGGTATATAGATTGGGAGATCTTATACCTGGATTGATAAGATCCAAACCCTATCAATGATCACCAATTCCCCCAAATTTTTTCTTTTGGATTCACAATTACTCAGAGAAGAAACAACTATACTGCATGGAAGACAAAAATCAAGACACAACTTGAGTTTGAAGAGATCTGGCCTATTGTGACTGGTACTCTGACTAGATCAACTACTGATTCAAACACAACAATAAGTAGTTTGATAAAACATAGCAGAAGGCCAAACTCGTCATATCTTGTTTAGAGTGTTCCGACTGATGTACAACCCCACATTCAAGATGCCAAAACAGCCAAATAAGCGTGGGATAAGTTGAGCATAGTATACGAGTCCAAGAACAATAATGTTATATTGAATTTTCAGATTTAATTACACACATTTAAGTTCAAGAAAGAATGATATAATCTAAGCTTTCTTAAGAAGATTTACAAAGTTGAGGGCTTCACTTCTAGCCCTGTGGAGAATTGGTCTCAGATGATGCTCTCATTCCCATTGTTCTGAGAGCACTCCCCTCTTCTTACTGCATTTTTGTTACAACACTAAATGTGTCAGATACGACCATTAGTTTTGAAAAATTGGTGAACTTACTGTAATAAAAGGAATCCATACATAATAAGGATGATGAATAGGAGCAGACACTTTCTTCACATCAAAACTAGAAACAAAAAGGTAAAGGAAAACCTAATTCCTATCAAAAGTCCCAAAATCAAAATTAGAATCAAGGGGATAGAAAATAGAAGAAGTAATGTCCTATCTGCAAAAGAGGACATGACCTAAAATATTGTTGGTATAATAATTACAAGAAAGGTTCATCTAGTAACTCTGGATCTCAACAAAAATACTCTTACAAGGGACATTCTAACCACAATAGCAGGTATAAAAAGGGGAACTAGAAAAGAATACCCATCAACAAGGAAATATTGCTGAGCAACAAGAACAGTTAGACAATGAAGACTACTTGTTCACTTGCTTGATCAAGTGAACCATCCACATCATCTAGTGATGTTTGGTATGTTGATTCAGGGGGCCATTCTGACACATGACCAGCCACAGAGACTGGTTTATTTCAATGAGGTACATGCCATAGAAAAATCATGTTTCGTTGGGAGATTATTCTTCATATACAGTTCAGGGGATTGGGAACATTTTTCTACCCCTTGGTTCACGTAACTGTAGACTTTCAGATGTCTTGTATGTCCCTAGGGGGTGGTTGAACAAAGAATCTGCTTTCAGTTAATAAACTCCTTGATCACAATCTAAAAAAAAATCTTTGATAGTCAATTCTGGAAAGAAAATGTGTTTGAATTTGAGATAAATCACAAGGCTCAAAAATGGTTGTGAAATCCTCTAATGTGGGATGCATGTTCTCATCTTGATTTTTTCCACAGAGATGATCATGCCACTTTTGGCTAAGAACTCTACCCTCAGCACAGTTGTGGCATCAGAAGACTTGGTCATGTAAGTTTCAAGTATCTCGAGACAATTCACCTGGCGCAATATGGTACATGGGCTACCATATCTTCAGAAGGATACATACAAGTGTCCTCACTACCTAGTAGGCAAAACAACCACAAAGCTTCCTTCCAGAAGAGTACATTTTGAGCTCATGGAAAAATTGACCTAGTTCATACCAATACTTGGGGTCTGATGCAACCAAGTCATTTTGGGTTCTAATACTTCATGCTTTGTGTTGAAGACTATTCAAAAAAAATGTGGATTTTTTTTCTTCAAAAGTAAAGTGAAGCTTTTTGAAATTTTCAAGAAGTTCAAAGTAGCAGTTGAGAATGAAATTGGTCGTCACATTAGAACTCTTTGCTCAGATGAAGGGGGAGAATTCACCAGTAATGAGTTCAAATACTACCTACAAACTCAAGGGATTCGTCGAAAAATGCCTCCTCCACACACACCGTAACATAATGGTGTTGTTGAGAGAATAAATTATACTACCATGGAAACAGTGCGATGCATGATCGATGACTCTGGACTTGCAAAGGCATTCTGGACAAAAACAACAAAGACAGTAGTGTATTTGTTGAACAGAGTGCCCTTAGTTTCTCTTGACATAGTAACACCACAAGAAGCATGGTCAAAGTGGAAACCATCTATTGCACACCTTAGAGCATTCAGGTGCAAAGCAAGCATGCACATACCCAAGTAGAACAGAAAGAAATTGGACATGAAGTCACAGAAACTTGTCTTCATTAGGTACAATGAAGAGACTCTTGGGTATAGATTGATGGATCCTAAGACCAGAAAAGTATACACCAGTAGAGATGTTGATTTTTTTTAGAAGAAGGAAGCAGAGTCTCCTCCTCCAAACTCAGCAGATGTAGATTTTTCACCAGTTATAAAAATTGAAAATGATGTTCCCACAGATGAGGAAAGTGATGATGGGGATGATGGTGTTAATCATATAGAACCACAACCCACAGGAATAGTTCAACGTATGCCCAAGTGGTGTACTAGCACATTACAAGATGCAAGAATGGATGCTCCACTAGATACATCCACCCCTGGACCACAGACTCGCAGTAAAGCAAGAGAAGAAATTAACTTTGCTTTGATGAGTAGATTTATTGAATCTGATGAGCCCTCTACAGTCCAGGAATCCCTACAGTCAAAAGCTTGGAAAGATGCCATGGATTATGAATATCAATCAGTGATGAAGAATAACACTTGGCAACTTGTCGATCTTCCACCAGGAAAGAAACCCATTTGATGTAGATAGGACATTGGAAAAGTATAAATCAAGACTAGTAGTAAAGGGTTATGCACAAAAATAAGGCATATACTATGAGGAGACATTTGCTCCCACAACTAAGATCAAAACAATCAGAATGATATTTGTTCTAGCTGCACAGTTTGTTTGGAAATTCCATCAGATAAATGTAAAAAGTGCCTTCCTTAATGAAGATTTACTAGAAGAATTCTACATGACTCAACCTGAGGGATATGTAGTACCTGCTCAAGAAGCAAAGGTATGCAGACTTAGGAAATCTTTATATGGCCTCAAACAAGCACCCCGGGCATGGTACATCAAGATTGATGAGCATCTTTACCTCAAAAAGCAAGGTGGGATATTATGATTGTTGTTGTCTATGTCGATGATCTAGTCATCACTAGCAGTTTAGTGAAGATGATCGATACAATGAAGAAATATCTTAATCGATCGTTCGACATGACAAATCTTAGGCTAATGCATTATTGTCTTGGATTAGAAGTATGGCAGAAAGAGAATCACATATATTTTTTTCTCAAATGAAATATACCAAGACAACGCTCTAGAAATTCAGGATGATACATTGCACACCAATTGCTACACCTATGGAGAATAGATTGTAGTTATTTCATTCAGATCCATCTCCTAAGGTAAATGCCACTCTCTATCAACAGTTGATTGGGAGTCTCATTTACCTGACCTACAGTAGACCAGATATCAACTTTGCAGTGAGCTATCTATCCAGGTTCATTCAAGAACACAAAGTTTGTCATTGGAAAGAAGTAAGGTGCATTTTGAGATATCTCAAAGGATTAGTGCATCTTGGTCTAGAATACAAGAAGAATAAAAACTTCTTCTTGACTGAATATTCTGATTCAAGTCATGTAGGAAATAATGATGACAGAAAATCCACTTTAGGATTTGTGTTTTTTATGGGATTTGGACCAATATCATGGGGAAGTAAGAAACAACACTTCGTTTCTCACTCTTCCATAGAAGCCGAGTATCATTCTATAGGAGAAGCTATTTGTGAAGTAATTTGGCTACGTCGCATACTAGAAGGACTTGGAATACCACATGAAAAACTGACCACCATGTATGTTGACAATGAAGGTGTTCTCAAACATGTTAATAATCTAGTTTTTCATGAGAGAACAAAGCACATTGAGGTACATGTTTATTTCATACATGAATATGTGCTGAAGCACAACATCCAGCTTCAATTTTGTCAAAAAATTGAAAAAAAAAAGATATTTTCACAAATTCACTTGCACGTGACAAGTTCGAGTTGTTCAGAGAGTTCCTCTCCTCTTCCCTTAAGATAATGTACAATTAAGGGGGAATGTTAGGATAAAAAATTATTATTTTCCTAATTAATTATGCATTGCATATTAATAAATTTAATATTTATTGTTTATATGGTTATATTTAATTATAACCATCTTATTTTTTGTATTTGAACAATACTGGAGTTGTTATATTGTTTTAACAATATAATTGTTTGATTGTATTTTTATGCTTCCCATATGTAATATTGGAAGCTTATGTATTTAGGAAAATGGTTACACCTGTGTAACTCTGTTTCTTATTTTCATTCAGCTTTTCAATACCTATAAGTATTGTAGCTCATTCATATGTAAATGGTTGATTGAGTTTAATACAATTATCAGGCTTCCGCCCCTATTACTCAATTTACAAGAACTTCCTCCAAATATTTCCTAGAAAAATCCATAGGGATAAGCTAAGAAATATTTTTCAATGGAAGGTACTTATAGGAAATGAAACTAACTATAAATTTTACCTTTATTAAAACAAGTTTTTGAATTAACTATGAATTAAAATATAAACTATTGAAACAAAGCTTTTAGGAATTTAAATATGCCTCCAACTTGGAAATTTAGAACAAAAATAGTTTCTCATATTGAATATTATTTCGTTGATCACATCATCTTATTTTCCAATGAAGTATCTTATGTTTTTGAGGGAGTTGTGTTAGTTGGTATGCAGAAGAAGATATAGAAGTGTTGGAGCTAGCTAGTTTGTAGGAAATCTTATAGAAATGCAAAAAAAAAAGTAACAAGGAAAAGGCCGTGTATTTGCTTTTATGATTCTTGGAAATATTCTGAAAGCATAGCACTGTAACTAAAATTCAAGATATTCCAACTAATGCGGCAGGGAAAATCTTGGTTTTAATAGAAAGTTGGCAAGGAAATGGTGTAGCATACTTGGCAACAAATAAGTGTCAAATCACCATGGGAACGAGCATTTAACTTACTACGAATAGTAAGTGAATAATAATAAGTCTATACGCATCTAAAAACCTCAAAGGTATCTTATTTTATCAAGAAATGTGTGAGAAATAAACTTCGGAAGAAGAAACATGCGTACAAAATACATTGTTAAAGTACCAGATAAAAGTGCACAAAATCGTCAGTCTTCATAGAGTGGTAGTTACGCAACTGCCACGAAGGTTACGTAACACCCCCTTTAGGTAGATCAACAATTACATAACTGCCACGATATTTCTATAACTTAAGGCTAAAATGATAAGGAGAAAGGCTGAAAGCAACTAGGAAAGTGGGAAAAGCTAGGAAAAAGATGAATAAGGTAAACTAAGCTATAATAACACGATGCAAGTGGGAAAAATGGACTTAGATATCATCATTTGTAATGGAATAAAAATTTATCATCATTAGGTATTTTTACTATTCTGACAATAAGGCATTGTGTAATTTTAGGTACGTACATGTTACCCCTTAGAGAATCATTTTAGCCATGAATGGGCGTAAAATGTGAATTACGAGTATGTCATTCCAAAACAAGAAAGTTTGAGATTATACCTGACATGCCCATGTGTTGAAGTTCAACCAATCCAAGCTTCTCACTGCCTACAAGAGAAAACGGGAATCGAGTGTAGATAAAAACATAATTGAAAAAACATTCTAAATTTAAATGAAAAGAGTACTCAGCATGTCAACGGGGACAAGATGTATACCTGCATTAGCGCTCTAGCCCTACATACACAGACACACTCAAAAGGACATTAGAAAACTTTATATATATAACTTATTACTATATTAGGAAATCATTTGTGTTTTGCAAGTTTTCTAAATTTAGAACTCCTAATTTATGGTGAATGTTATATTTGTGAGTATGGTTAAATTGTATGGGACTTAGAAATGGTGGTGTCAAAGCCAACAAAAGTGGAAGGGGTTCAGGGGATCGATATAAGAAATTTTATTTTGCATTAGGCTTTGGATTTTTCTATTTGAATGTACTTCAGAAGGAATTCTAGGAAATTTGTAACTGAAGCGGTCGTAAGGGGTCTCCAAGAGACAAACAGGAAAAGTGCCTTTATTGTTTTAGAACAAATTTTGTGTATTTATTTAAAAAAAATGACTCATAGCTAAGCATTTTTACCACACTTGTAATGGTATGACGACATTCTACATGAAAACTTGACATTACTATACATATATACAAAAACACCTTTTTTTAGTTTCGGCATTCTATGTAAGAGTTGATTTAGTCATGGTTTGTCTCATCTGTGTAATCTTAGATAGTTAGAATATCCTATTCTTTTTATATGTTTTATGGATGCATGTTATGGATGATGATGATGTAAATATTATAGACAAAATGATTTATTTTTCTTTTACCAACAAAAAGGGGAAGGGGGTTCGAGGGATCGATACAAGAAATTGTATTTTGCATTAGGCTTTGGATTTTCTTTTTGAATGTACTTCAGAAGGAATTCTAGGAAATTCGTAACTAAGTGATCGTAAGGGGTCTCCAAGAGACAAACAGAAAAGTGCCTTATTGCTTTAGAACAATTTTTGTGTATTTATTTAAAAACAATGAACTCATAGCTAAGCGTTTTGACCACACTTGTTATGGTATGATGACATTCTACATGAAAACTTGACATTACTATACATAGATACACAACATCATTTTATAAGTTTCGGCCTTCTGTGTAAGAGTTGATTTAGTCATGGTTTGTCTCATCTGTGTAATCTTAGATAGTTAGAATATCCTATTCTTTTTATATGTTTTATGGATGCATGTTATGGATGATGATGATGTAAATATTATAGACAAAATGATTTATTTTTCTTTTACCAACAAAAGTGGAAGGGGTTCGAGGGATCGATACAAGAAATTGTATTTTGCATTAGGCTTTGGATTTTTCTTTTTGAATGTACTTCAGAAGGAATTCTAGGAAATTCGTAACTAAAGTGATCGTAAGGGGTCTCCAAGAGACAAACAAGAAAAGTGCCTTTATTGCTTTAGAACAATTTTTGTGTATTTATTTAAAAAAAATGACTCATAGCTAAGCGTTTTGACCACACTTGTTATGGTATGATGACATTCTACATGAAAACTTGACATTACTATACATATATACACAAACATCTTTTTTAAGTTTCGGCATTCTGTGTAAGAGTTGATTTAGTCATGGTTTGTCTCATCTGTGTAATCTTAGATAGTTAGAATATCCTATTCTTTTTATATGTTTTATGGATGCATGTTATGGATGATGATGATGTAAATGTTATAGAAAAAATGATTTATTTTTCTTTTACCAACAAAAGCGGAAGGGGTTCAGGGGATCGATACAAGAAATTGTATTTTGCATTAGGCTTTGGATTTTTATTTTTGAATGTACTTCAGAAGGAATTCTAGGAAATTCGTAACTAAAGTGATCGTAAGGGGTCTCCAAGAGACAAACAGGAAAAGTGCCTTTATTGCTTTAGAACAATTTTTGTGTATTTATTTAAAACAAATGACTCATAGCTAAGCGTTTTGATCACACTTGTTATGGTATGATGACATTCTACATGAAAACTTGACATTACTATACATATATATACAAACATCTTTTTTAAGTTTCGGCATTCTGTGTAAGAGTTAATTTAGTCATGGTTTGTCTCATCTGTGTAATCTTAGATAGTTAGAATATCCTATTCTTTTTATATGTTTTATGGATGCATGTTATGGATGATGATGATGTAAATGTTATAGAAAAAATGATTTTTTTTCTTTTATATATATGATGATGCATATGAGAACAAGTTGTAACTTAGAAACTTTTACTTTCAAACAATATTTAACACTTTTATTTTATCAGAAAAATGTGATTAATGTGGTATGATAAGAAGATGAATTCACTCCACTCTTAACTCCATGCAACTAATAAGATGTGAGGGCTCATTATCAAGAGCCAAGAAGGATGCAAATTGTACGATTTTGAAGAATGAGTAAGTTGACAAAAGGACACTATTTTGATAGATATCTAATTAGAACTTACAACTCAACCCTAAGCAAGGTAAACTAATTGTTAGTGCAGAATCAAAACACCCCTAAATGTCTGCAATCAGATGGGTTAAGACTCTCATTGGATTGCACATGGAGCATCTCTTAAAGTGTGGTACCTTGCGAGTTGAGAGAGCTCTCCGGATTAAGGCTAGTTCATGTTCCTCTATTCAAGTGCACAAAAATAAATTTATGTAGGATCTACTCTAAGCCTACTATTTCTTACCAAGAAGACAGGGTTGAGAATATACAAGAAAATAAACCTAAGCTAATGAGGTGATGTACCAAAGGAATGTTAAAGACCTATTTCGTAATTAAACATAGACCATAGAAATGCAATATTACTACCATGTATAGATAACTGAACTATAATGAGAAAGCAAAAGGAAACAATGAACACATGAAAGGGTTAAGAATTGTCCAAAGACCTATATTATTGCTCTAGAGTTGATACAATACACTACAACAGTCAAGAGGCAAAACTTTGTATTACAACTCAAATGGAAGGTTCAAAATCTCCACAAATTATCTTGCAGACAAAGGAAGAAAGGAGGGTGCAAAACAAAACTATCAAACCCTTTACAATGAGCCTCATCCCTTCTTTTATAGATTAAGCACAGAGAGAAGAAGGAGAGAGGTGGGAAAACTAATTTGAAACTCAAATACCAACCATCAATGCCCTTGTAAATCCACCCATAATCTATCAAATCTACCTCGATTACTTGTTCGACATGTTGAAGGAGGAAGAATGTCAGATCAGATCGAATCCGATCTTGTTGTTTTAGCAATTGGATCCTATATTAATGGCACAAAACCATTTTGGATCCTACATTAATTGGATCAATTTTTATCCACCTAACCTCATCACAATTAAATTTTCAAATCTCCATGACATAGACGAGGTCAAAATCTCTCCAATGATGCCAAATTTGTTGGATTTCGAGCACTGGGTTCATACAAAAAATGTCAGAAACCACTTAAGAGAACAAGTCTGCGGGCCTGAAATTCACTTTGCACTTTTTTTTTGGCACAAAAATACAAAATGCAAAATTTTCCTTGCAATACCTTTTTGTCAAAAAACCATCTTCCGGTCCGTCGGTCTGCATTTTTTCATTTGGAAAAAAATCACTTCAAGGCCAACTGGCCCACATGCAATTCAGGCCTGAAAATTGTCTCCTCAGACCTCGGTGGAGGCACGACTCATTTTTATACTTTATGTCTCTTGGGAACGAATCCAAAAGTAAAAATTATCTCCGGTGACCCGTTTTCCCACTTTGACTAGGAACATGGCCACGTGGAGGGCTGGCGCTCCTTTGAGGACCCACTTTTAGATCTATCTTTGAAGATGTGCCGGGATAACACGTGGAAGCCTTGCACTCATTTGAGTCTCTGTTTTGGGCTGTGCCTTTGAATGTGTGTCGTTAAGACACGTGGCACCTTCCGCCTAAACTCTTATACTTAACCGCTTTGGGCCTGCTTTTAATTTAACCTCTATTGACCCCTAGCCATGTGGATGGCTGGCGCAAGTTTCAATCTCTGCCTTGGGCTCCTATCTTGAAATTTTTCTGAGCTGACACATGGTTCTTTCCGCTTGTTTGCACTTTTAAATGTCCGACTCTATCCTTTTTTGGGCCTAGGACACATGGAATCTCCACTCTCATTTGAGTCTTCTTTTTGAGTTTAGCCTTTAGATATGCACCAATGAGGCACGTGGAGGATTCCTCTGATTCCTCCATACTTAGACAATTTTTGGCTCGTTCTGAATCATTTGTAGAGCCCAAAGACTTCAAGTTTTTCTCCATTTCTTTTCCTTTGAGCCTCTAGTTTTCTTTGACACTGCTTGCTTCCTTCCCTCACCATGCTCCTCCATTTTAGAGGCCATCTACAACATGTTTTTTCGATTTAAAATGTGGGCTCGTACGATGGAACCATCCCTTGAATTTCTTCCTGCACACGGTCATGTTTGGTCAATTTTGTTGGGGGCAAAATTGAGATAACACTAACCATTTTAGTATTCATTGTTCTTGCAGGTTTAACTAGACTTAGATGCGCATATGGCTTTTTGATTGAAAAAATATTGTTTTAGGGATTGAATATCTTGTAACATACACATCTAGCTCATTTTCTGGGGATTTTTAAGATTTCAAAGCACTTTTTATTTCCGGATTTATTTGCAACTTATTGATTTATTTGATGATACCCCCTATATCTTGCCCCATGTAACTAGTAAGAAGCATGGGCTCATCACTGAGGACAAGAAATAGGTGAGTAATGGAACTTCCCTCCTTTCCCAATCTCATGCTATCAGTAGGAAGCATGGGCTCATCACCAAATATTTGTAGGGAAAAGAAGTGTAGTTTTATTTGTTGATGATAGCTTTTTATGTTTAATTTTTGTTTTATATTTTTTTTAGACTTGTGCTTTTGGGAAGTAACACTTTCCCCTAGCCTTAACCCCACAAAACTAGTAAGATGTGTGGGCTCACCACTAAAGGTCGAGATAGTAAAAAATGAGGTTTAGGTGAAATGTTTAGATTGTTTCTATCATGAGAGATATTTTTAGGGAAATATGTGACATCAAGAAGCTTCTAGTACAGACTATAGGAGAAGACACTTGAGCTAGAAGAAACCATGAATAGGACTAAGTGTGCAAGTATTGGTAGGATCAATGTAAAATTTTTGTCTTGATACCTGAAATGATAAAGATATTAAATAATTTGGAGATGATAAGATGAATACTTGAAGAGGCATAATTAAATGGTTCTTCTAATATTTGAAAGTTTTGAAATGTTTCTTTAAAATTAAGCTTCTTTCTTTACAATTTCACAAGATGATAAGACAAATGATAAACATTCTGGATGCAATAATGTACATCATGGAGATGCAAATGAAATATGCATAAATGTGTTTAGGGTGAATCCAATTGATATATGTCAAACTCCCCACCTACCAAGGTACACAAATGATACACATGATATTTGAAGTTTCTATTCTCTTGACAATGGACTACTACCTTAGGTTTAAACTTACAACTTGTTGTAAATATCTTCCCCCCAGGTAAGATTGACAAACACGACAAAAGTTGTTGACATGAAAATGGATGCACCCATGGCGCAGGTAAGAGGCACACGACAAAAGTTGTTGACATGAAAATGGATGCACCCATGGCGCAGGTAAGAGGCACACGACAAAAGTTGTTGACATGAAAATGGATGCACCCATGGCGCAGGTAAGAGGCACACGACAAAAGTTGTTGACATGAAAATGGATGCACCCATGGCGCAGGTAAGAGGCACACGACAAAAGTTGTTGACATGAAAATGGATGCACCCATGGCGCAGGTAAGAGGCACACGACAAAAGTTGTTGACATGAAAATGGATGCACCCATGGCGCAGGTAAGAGGCACACGACAAAAGTTGTTGACATGAAAATGGATGCACCCATGGCGCAGGTAAGAGGCACACGACAAAAGTTGTTGACATGAAAATGGATGCACCCATGGCGCAGGTAAGAGGCACACGACAAAAGTTGTTGACATGAAAATGGATGCACCCATGGCGCAGGTAAGAGGCAGGTAAAGGGTGCACGATATGAGGTGTCGACATGAAACTAGATGCGCCCATGGTGCAGGGAAGAGGTGCACAGCAGAAGGTTTCGACACGAAGATGGATGTGCCAAGGCACAGGTAAATGGCACACAACACGGAGTTTCGACAAGGGAAAATTCATGCCAAGGCATAGGTAAAAGGTGCACAACAAAGGATGTCGACAAAAAAATGGATGCACCCATGGCGCAGGTAAGAGGTGCACGACAAAAGATGTCGACACAAATATGGATGCGCCCATGGCGCAGATAAAAGGCGCACAACAAAAGTTATCGACACAAAAATGGATGTGCCCATGGTGCAGGTAAGAGGCACACGACAAAAGTTGTCGACATGAAAATGGATGCACCCATGGCGTAGGTAAGAGGTGCATGACAAAATTTGTTGACATGAAAATGGATGCGCCCATGGCGTAGGTAAGAGGCGCACGACAAAAGTTGTTGACATGAAAATGGATGCACCCATGGCGCAGGTAAGAGGCACACGAAAAAGAGTGTCAACATGGAAAAGGTTACACCTTGGCACACATAAGAGGATGTCGACACAAATATGGATGCGCCTATGGCGCACCTTCAGGAAGCGCAACATTCTGAGCGCTGACAGGAAGCAGACCCTGACCCAGATATTCAGACGGCCATAACTTTTCACAGGGAGCTCAGATTCATGTAAGATTGGAATTTTTGGAAAGCTTACGAGGTCCTCTATCCAAATATGACTAGATATCTTTAATTGGGTGGGAAAAAGTTCTTAAAAATGCAAAATACAGTTCGCCACTTTTTGGGTTTGCTAGGGTTCTCACCTACCACCATAATGAGATAAATTAAATGCAACTTGGAGGTGGTTGGGGTAGATTTGGATTTCCTCTCTCTTCCCTCTCTCATTCTTCCTATAAATTGTAAGGAGGGGCTTCTTTCTAAAGGTTGGAAATTCTTGTTTTGCCCCTCCCTTCTTCTCTTTGGCAGGTGAATTTGTGGAGTTCAAACCTCCCATCTAAAATTGTAATGAAGCTTTGCCTCTTGGAATTTTGTAGTGTATTGTATCAATATTTGGAGCGAATAATGCATGCCTGTGGATGATTCTCAACCCTCTCTATGTTCATTTGCATCCTCCTAATCTTTCACTGCAAATCTGGTTATCTGTGCATGATCTTGCATTACATTTTAATGGTCTGTGTTTATTGGCAAGACAGGTGTTCTTCATTCCTCGGTGCATCACCTTTGTTAGTTTAGGTTTATTTTTATGCATCTTCTTACCTTGTCTCCTTGGCAAGTTAGATTAGATTTTGAGTAATCCCTCAGCATTTTTTTTACGTGTGCATCTGAACAGAGGAATAGGAACCGGCCTTCATCCGGAGAGCTTTTCCGATTTCGCAAGGTCCCACACTTGGGAAAAGCTCCATGTTATGAAATCGCACTGAGAGTCTCAACCCATCGAGTTGCAGACATTTAGGGGTGCTGTGATTCACCATCAACACAACCCTTTCCTACACTTATATATATATGAACATCTAACCTTGGCATGAATTTTTCAGTTTGAAAGAGGTCTTTATAAACCTATTTATTGTATTATTGACATATCATATTCATGCGAGCATGATTGTGCCGCTAAAGTTTATTCCCTACATAGGGAGTAGTGGTTACATTTGATGTTTTTCATGCTATGGGATTATGCCTTGTGGAAAAAATAAGCTTGGTTTTTGACACATTTTTGTCTAGACAAAGGATTAAAGTTAAAGAAGACATAGAGATGGCTTTGATGGGTGTAGTTTTATTCTCAAAATCCTCTCCTTTCTGCGTTATTTCTATCATGTTTATTCCTAGGATGAGATCATTGGCAGGAAGAGAAGCTATACCAAGGAGGTTACCCATTCCTTTTGGTTTGAATGCGAGAAGTATCAGTTCATCACTCTGTGAGAGTTTCATAATCTCTAATGTGGTTTTGGTGGACACAGTATTCACATATATTACTTTACCCTTATTTTTTTTTTCTACCTCAAACATTTTTGGGTCATTAACCTCAATTTTTGGAACATTCAAGTGGTCACAACCAAATCCTTTGATAGAATTAGTTTTTTTAACTGGCTCTCAAGAATCTCATATTTTGAATGAACCCCTGGTTTCTTATTGAGATTCTCTAGATGTATCTCAAAGGGTTTTGGATCCTTTGGAGAAACAAAGACCTTTCCTAAATGAAAATATATAACTTCTTGGAATAAAGTGGAAGAAATGGCCTTCCTCTGGTTAATCAAGGGTCTACCAAGGATTGTGTTATAGTTTGTCACCTTGTCCATGATGTAAAAGTCAGTTGGAATAGTTTTTAGACCAAAAGAGATAGGATGAACTATAGTTTGAATTGGTGTTCTTTAATATTGTCATACCCTCGTAACGTGTTCCTTGTAGAGGAGTAATTAGTCTCCCCATATCCTATATTTTTTAAGAAAGAGAAGGGAACCACATTCACACCAGCCCCGTCATCAATCATAGCTCTCTTGATGTGATTGTTATAAACCCGGAATTGCATATATAATGCAAAATATCCTTTTTGGGCTATTTCAGCATTAGAAGGCATTTTTCTTATATATAAAATGAGCCTAATATTCCTATCATTATATCCCAAAGGATGAATGTTAAATTCAATATGATTTATTTGAGCTCTAGGAGGATGAGTAACATGATTTAGGTGACCAAGACCCAGTGCATCTAGCAATGCAAAATGATGCGTAGGGGATTTCTTCAATAAATCCTAGAAGGATATGTGAGGAAAGGTCTTGTTCAAATCCTAAATCAAATCATAAGCTCCTACAAGTTTTGAGACTATAAGAATGTCATCCTGTGAGAGAGGATGAGTGGGGATGTGTTGTGAAAAATATTCACTCATCTGATTTTTTTCATTAATCTCTGGTTCAACCTCTAAATCGATTAGTCCCAAAAATTTTGCATTGTTTTTTGAGTCGAGGTTAGGATAACATCAAGAGTTATTAGAAGTTGAGGCATCACGATAATTGTTCTTAATAGGAATACTGTATAGATGAAAATGAGCACGTGACCTTCAATCGCACTCAACCCCCCGAGGTCATGCCGGAGCAACTGATGTTTGCATGTGTGGCTAACTATAGGAGGATCAATGACTAAGATCTAGTAGTGTGATCTCCTGGTAGCCGAGTTGACAAAGGGGAGACTTAGAGGCTATGAGTGGGTAGTGTAAATTCCCTATGGTTTTTTACCTAATTTGGATCTAAGTGCTAAACTAGTTTGAAGTGTCCATGTAAACTGAATGAAATTAATAATCTATGCTACCGCTAAAAGGAAACTAATATAAACAAATCACATAACCGAAATATTACAATCACAAACAACAATTCACTTTTATTTTAAATAATCAAATCTACTTTTACACTGAAACTAAACAAGAAAATAACCCAATGTGTTTATTTTCTGTTGGGAAATATACTTTGTTAGTGCTCCCATTTGTATGGATTGAATAATATTTGTAATATATTATTATTATATGAGTTTATAAATCAATAATAATAATATACATATAGTGTGTGAGTGAAATAGTATTGTTAGTATATTATGTTATATCGTTGTTATATAAAACAACATATAACAATTATTTGTTGGTGAGTTTTAACCACTCATGTATATAGAGTGTGGGAGATATTCGTGGGAGAAGTAGTTAAGGCTACCTCCTAAAATATAGGAATTATATGTCCTATATATATGTAAAATGTATCTGAACATCAATATCTAGAAAAGAAGATTGTTTGTGTGATTTGCATGTGCTCTTTCATTTGGTATCAGAGCGATGGAATCCAAAGAATTGGCAGGGGCAATTATTCAAGTCTCTAGCCTCAACATATGAGAATATTTGGAGTTATGTTCACATTAGATATGTGAAAAAAATCTTTAGAGTCATTCCTGTTATTATTCGTGTGCTTATCTCTCCCGATTATCACGTACATCTGCTCTTTTCATCAGACATGAATATCTCTTAAGAGGGAAATGCATTGAATTTACGTGTAAAAAATCTGTACAGTTCTGAATCCAAGCAATCACAGGAGAAAAATTACTTTCACAATGCATCGATAGTTCCCCCACGGCTTGATCCACTCCCAATGCTTCCACAACCTGATAGTACATTCCCAAATCTATGTTCAACTCTAACACTCATCACTTACATGTTGGCTGAATCATAGGAGGAATTTCTATCTTCATCAGATTCATCATTGGAAGATTCTACATCTACAACATCAGTCTGGGAGTCAGATTTCACCTCCAGGAACCTTTCGCATTGATGTTTGCAGAATCACATGCACACTTCCACCGTCGACTTAACATTGAATAGACAGTTGTCAACTCCATGAAGACATACCGTTGTCATCTTCTGTGTAACGTCACCTAAACCATTGTCCATGTTTCCATGCATTAATTCATGCTTAGATTTCTTCAAAGGTACCACGTAATTAGTCAAAGTCATGTTGAATATGTTTTGCAAAGTTATAATCATTTGTGTTAAAATTTGGCTGTCGAATTTTGCTTGCTTGTATAGTCGATAGGTAGTATTATTTGCGAGTTGTGTGATAACATTCTAAAGTCTGTTTCCTTTCATTTTCATTTTGTGGAGATAATTTAATTTTTAATTATTTAGTTAGAGATATTTATCTTCATGCTATAAGAGTAATAAGTGTGTATTTTTGTTTAGTGTCTATTTAGGGCTTATATCAAATTCTAGTTTACATTGTCTTTGTAGATAAGCCTGTTGTATACTTTTGTGTCAAAGTGTTGTTATAAAGTAGTCTTTGTAAAAGAGTAGTCACGTAAAAAATAAAGTCCGTTAATATGATATGACTATAGTCAATAGTCATTATAGTATAAAATTGTCAAAAGATTCAAGTTGTATGTCTATTTGAAAGTTTCATAAGGAGAGTATTTGTTAAAGTCAGTGTTTTGGTCATTTTGTAGTCGTAAAAAAAAATAAAAATAAAAATTGCCTTACGAATGCATTTTCGATTGAACCCGACATTCGATTTAGGCATATAATTGAGCCTTGATTCAAATTCAGCTGAGCTAGCAGCAATTGACCGGAGGTAGGAGGCATTGGAGGTTGGAGGTCATTTAGCGACCTCTCGTCAGTTGCCAACGACGGGGCCGCATAGATGGTTTGGTGACATTTTTATGGTGTATTTTCTTTCAGCTTGTGTCTTGTGCTTCTTGTCATAGTTCCAGTATAAGTGTTCTTGTTTGCAGTGTTCGTGATTGAATAAGTGGAAATTTCACATTGAGGGGGGGAACATAATCCAATGTTCCATTTCCAGTATGTCAGCTTTTTCTATGTATGTATAAGCAGTAGATTTTAACAGAATTTCATATGTTATTCCCTGCAGTGAGATGTGATGAGGGCTGATAATAGTACTTGGCACATCATGATGTGGTTGTAGGTAAACCACTTGAAAACCTTCATTTGTGGTTTGTGGTAAACCAATAGAAAAACCACCATTCTTGGTTTTTGGTAATCCATTTGCAAAACCATCACTTTGTGGTTTGTGGTAAACCAATTGCAAAACCACCATTCTTGGTTTGTGGTCAACCGTTTGCAAAACCATCCTTGAGGTTTGTGATCATCCTGTGAAAATCACTAGATCATGAGCAGGTGCAAGTACAAAGGCAGGTTTTCCCCATGTTCGCACTAAGGGGGGGAATGTTGGGAAATATACTTTGTTAGTGCTCCCATTTGTATGGATTGAATAATATTTGTAATATATTATTATTATATGAGTTTATAACTCAATAATAATAATATACATATAGTGTGTGAGTGAAATAGTATTGTTAGTATATTATGTTATATGGTTGTTATATAAAACAACATATAACAATTATTTGTTGGTGAGTTTTAACCACTCACGTATATAGAGTGTGGGAGATATTCGTGGGAGAAGTAGTTAAGGCTACCTCCTAAAATATAGGAATTATATGTCCTATATATATGTAAAATGTATCTAAACATCAATATACAGAAAAGAAGATTTTTTGTGTGATTTGCATGTGCTCTTTCATTTTCCTGTGCTGAGTGTATTGAATCTAAGCTAACCTAAAACAAGTGATTTTCCAAATGATCTATGATGTGTAGACAACCTCCTATAGATATTCTCTCCTTCAGATCCAAAGGGATGGGAAGAAGAGGATCCGTTACCGGGGATTTCTATGAAAGATTCAAACCCTCTTGGAAATTAACTAACAATTTGCAAATGAAAATATATTGATTTATATTCTATTTGATATGATGTAACAATGATAAATTGCAAGAATGAAGGAAATAAAACAATAAATCGAACCTGAAATTCATCAAATAGAGGTAAATCTAGTTGTGTAGTAATTTGTCCCCTCAGTTTGTCCTTTATTTCTCCGAGTGTTCATATGATTCCAAGGGATTGGGAATGCAAGAACAAGAACAGGAGGATGGCACTTGAGCAATGATAGCTTAATGGCAGTCTGGATGTAATGCAGGTAGAAGAGAGATAACACAAGAGAAAAGAGCTTGGCTATGCAAATCCTAGAAAGATCGTAGTAGCAATACAATGCAAGATACACAAAATTCTTAGCCTTTTGCTTGAATACAAGCATGGAATATATAGGAGTGGAGGCTAGAAGGTTACTTCATGCACAAGGAATTGAAGAGGTAGTTCCACTCATTAAATCTATTTAAAAATAAAAGGAACTAGGAGAAACAAGAAAACAAAGCTATTTTTATCAAATTTGACTCACGGATGTGTTCAAAAGATAAACTTAAGTGAATCGTCACATGCAATTTCTCACGTGAATATTCTAGAAAAATTGATCAGGACCGCTGCCCAGGCAGGGCGGTGGTTTTGACACTTAAGGCTAAAGCAAGCACAAAATGAAGGGGAAAACTGGAAAAATGCAAGGAGAAGCTATGTAATGATATTTAGGCTACAAATATATACTGCAAGTGGTCTTTGGAGCTTGAACACATTCTTAAAAGGATTTTGAATCATCACTAGGGACTTTTGTAACCATTTTCCTGAAAATGTAGCACGTGCAATTTTGGGTGCGTACAAATACCTTTCTTTATGTTATGAGGATTCAACTTAAAATCTTATGGATGTTTCCTGAATGGGTCCCAATAGATGCCTAGGTTTGCCTTCTGAGGTGTTATGGGTCTTATATAACTTAGTTGTTAGGTTTTTTAAGGATTTACTAAGAACATGTCCACAAAGAGTTGTCTTTGATTCTCAAGTAGTATTTGAATGAATTTGTTGCAATATCTACAAGTCATAGCATCATGACCAACGACACAATGAAAACCACAACATAGATTATTTTTGCAGTCTCTTTTCCTTTTATGTGAGTTTTGTTGTTGATTATAACCACGGTTGTAATTTTGAAACTAGATGTTATAATCATATTTCACTACCCCTTGGCCATATTTCTAGTATTGGTTGGGGTCTTCAGTTTGAAATTTTCAAGGATGGGGACAGTTGACATCAACCATGTTGACATAGGAAAAAAAATTAGGGCCTCTTTCATTACTTAAGTTATTATTAATACTCTTGTTGTTACTATTGTTTTTAAAACCAACATTCATTTCTTGGTCGGTAACACCATCCGTAGTAGCACCGTGATTACGATTCAAGACATTAGTTCCTTGATTTTTGGCTCCATTTTTTTATGGTTTCCATTTTTTATTAAGGGACACCAATTTCCCATTGAGACCATAAGTATTATGCCCACTATCAATATATTCTTGGTCAATTTTAAGCACACCTTTCAACACTTCTTCATAACTACGGAAAGGAAACTTTTGGACTTCCACCTTGGTCTCTTGATTGAGAAAGTGAAGAAAAAGGATAAAAAAGTTCCATTTGGTCAATTTTAGGTGCACTTGTAGATGAATAAAAAACTTCTTGCCGTCTCTGGATGAAATGGGCAGTTGATTAATTTTGCTCCTACCTAATATGAAGAAACTCCCTAATCCCTGTTCATAGCAACTTGTTCTTGTCAAATGATATGATGAATTTGAAATTTTTTTTGATGGAATGTATGGAATATTTTGTAATTTGATAATACCAATCTAATTTTATTCCCTTGAGAGTCTTCAAAAATATTTTAGCCACTATAGCATCCCAAGGAAGCAATTCCATAATGACAGTAGCGTAGGCCTTGATATGAGTGTATGTATCTCCTTCCCCCTTAAAGTTATGATGATCATGCAATGGGCATAAAATCATGACACCCTATATGGTAAATTCAGAGGGATCTTTCAAATACTTGATTAAGTACCCATTACATAATATTCCACAATTGAAGCTCCTTGATGAGAAGGTGGAGTAGCATGAGTTTGATAGGTTGTATTATATGCATTGGCCAAAACATGGATATCTTCTTGATATGGCATATAAGGAGTAGGGAAAGTGTATGCTTCCATCTGGGGGACTTTGAGTACATATATAGATAAGGAGGAATGACACTAGGAGATGGGCTAGTAGGCATGAAACCACAAAATGTCACATTGCTTTATGGAGTGGTAATGGGCTAGAAGTGCATTCTCTAGTATCCTTTTTCTCTCCTGGATAACTCACAAAAAAGGATCTATAATATCTCCTTGGTAAGATTAATTTTTTAGGAATTTCATTCCTAAATTTATTATACTTTTCAAGCCCATTTCCTTGATGCTCAAGAAAGATGGATATTTAAAATGGACCACAGAAGGAAAAGTAAGCTTCACCTAGATCAAATAAGAAATTTATGAACTTCCCACACTTATCAACCATGACTATTAAAAATATTTTATCCTTTATGCTTATGGGCATGATGTCAGCATTGCCGTGATTTTACAACAAAAAAATGATAAGGGTTCAGAGAAACCAGTGGCCTTCTTCAATAAAAACAAAAACATTATAAATTAAAGTAAAGTCATGTAGAAAAGCATGTCTTCTCCATCATGAGATATATCAATAAATTCAAGAGCATGTTTTCCACTAGCCACATAATTTTTTTACTATCACACTCCAGTATGAAACACTTCATCATGGGAGTGGAAATCAGTGATATAAGAGCTAGATCAGTGATCAATATTATGGAATATGATGTGACCATCAAGGGCACAAAACTGGTAAGAGGTTGAGCACTATGTGAGAATATTTCTTTATACCCTTAAAATAATCAAGAAATGTCCTTATTCATGGAAGAGGAGTAGGAAAAACACATAGAAAACCCATTGGATGCAATAGGTCCATGAAATGAAGAGGATTCACAAAATATAGAAGATCATCATATCAGCCATAAGTGGATTGATAACATGGCTATATTTCCATTGGCATATATCATCCTAGTTTGAGTAAGATAAGAGGTGGCACCTAAGGTTGAAATTTTTTCCTTACATGTTAATTGGATTGGTTATCTTAAAAAGAAAATTTTATGGAGTATTGCTAACATGTATTGAGGGTCAACAAGTAAACAAAGTCTTGGTGGATTTCTATAATGGATTTTTTGGTAGACAATTCTCATTCAAGGCCACAATGATGAAAATTATAATGGAAGTATACTTTTGGCCCACATTGTTTGTGCATTCTCATCAATGGGTTAGCTAATGTAAATAATATGATATCTTTATTGGTAAAAATAACGTGGCAGCCTTCTCACTTTATCCCATTAAGGTGGATGGCCCTTTTCTCAATGATGACTTGATTTTATTGGAATGATTAATACCATGTCAAGTTGGGTCATAAGTGGTTTTTGACATCAACTACTTTACTAGGTGGATAGAGCTTGTGGCACTCAAGGAAGCTACTTAATTAGCTATCTTTGATTTTCTTGAAGATGTTGTGATAAGGTGTTTGGCTCCCCAAACCATCATTTCTGATAATGTAAAATCCTTCTTATGCACTAAAATATCTCATTCGTCTCTTATACATGGAGTATACTTGAAGACTTTGTCCAATTATTACCCTTAGAATAATGGTTTATAAAAATCTACTAATAAAAACCTTATCATAATCATGAAGATAATAGTGGAGATCAATCAAAGAAAATGGCACACCAAGGATAAAAAATCTCTATGGGATTATAAGATAACATCGAAAAGAGAAATTAGCAAATCTCTTTTTTCCTTTATGTATAATTGAAAGGCCATCTCTCATTATCTATGGATTTAACCTCATTGGAGATGGATTAGTCATTTAAGTTCAAAGGTGAAGATTAGTGAAAAATCCAAATGGTGGATTTATTGAGCTTAAGGAATTGAGGTCTTCTTCCATGATCAAATTTGAAGAACATCATAAATCAAACAAGTGATGGTTTGACAACAAATCCAAAACACGACTTTCAAAATAAGAGATCTAGTCCTAAAATGGGATGCAAATAGAGATCAACTAGGGTGGCATTATAATTTTTATAAACTTTTGTGTGTTCCATACATCATCACAACTTACATGTAAGCCAACTCTTTTGAGTTGTCAACACTTGATGGGGAGGAACTTAAAATCCCAGTTAATGGAATCTATCTCAAACCTTCTCATTAATTCTAGTTTCTTGCCTCTTTTAATAGTTTTTTTTGTTTTCTTTCCTTGTTATTATTAAATGTTTCCTCATTTTTTTGTGTGTTGATCACTAGTTGAGTTCCTTTTCCTCAATACTTTTCATGATCTTTTGAATAAGTGATTTTTCACAATTGTTGGTCTAGAAAGAGAAGTTTTTTTTTCTCAAGGAGTCTTTGAATGAATTTTTTACAATCCCTACAATTCCTAGCATCATGACCGATGAAATGATGAAAACTACAAGAAATATTAGTTTAATAGTATCTCATCCTTTGATTTGATTTTTGTTGTTGATTATTAACCGGTTGTAGTTTTGAAACTAGTTGTTATAACCATAATTTGTTTCCCCTTGGCTAGATTTATGGTATTGGTTAGGGCCTTAGGATTGAGCTTGTCGAGGATGGTGATAGCTGACATTGACTGTGTTGACAAAGGAAAAAAAATTAGGTCCTCTTTTATTCCCTGAGTTGTTATTGTTATTGTTGTTGCTACCTTTGTTTGTAAAACCAACATTCTTTGCTTGGTTGGTAACACCGTATGTAGTATCACCATGATTGTGATTCAATACCTTAGTCCCTTGATTATTTTCTCCATTTTTGTTATTGTTTCTATTTTTTTGATTAAGGGACACCTATTTTCGATTGATATTGTAAGTCTTACGCCCACTATCGATAAGTTCTTGGTCGATTTGATCCGCACCTTCCAACACTTATTCATAACTTTGGAAAAGAAACTTTTAGACTTCCGCATTGGTCTCTTGATTGAGTGAGTGAAGAAAGAGGATCACAAAGTTTCATTTGGTCCATGTTATGTGTACTTTCAGATGAATATAGAACTTGATGCCATCTGTAGATGATTTATTTTTATCCTACCTAATATGAAAAATTTCCCTAATCCATGTTCGTAGCAACTTGTTCATGTAAAATGATCTGATGAATTTGAAAAATATATATATTTAAAGGAATGTATGGAAGATTATAGAATTTGATAATACCTATCTAATGTGATTCCCTTGAGATTCATTAGAAATATTTTAGCCATTACAACATCCCAAGGAAGAAATTCATAATGACAGTAGGGTAGGCCTTGATATGAGCATTCGGATCTCCTTCTCCCTTAATTTTATGAAGATAATACAATGGGTGTAGAATCATGACACACCTTATGGTAAATTCAAGGGGCTCTTTCAAATACTTGCATAATTACCCATTACGTAAGATTCCACCATTGAAGCTCCTTGATGAGAAGGAGGAGGAGTAGAAGTTTGATAGGTTGCATTATAGGCATTGGCCAGAACATAGGTATATCCTTGATATAACATATAAGGAGTAGGGAAAGTGTATGTGTCCATCTGGGGGGAATTTGAGTACATATGCAGATAAAGAGGAATGAAACTAGGAGATGGGCTACTAGGCATGAAACTAGGAAATGTCACATTGAGTAGGATAAAAGTGACAAGGGTTAGGGTCCATCCCTAGGGTGTCATCTCCCATGAGAATATCACCCAGATTTAATGGGATTGGATGATATTATTACACAAGATACTTCATTGGTTTCACATTAGTCGGGGTGTATCCCTTATTTTCAATAGGATACCCCATGTTCTGCCCTACTGCATAGGTTGGTGGTGAAGGTTAGGCACTCTCCAGTTGTCTAATCCTCCCTAATAATGTATAAATAAAATCATGGGGTGAGGATGGAGTCTCTTGTTTGGGTTAAATTTTTGTAGTATTTGGTTGAGAGGACACATGATACCCCCTTATAAACTCTTCGACATTGTTATTCTCTTCTTCCTTAAAAATAGGAATCTCAAAATAGGTACTCGATCCATTATTGTTGATAATGTCAGTGGTGTGGATCTTCATCCTGTCCAAAAATCCACCTATTTGGTGAATGGGATTAAAAATATGTGTAAATAGGTCAACTTCTGAAGATTACACGGCAATGTGTGGTTTTGAAAAGACTCTATGGTAAGGACTTGGTCCACTCATAAAATTCATATTATTAAAATCATATTGATTGTATTACATATTTAAAGGTTGATCATCCTCATTTATTCTCACGTGACTAATGGGGTTTGAGACATAGGTAGGGGAGGCTTGCACGTTGTTTATGTAATTGACAGCCCATCTTGAAAGGGAAGGGAATTATTGTGGTTGAATTTTGGTGTAGTACCTATCAAATCCAAATGGCCCACCAAATTCTCTACTAGATATATTTCGGGAGGTATAAAATACCTACTGAATAAGGGAAGAAATGAAAAGGTGAGGTAATAAAAATGAAAGTAAAGGAGATAAGAAGGAACTAGTCCCTCATATCAGGTTCACCAATTTTTACGCCTAAGAATCAACACGTGATTCTATACAAACTCTACCTCCCAAGGTCATGCCAAGACACCCCAAAATGTGAGAGATTACATGAAAATTTGAAAGGCAGCTATAAAATACCTAGGGACTAAGAATAGGTAGTGTGAATTCCTATGAGCATGGTTGACCAAGAAGGAATTAGAGGCTATGTACGGGTAGCGTAAGTTCCCCATGGTTTAATTTTCTAATTTTATTTGAAAGTTAAACTACGTTTAAATGTTTGTTCTAACCAATAAAGAAAAGTAAATCTAACTTGATTAAAAGATAAATTTTGTTTAATCTCTTAACTAGTTAGATTCATTCCTCATTAATTAACCAAAATGAATTGAACAATTCAATGTATTTTCTTGAAAGGATATTAACTAAAGGAAAAATTAACTAATTAAAACTAATATCTTCCTTTTCACTAATTAATTAAAGTAAAGATAAGCTAGACAAACACATATGAATTGCTTTTAATTAAGTGAAAATTGCTTCTACTCTAAAATGAAATAAACTAAACATTGAAATAGCCAGATGTGGTTATTCCTCTGTTTTAGATGAATTAATTCTAATCTATTTTAAATAAATGATTTCGTGTAATTTGTAATTTTGGATCTTATTTCCTCTAGCTTTACCTCATAATCACAGGAAGAGTTAGAAGCTTCTCATAAGAAATTTCTTCCACTCAAACTTCCCCAATAAAACACAAAAAATTCCTATAGAATATTTTTAATGTGAAGAAACTCAACAAAGTGCACAAACACAAAAGCTTATTCAAACTCACTTCCTTTGCATATCCATGGGGATAATCAGGGAGGAAGATTTTAAGAGAATCTTTTCTCGTATAAACGTACAATCTAACTGATGAACAAAAGGAAAGCTATAGGTAATTTCACAATGAAGAATTGAAATACTATGTGCACAAGAACTTCCTCCAAATATTTCCAAGACAAATCCACATGGATAAGCTACAAAATATTTATCAATACAAGCTACTTACATGAAATGAAACTAACTGTAAATTCTACTTTTCTTAAAACAAGTGTTTGAATTAATTGAATTGAAATCTAAAATATTGAAACAAAGATTATAGGAATTTAAAAATGCCTCCAAACTAGAAATATAGAACAAAGACATTTTCTAATCTTGATTGTGATTTCCTTGATCCCCTCATCTTCTTTTCCAATGAAGTATCCAATGTTTTCCAGGGAGGTGTGGTAGTTGGTATGTAGGAGAAGATGTAGAAGTCCTGAAGATAGTTGGTTTATAGGAAATCTACTAGCAATGCATGCAAGAGATTAACAAGGAAAAGGATATGTGTTTTCTTGTGTGCTTCTTGGTAATATTCTAGTATCATAACAGTTTTATTCCAATTCAAGATACTCCAACAAATTCTTTGGAAAAAATATTGGTTTTAATAGAAAGTTGGCAAGGAAATGGTGTAGCATACGTGGAAACCAAGAAGTTCCAAATCACCATGGGAAGGGGAAGTTAACTTAGTAATAATAGTAAGTGAATAATAAAAATAAGTCTATACACATCTAACAAGCTCAAAGACAGCTGATTTTGTCAAGAAACGTGTGAGAAATCAACTCGGGAAGAAGCAACACGTGTACAAAACATGTTGTTAAAGTCCCTGATAAAAGTGCATGGAACCCCCAGTTTGTGAAGAGTGGAAGTTACATAACTTCAAATTTGAGAAGACAAGTGGTTATGTAACCACCTTGGAAGTTATGTAAGTTAAGGCCAAAATGCTAAGGAAAAAGGTTGAAAACTAACTAGGAAAGCAGGAAAATCTAGGAAAAAGATAAGTAAGGTAAACGAAGCTATAAGAACATGTTGCAAGTTAGAAAATTGGACTTGGATATCACCATTTTTATTGAAATCAAAATTTATCATCATTGAGGATTTTTATTGTTCCCACAATGTGGCATCATGCAATTTTGGTACGTATAGTGCCACTCATACTCCTCGTACTCTTTCCATTTTGCACATACCTAGGTATGTTTTTAATTGTCATAATGATTCTATATCACCTCTTATACTTTTTACTGGCCACGTGCATCTCACTTTTCATATGTTTTATATAGGATACCCTCACTGCATTGAGAATCTTGCGTATTTATCATATCCTCCTATTACTTTTGCTAATAAACCAATACCTAATTCATACATGATTCAACATTTTTTCTATAGGTTTTTCTCCTCATATAGTCATATTCACTAATCATCTAAGTCGCACATGTCTTATTGTGGATATAGTGTATATTTATATTCTAAAAAAATTTCTATAGTATATTCCCTTGAGTTACATTTTTTGGCACAACTCCATCCCAAGCCTCCATCTCCTCCAAGATATTCTCCACCTCCTCAAGAGGTTATCATTGGATAATGCATATGCTACTCAAACCCTTAGGGGAATACCCTCTTACCCCTTGTTTATCAATGACACACTTTGTTTATAGGTTCAAGTTGACTATTAAGGGATTGGCTACATAATTGAACCTTTCTTTATGGGTGTGCGTGCGTGCGTGCACGCGCGCACACACACACACGATGGGGAAACATTACTTTCCATATCTAGTTACATAGTATTTATTCACGAACAAACCTTAAAATTCTAAATATTCCCCCAGGGAATCATTGGATCATAATTTTTTATCTTCAGAGAATATTTTTTCGTTTATGCCCTCAGGGAGCTTAAAAATCCAAAAAAAATCAAATAATATACAAACCTCCAAAAATATTTGCATTACTCTTTCTTAGTTGTTCCTATTGTGTGCTTACTTTGTTCATGTTGCACTTTACTTATAATGTTTAGATTGATACATGGTATGCGATATCATTTTTCTATACACATATGTGTTCACAAGGTATATTAATTTGAATGCAAGCTTCACACGGATTTTTACATTCTGCAAGATTATTGACATTTATCTATACCAATTCTTTTGTATGTACTGAGGGCATCCGTTTTCCACTTTCTCATATACCAACGTTATTATTCCAATGATTACTACTTTACTTTAATTTACCTCATTCACTCAGTACATACATTGTGTCGTATTATATATTGCTCTAACATGTTAATGGGTGATTTAAGTGCGGTATCAATTTTGCAAGTCACTTCAAAACAAAGCTCATCTTCATCCTATTTCTTGTTTATTACTTTACATGCTTGCTATATTCTTTCACTTATTTGTTGGCTATGCTCTATATCACTTGTATGATTATTTTTTGGCCTTGAGTGACTTAATTTTACTGCAACATCCTAAGTGGTGTCACATATATGTTGCATATGGTTTGACATAATTGATTTATTTGTGCACTTATATAATTTTTATTGCATCTACTATGTTTTTTCCCTATTTCTTATTACTAACACTTTTCTATTTTTTCTATAATATTACGATGTATGTGCAATGGTATACACCATGCAAACTCCCATTTTCCCCCTATAGGAATCCTACAACACATGTACACATTAGCTATGGGACCTCTTATTTGGATCGTGCTCCCATTGCTCCATATCACACACCCCAAACAAGGGGAAACCATTAGGTCATATTTGACCCTCGTAGCAACTCAAAATTAGGAAAAAATATAGGTACATAATTAGACATATTAGAGGCTCAAAATTTGGATCAGAAATAGAATTGGGTCAGGAAATACACATAGAACAAATCATACAATAAGGACCATAATGTATGGACACTATGGCCCATTCCATGTGCTTCTGTCCTGGGAGTAGATTCAATAATTTTCTCAATTGGTACAATTTTTCAAGGAAATTTATAGGTTCTTTACTCATTTTTAATTATAAAATGCATGGTAAATTTCATGTTATGGTGGCACCAAGGGTACGTGCAAACTAGAATTTCCTTGGTACATTCCGTCTTCATTTAAAAATCAATCGAGTTTGTGTTCATTTGTAGTGACACTTATATATGGGTCTTGGGAAGTTTCAAGTTGATTGTTATCCTCACAGGTTTGACATCCCATAGATTGTATATTTGTGTAAGGATACAGGGTAACTATAACGCTCTCCATATATTTATATTCACCTTGTTGGGTACAATTTCACTTCTATATATTCTTCTTAGTATGTCCCACTTAGGGACTAATCAACCCCTCTAGAAAAAGTTTTAGTAAATATCTATAGAAATGGTAGCAAGAGTACTCTCTTCCCCTCTCTTGCAAAAAAATTAAAGTGTACTCTTTCCTTTATTTTTATTTTTTACTTACATATTTCTAGTTTCACATTAAATTCAAAGTTTTCAAGTTAAAGTTTTATTTCCTATATTATGCAAATTGACTACACTATTTTCTCTATAGGTACACATCCTAGAAAAATAAAAACAACTAGAACAAAGAAAAATTCCTAACACATGAATAAGGTTCATCGATCAAAGAAAAAGTGTGTCTACACACTCAGGTGACTTTTCCTTTAAGGAAACTTTCAATTCCATATTTAAATGGGGGGAAAATGTAGACACTTGTTTTGGTAATTCATGACTTGTAACAACACAAATTGTACAATACTCTTGCATTATCCCACACTTTTTTAATTTGACCAATTATACTATCCCTATCTATGTCTCATTCATTATTGTTTACATACACAACCTATTTTTTCACACAATAGTCATATTAACCCATTAAATTAGGTTATAACCTTGCATATCATACTTCCACCTTCTAGATCACCTGCAAATGCATTTGGGACCATAAGGGATAGGGAGGGCCATAGTGCCCATATGTTATGGAATGACCTTGCCACTTTGGTCCCTCCTCCTATAAAGGCATTATTTCTAATTTGAATCCCTTTGGCACATTTATAGTTGGCCTTATTCGATGTTTTTATATCAAAAACACATATATAAGAAAGTTATACTTATCCCATTAAATTAAGCATTCATTATACTTGACTCCTAGCATTCCAATGAAAAAATGTAAAGATAAATAACAATTAAATTCATTCCAATACACCCTTGATATTGATATCCTCTACATACTCATTCTAGGTTACTCATACACTTAGGTATGTAATTACAAAGGCACATATCAAATTCAAGTCAATCCATGAAATTTATACATTATAATTCCATTATTACAAGATCATAGTTGTCAATTTGGTTTCATACATTCTAGATATCACATGATAGGGGAGAATGATGTGCAGTTTGATCCCTCTTTAGAGTAGTGGTGACGTTGATGGTGCACAAGGGTTCCCACAACCCAACTAATATTTTTTTATATGACTTTCCCTCATCATATAAGTTTTTAAATATTGGATCAGCTGCATAGTGTCATAGGTATAGATTCTAGACAATATTTGAAAATGAAGTAGTGAATAGGTATATGAAGTTGTAAAGTTTGAAAGTATAGGACCAAAGCATCTAGAACAGGCCATAATGGGGGTAAATTTTAGGTTTTACTATACACCCTAATCCATATAGTTTATTAGACCACTATTTCAATAGTGAAATTCTGTTAAATCTTTTCCATCCATTTCCAATCATCATATCAGCGCATGAATCAGGATATCAACTAATTCTTCTTGTCTCTATCATTGTTAATACCATTTTGAATTGTCTAATAATGTTTAGATTTTTTCATATGGGTTTTATTGATATTCATGCAATTATATTTGGAAAATAATTTATTAGGATAAACTACCATTGATTTACTGCCGCCTAATATATTAACTATTTAGGTTAAATCATGAGGGTATAATTTTTTTATAAATTTGACAAGATTTATTATTAGTTTTTTTATTATATGTATTTTTTTTTAGGTTTGAATCCTCTAGTCCTAAAGAAAATGGTTTATTTTTAAGTAATTAAGGTAAAACTTAAAAATATAGTTGAATGTTTACGCTCAAAAAAAGGTGTGTGTCGTTTTAAAATGCATTTTCAAAGGTATGTACCTTTTGAAGTCATTTTTATTTGAAAGTGTACATTTTTTTGGTGGATTTGGGCCTTTGTGACATGCAATAAAAAAAATAAGAGTTATATTAAACAAGAATCTAAAAAATGCATAAGAAAAAAGGCACATATAGTAGGCAAATTGTTTCACTTAAGAAAAACCTTTATAGGTAAAAAATTCACATGAAATCTTAACCAAACTATTTTATGATATAAAAAATCACTTTAAAAAGGATTTTTTTTCAATATAATTTGCATACACTATAAAGTGTAGATTCATAAATACAATAACATTCTTGATTGAATGTAGCCAACTACTCTTTATCTCATAAGTGATTAAAAATCCAGAAATTGTTACATATAAACCATGTATTTTTTCATTTATGTTTACATTATTTTCATAATGATCTTATTGCTCTCATACCATAATTCCACTTTTTAATATTTACTTGACAAGATAATCCTCAAGCTATAAACAACCACATAGTGAGAAAATCATTACACATGACACTATTCAATAACCATTTTCGAAAATAAACAAGATTTTTCATTCACACCTCGATTCTATAGAAACACTCTACCAGGTGTATAATAACACATTACAAGTTCAAAGAATATAACCATGTCCCAGTATTTTGAACATTTTTTTTCCTTCAAAAAAATATTTATGAAAACCAAAACATGACAAAACACATATACATTGACCAAACATGTATTTTTATGAGATTAAATGTACCAAAGAGCTATGGATCCATAATTTACTTCAATTTCTTATTTTTTCAATTATTTTGAAATATTTATTTACCAATCATATTTTAATATATTTTTAGTCACCAAGTGTGACACACTATTACACTTTTACCCTACAATAAACTTATGTTAGAAATTATCATCTAAAGAAGTTTCCATTATGCACCAAACTAAAACTTCTCATATGCACCAATATTTGATTACACAATGCTTCACATAACCTTCCTTTATGATAATTGTACTACCATATTACATATTCCCTACACATTTCTACTTTTTTTTTGGGTTTCCCACACTCAAATCTATGCATAGTAGTGATGTATAATCTTACTCTACACAATATTTTTGCATGTGTATCCTACATATAACCATGGAAAGGTTCGAAGAATTTCCAATTCTTTCCAAATTGTTAAAAAAAATTCATAAAGGGAGCACAAAACCACACCTTATTATATTCAATTATTCATTCCCATTTCTTTGAATTAAATTAATTGTCATAGGTTTAAGTTGCTTGGTATATTGTACAAATTAGTTCATATATGTGTCTTTAAGTTCAAAAACATTTGTGGTAAAATGTTTTAGTAAGTCATTATCTAAACCGTTACCTTGTGACCAAATTTGTTATTTAAAACTTCTCCATATGGTTAGTCAAAACATACAAATTGTTATGTTTAAGTTTAATAAAAGTTGATTGTGTTTTTTTACATTTGTAGAAGTATAGTATTATTTTTTGTCTTTTGTCATCAAATATCCTTTGTCAATTCATATAATAGTGCTAGTTATAATTTTCATAGTTTTATCATCATTTCATTTTGTGTTGTTTGTTAGTGTCAATATTTGTGTCCAAATAAAACATCATTTTGTTGTCCAACTCAAAATTCATTGTATTGTGTCATTTTGTGTCATAATTCTTTTTTTCAAATATTGTTGTGTAATTTGACAATCATAATTCATTTTTCAACATAAAGGCATCTTGTGGAGTCAGAAAAATTAAGAAACAAAATTTCCTCATAGACACATTTTCGGTGTTACCCAACGTCCAGAAAATAAACTATTCAACATTATAGGGGGAGTTATACAAATAAAACCAATGTGGAAACTTCTTAAATTCATTTTTACATTCTGTTGAGTTAGCAACATGTATATTGGAGGGTGGAGGCAATGGAGGCAGGAGGACAATTAGCGTCTTCGAGTTCGTCACTACCTCAGAGGCCACAAACTTCTTTAGTGACACCTTTTGTTGTGTGTGATGAATAAAAACATATGAGCATCCATGTTACTATGTGTAGTACAGTGTTTGTGTTTCCCCTGTGATGATGATGATGTGGAGATTTGCACCATTGATACTATGGTAAGAAGTGTTCTTGATCATATTGACTTTATGGTTGATGTGAATTGGTTGAATGGTTTCAACTCATGTATTCACCTGAATAGGTTTATCGGTCCTTAGTCATAGATGATGTAGTTCCCACAATCAATATTGAATATCAAGACCATGTGCACACTACGCAATGACATGCTGCTTGGTTGAAGATGGTGTTTTCCCCCATGTTCACACTAAGGGGGGAATGTTAGGAATTATCATTTGTAACAGCTCTATTAGTTAGTGCGTACATGTAAGAATAATATTGTTTTTTTTGTTGAAACAATCCACCTAAATTAAGTTTGATTTGTTTGTGGATGTTTCATAGGACTCTTATTTTAAGGAAATCCTCTCCTTATAAATTTGTATTGTGGTGGAGATTAATTAAGAGAGACAATTGCTATTATATTTGTGTGCAAAACTCATAACAAATTATTATTTTATAACTTAGAATTCCTAAGGAAATTCACTAAAGAAATCACTTCCTATAATTTCAAAAGGTATCCAAAGCTTCATAAATCTCATTATGTCATATCTATAGTCATTAGGAACACTCCCAAATTAAGTATGAAGATACCAACCATGTCAAGGTAGCCATATCTCTCATGAAAAATCATTCAAACATCATCTTTCCAAATATTTTTTAAAGATTGAAGCCAAAGAAAACATAGTCAAAAAAATTACAAATATGATTGATCTATCTAGATATCACGTTTTAGGTGAAGAATGACATCCAGTTTGAAGCCTTTTCATAGTGGTGCCAACATCGAAAATGCATGGGATGCACACAACCCTTATAATATTTTTTTGTAGGAATCTTCATCTACGGCTAAGGTTTGGGATGATGACTATTCCATAAATAGAGATTCACTACATGTGTGACAACTAGGGTTTGGTAGTGATAGAAAACTCTAGGAAGGTTAGCAACCCAGAAAGTTATGGAAGCCAATTCAAAGTAGGTTCAATACCGTATAGAAACATCAAGACCATATGGTACACTCCTCGTAGTTTGGTATGGTTCTGACCCATGTGTATTCATAGTCAAAATTACAATTATAAGGTTTATTTAGGTTCAAACCTCCTAGTTGCATTATTCGACATTCCCAGATCTCTCCATAATTCAACTAAAATAAGCTAAGTGCCTCAATACATTTGTTTTGTGATTTCAAATTATAGAACTAGGTTGATTATTGTATGTTATATTATTTATATCAAATATAAATTATTTCTATTATAACATCTTTATAATATATATAATCAACTTTAAACTAATCGAAAACCTAATTAAATTGACCTAAAATATAATTAAGGGTTAAACATTTTGGTAAACCCACTTTTTACTGAACCCTACACCTAATCTAGGATATATTCCTTGTGTATTAGGCCTACTGATCTCTAAACCCTAGTTTTTTAGGGTTTTTATCTAGGTATAAGATTATTTTACTAGGATTTTATTTCTATTTCTTATCATCAAGACATCCTCTCAAAATCAGGTTATCTCACTCTTTAAATATCTTTAGTGACACCCTTAATGCAAAGATTCATTCCTCAATATCCTCTATGTTACTTGGATTCATCCTAATACTCCTATTGACCATACTATATTTATATTCTTATTATGATACTCATCATACCATACCTCCACCTCAACCTACTATTGATGTCTACACAATATATATAACACTTTGGTAAAAAATGGTTTAGTTGATAAATATTCTAATCTTATTGTTCTCTCTCTCCCTTACATGCTGTCAATTTTTTAGTTTAGAATCTTTCTCCTTATATTCTTACCATCAAGGGGTCTGACAACATCCCTCAAATGGTTCTAGGTTTTATCACTCTATCCATCACTATTGGCACTAAAATTTTCATAGTAACTTGTTATGTTTTCCCCAATAATCCTAATGACAATATCCTTCTGAATCGACCTTGGTTTCATACTCTACACTTTTCTATGAATCCCATTGGAATATAATTTTCCCATCACAGATATCTTTATCTTCTTTCATGGGAGCCCTCCCCTTTTAAATATGTTTCTTACACTTATTACCCATCTCCTATCTAGTTTTCAAACAACCCCATATTCAAGATTAAGCCTACTGATATAAAATCCACTTATAAATACATTGTTAATTCCATCTCCCAACCTATTACGATGCAATTTCAGGCCATGCATCGTCAATTTAATCGTTACGTTCTTCTCACATTGTCCTAAAATAATATCTTAAGTACAGTCTTATATGTCTCTCTCCACCATTTGAGATTGATATGAGTATACCTCAAGGAAATAAGCCAATTCCAATTCACATTGTGATTATCATCAGTGTATCAAGAACACAAAAAACCACTTAAATATTTTTCAAAATATTCAACACCTTATCGATTATAATGTTATTTAGTGGGATGAGCCTACTAAATCTTCCCATCCACTCAATGATAATACTGAGCTACAAATATTCCATGATCGCAATCCTTATCAAGTTGAACATGTTCATACATATTGCAATGATAAACCTTGCACTCCCTTTGATCTAAAATATTTGTGCTCCCATGCAAAAAATCATAGTTAGGATCCTTCTCATCCTTATACTATAAAAAACATTTCATCCCCTTAGTGATCCACTTCTTTTGGTTCACATTCCCTCCCTCCGAAAATTATATTTTGTGATATAATGTTGCACCTAAGGCCTTCATGCCTCACATGATGACATATTTGATTATGTTTCGTAGACTTTGTGCTTCCCACCATATTTTATATATAACTATGCATTGTGTTAATACAAAAACATTTAAATATTCTCAAAAATAAATAAATTAGTGCATATTACTTATATGTTTAGCACTTTACATTACATGTTTTGATCATCACTTTGGTTTGATAGACAACATTCTTTTATTTTTACACACATGTGTTCACTGGGTATATTGAGTTGGATGGAGGGCACACAAATTTCTACATGCTTATAGGAGCATTCATGTGTCCTTACATTCACATCATTTGGGGGATATCCCTCCACATCATACAGGTTCTATTGTTCTAGTATAGTTCCTTTTCACTTCCTCATTTATACTCAATTATATACAATGTGTACGTTCTACTTTTCAAAATAACATGAGTAACAGATGTATCTTTTGTAGCACTGACATATAATTTTTTTACATATTTTAATAGTGTTGGCTACTACATCATATTATCATGTTTTGACACTCTTATTCTATCCATACCTACTTGTTTGTGTATGTTACTACTTTCTTGTTTTCTTTTCTTTTGATATGTGTTTCTTAATTTTATTATGACACTGTGGGTGCCCCATATTTGTGTCATGATGCCTATCTTTTTTTCACTTTATTTCTCTTGTTTACAATCCTGTGTGCCTTGCTTTTCTTGTGAAACCATGGGTGTCCCATGTTTACAAGATTTATGCCTTTTGTGTGACATTATTTCCATACTTTTTAGACATGATTGCATTTAATTTGTATTTACATGTATTTAGACTACTATTATTATCAACTATGTGATATTTATATCTATTTATAGTATTTTCTTTGTTTTGTGTCATGGTTACCACCATCCGAAAAAACCTTTCCTTTTACATGTGTAGTTTCTCCAAGGTGGCCACCTCATTAAAAATCTACATAGCTTCTCAGAAATATTCTTCATCAATACACATTCATTTATTTTAATCCACATGCCCAACATCGTTTTCACACATGCCTAAAAAAGGGGTAATCTTTCCAACTTTATTCTACAATTTTAGTACAAACAAAAATAATTATCGAGATAGATGGAGGTATAGATAGGTATTGACACCCAGAAATGCATTCGTACACAAAATTTTGGCAACTTCAACAAAATTTCATAGCCGTACACTTTGGTCATAATCATATGGTGTGTTCCTAACTCCCTATAATTTTCTGACTGGGGGAAATTTCCATAAGTTTTTCAACATTTTCATATTTTCACCTACATATAGGTTTTTTACTAATTTTTGTATCTAAAAAACTGAATACAAATCATTACCGGGGGCATGAACATGTTCTTTCCTTCTTCACATTAACACATTTCTTAAGGCTCAATTTCAAGAATCTTATGGACATGGATCTCCTTCCTAGTTAAACATTGTTAACACGTTTTAAGTATATTTTAGTACTTACTTAGCTGCTACTAAGTTGTGCAGCATATGGGGAAAGTGTGGGAGTACTTATTCTCTTATATATTATATATCCTTATTATCAAATTGGGTCTAGATCAGTCTACAATAGTTGCATTTGTGGCTTATGAATGGTAGCAAAGAATCTAAGGGATTCATGGGAAGAATTTCCTCTCCTATTAGACTTAAAGGGAAAGATACAAAATTTGTTGAATAACTTTGGTATATGTTCTTATCTCTTAGAGGGGTGCATTTATACTTCTTTGTTCTTCTCTCCTTTGCACATTTTTCGTGTTGGGTTGCATGCACCTAAGACTCTATATTTTCCTTGGAACATATTAGGGAATGATCACCCCTAATACTTTAGTGAATTTCAAAAATATGAATCTCCAAGTGAAATAAAAGTATGAGAAAACGGGTGTATTCACTTATTATTTACATCTTTTCACTTCACATATATGTAAATGTAAATATTTTCCATTACATATATTTTATTTGATTTACGGTCAATTATCTATAATAGACATATACTACAGTCTATGTTGCAGGTTTCACTGAGGAGCATGCCAACACCAACAAAAACACTTAAACTGTAAAACAAACATTCAAAAAACAACAAAGTATTTTTCATTCTCATGTACAATTACTTTTAAGCATCTAATTTGTAACACCCAATGTTATAAAAACTCCAAATTAAGGGAATTAAAATTTAAATAAACCTCTTAACCCTATTACATGCCTTCAATCATTTTATAATGCAACAATAATAATCCAAAAAGTAATATAGTTTATAATGTATCTGCTAACGTTAAACCATGTGTAGATGTAAAGGTCAATTATATCTACCTGATCCCCTTTATCATTAATTTTTTGAGTATGCATAAATTGTATGCAATTGGTTAACCTATTCATTTAGGTTTGTGAACTGATGTAGTTCCTAAGTGTCTACCTAAAAAATCAGCTTGCTGAGTTTTAACTGGCATCTAAAATTGTTATATAGGAACTTGGTAAACTGACAGTGTATTCATATAGTAAACTACTTACGCCAAACATTTCAAGATATGATTGGCACGTTTATTTTATTGAACACACATAAGTTGCCATCATTGCACAATCATACCACACAGTTCTTTGGATCATATCTTAGTAGTTAAATAACTTAAGCTTGCATATTAAGAAGGCCTAAAATATAGGTCTCGCCCTTTGTCTTGAGTGTATGCTAAAATTCCCATCTTAGGACCCCTATGGGAAATATAATGATTAATTTTGGCTTTCGGTATGCCTACTTTATACGTAAGATAATTATAATGCAAGTTCATCGTTACGAGATTTAGTAAAGTTATACGTTTAAAGAAAATTCATTAAAAACTCACTAATTATTGTTGTGCTAGGTTCTTAAACTCAAAGTTTCACTTTATGACATCCGTCATTAGGACTAGGTTTAGTTTAATTATTTTTTTAATATCTAGTAATCAACCCAATCCTTATTTAGATATTATCATATTTTCACCTTATTGTTATCTAACGTTAAGTACCTCTTTAACAAGAGATGTATTCTTCTTAAGCATTTCTATAATTTTTAATTTTGACAATAACACAAAATGCTTCATTTTTATTTCATATTAATAATTGATTATAGGTATTGTACTTTTGTACTTTGACATCATTATGTCATTAAACAAGTTATTGTTATGAAGGTATAACTAACCATCCATGTACTATTAGGTTGTACAAAATAATAAATCAATTATTTACTTATCCACTTTACGATCAAGTCTAAGAAATATATTTATTTCATGATTCTTATACCACTTTCCTAAAACAACATTATTTGTTTAACTCTGTTAATTTATCATTTAAACGGTGATGTCATGATTATGATTGTAATAATTATCATTTAATAATTCAGATTAAATTTTGTAATAAGGTACAATTAATTGATCAAGTACAATTTGTTTCACTATCATTATCAAGAACAACTACTGATAAAAACAACGTAAATCATCATTACAAATCATAAAAATTTAGTCAAATAATAAAGTATGTATTAAACTCATTAAGGGTAATTCCTTATTCGAAACGTATAACAATAATTTAAGAATGATATAATTGGTCAACGGTCGTTTACAACTTCGTGAAATAATATTTTAGCTCAAGAATGTTTACATAATCCATATTTGGATATACTTAAATCAATGTTTACAATCAGATAAAAAATTTATCACATGATGAGAGTGTGTGGAAATATTCCAATTAAATCCTCAAAATAACTAATCCATTATGTTATATGTAAGATAAAAATAATAATGTACATGGTCAGTTCATAGAACCCACATGGGTTACAACTCTTTACCTGTTTGCTTCATTACAAAATAAATGACCATATTCAATTTGATTTAATGACAATACATCAAGAACCATAATCTGAAACTATACATTCTATTATAAAATGGTCTGAGAATTTAAAAAAAGTTTCTATGATACATTTCCTATCTGCAATCTCAAATTTATTGCATGACATATCAATATCTGATCTAGATCTAGATTACATCAACAAACATTCTTATTTCTTCAACAATAATTAATGCCAGTACACATAGTTCATAATTAGTTTAACAACTTACATTATAATAAAGAATCAATAATCGAAGACAAGTACTTCATCATACTCAAACAATCAATATTTCATTTAGTTAATAAGTACATCATGCTTAAACAATCAAGTGGTTCTTTCTTAAATTTTTAATGTCATAGATAAAAGTAGGCTACATTTGTACCTAATTCTTCCAATTTATCTAAGTCAGCAATCATAACATTAACTTTTCAATTGATTCATAAATCACCTCCCTATTTTTCATGTAACCAAAATCAATCCCTTACAAATTATCAGTTTCATTAACTATTATAAAATACAAGCATTATCTTACTTAAGAGATAAAAATAGTTTTATCTCACACCATATCGATTAGATAACAATAATTTTTATCTCACACCATATTGATAAGCATTGTGTTATTAAAAAATACAAGTTTCTCCTTATTTCTTACAGAATTATCCTATTGAAGACAATAAACAATATTCAATCTCAAAGGAAAAAAAACTCCCTTCCTATTGGGTTGGTTTGTATAAGTTAAGCTTGGGCAGAGGTTGGTTTAATAGAACCAGATTTTCATAATGTAAAGGACATAAATTAGGGTCTTTAAATCCGATTAAACTAAATGACCACGGGGCCAAAAAAAATGTGTTTTTAAGGGATCTTAGAATATACGATGGGTATAAGTTCTAACCAAAATTGCCTTGTTTACTTCTCAAGACTAACTTTAAAATAACATAAAATACTTACAAGCAAAGATTTCCTAATCTTATAACTTGTTATATTAACCTACCCCAATCATAAAAATTTGACTCATACCCATTATCTTCCATGGCTCCGTGACTTTAAATGTCACAAGTTTTTAAATATCCAAACCCATTTTATCCCACTCATAACCAATTAAATGAGCTTCATAAATCATGGGTTTTAAAATAGAGACATACCTACTCATTTCTCTAACTATTTTTATCAATAGTAGAAGAAAAGAGACTCAACATGTTAGTCAATATAATAGCCAAAAATACTCCCATAATTTTTTATTCCTTTAGAGTACATGCCACTGTTTAAAAAATAACAATGGTTATGAATCAAAACTACTTGTCACCCATTTCCTACTTCACAATAATGGATACAAATAAACTATTAACAACCCATTAAATGAGCTCGTATGAATACCATACATTAAAATTTTTGGGTATAAGTCTATACAATACACCCAATTATTTTGTTTAAATAGTGTATTACTTGAATATTTTCAACCCAAAAAATAAATGGAAACCAAAAAACTATCAAGAAATCAATCTTGTGGATATCCATATTTACCGAAATAACCAAAAAAAGAGTAATAAACCATACCTAATAAAGTCCCTATAAAAATATCCACAATCATCCTTTAAAAACTTTGAATCAGTTGATCCAAATATCTCCCACAACGTGTATCTAAATAGCCCCAAAAACAACGACCAAGATTTGAAAGAACAGTCGCACCATAAGCCATGAAAACCATATTTAAATAATGTAGGGTCGTCCATTATGGATTCCTCAAAAATATCAACTGAAAGTGCATATCAAACATGCATGTAACAACTCAACTAAGAAGGAAACCCAAAAATGATAATCATCAAACAATAAAAAATGAAATAAAAAGATGCATGCAAGGGTAACTTTTGGAGGAAGTTTCAAGTTTTTTGAATTCATTAATTTTTATTAACTTCCATAGGTACCATGTAGTGGCTCTATTATCAACATGCCATTACTAAATGCAACTTCCCTCCAAAATTAGTAGGGAGGTGATTAACTCGATCGGTCGAAGATAAATTAAAAAAACAAACATTAATAACTTTTCATGGGTCACCAATCAACCTTTATATATAATACAATTTTTTTTTTCAATTCAAATATGGTTATAACCATATAGTTACCAATAATAAAAAAAGACAATGAATATTGTTAATACCATATTTCTATCAAAAATAAAAATCTAATAAACATGGTTTAAAACCTTAATACTATCCTCATTAATAAACCATGTAAATTTCCTTACAAAGTTTATCCATTTCATTTCCAAACCAAGGAGTATTAATAACTCAGTTTAAGCCAACCATGCCAATAAATATAAACATTGATAAACTCGATCACTTAATATGAATGGAGTATCATTTGGTAGAAGTCAATCACCAAAGTAAACAAGTTCAATCAAAATGAATGGTGATTAATTTTGAGCATTAATTAATTGTTAAATATGCTATGGTAAAGCCATTAGGAACCATCAATTAATCGAATATCGTTTAAACTGAATCATCATTTTCTAGAAATATAAAAGATTTAATTTACCTTATTGATAAAAATAATTATGAAGACAACTTTACCTTTACCTTGACAAAACCAAGCTTAAAATTTTACCTGTTCCAATTGTATTCTATCTTATCGATGCATGATAAAAAATCGTTATGATGTCAAAAAGGAGTTAGTAACTTTCAACATTCTTCTTTATTTTTTCATAAAGAAATAATACATTAGGATGTATAGATTCACCATAATTGTGATTCATGATTTCCAGCAAACAAGGTGTACCATATTATCAATAACAGGTAAAAAACCAAGCAATATGTACAAACATTGAAATTATCACACTCAATAAGGTAAGTAAACTCAAATAACCAAGAAAAAATAATAAGGAATTAACATAAATTATGGCACGAGTGCATAGTGACAAGTGTAATTACGCAGTTGGATTCTCAACTACATGTATATATGTTTATCCTTTTCAGAGTAAACTTACGTATGGCTAGCTATGACACCAGTTAGGTAACTCTTCCAATACTCAAGTACTCATGACCCACTTCATGTTAATAACTAAATTTTGTGACTATACAAAATTTAAATGTGGGAAGTGAAAAACTTCCCCACTTAATGAATCATCATCCTGATGATTTTTACTCATTAACAACAACATAGATAACCACACGCAAATCTATATCATACAGTCAGAGGAAGATAGTCATACATTTCCATCCAAACTCAAAACAAAATCTATATTTTCAACTTATTTATAATCAATTAATTAGCTATAACAACCTTATAAAATATCCAATTTTTTCATACTATCTGAAACATGAAAAAAAATCATTTCAGCACTCAAAACTCACATAAAAATATCAAGTATAACATAATAAATAGAAAAATATCAGTTTTTATGACTGAAACAGATAAGGAAACATTTTTTTAATTTATTCTAAATTCTATCATGTTTAAATTTCTTCTAAATATTTGTCCCATCAAACCTTGCATTGCATAACTTATCTATTTCTCAAGTGCAATCTATGAGTTTCCAGAATTTTTATTGGTTCAACCACCACAATTCCTAGATCTTGAACCTCAAAAGTGTACCAATTAAGTACATGCATTACATACGAAACATACTTCTTAAGAAAGGAAATATGAAAAGAATCATGCATATTAAACAATTTGGGAGACAATACTAAACAGTATGCTACTAAACTTATGGTTTCCAGTACTTAAAAATGTCCAACATATCTTGGTGACAACTTGGCAGCATTGCTAAATGTTATCTAGCTCTTTTTGGGCTTACCCCATTAGAGTAATTTGTCTCCTATTTCAAATTTCATGTTCATACATTTTAGATCAGTGTATCTCTTCTACCTATCATCAAACTCTTTCAGTCGCTCACGCATGATCTACACTTGCTTTTCCATTTCAATTAACATTTTAGGGCCCACTAATACTCTATATTCTTTACTATCCCAACTGATGGGTGTTCTACACCTTCTTCCATATAATGATTCAAAAGGGTCCATTTTTCAGTGAAGCATGGTAGGAGTTATTACATACAAACTCAACTAATAGAAGGTATTCTTCCCATTTGTATTGTTGATCCATGCAGTACATCCTGAGCATATCCTACATAATTTGGTTGACCCGTTTAGTTTGACCATCTTTTTCTAGATGGTATGTTGAGCTAAAATTCACTTTCATTCCCAAGGTTGAATCCAAGGTTTCCCATAATCTATATGTAATCCTTAGATGCCTATCCAAAATTATTGACAACGGAACTCCATGAAATCTAAAATATCTTGCACAAATCATTTTGTAAACACGAGAGAATCATATTTCATATTTTCAAGTTTTAAATGAGCTAATTTTCTTAAATTTTGAACAACTACAAGTATTGTTTCATGTTTATTTTTTGACATAGGCATGTTCTACACAAAATCTTTGATAATTACTTGTTATTTATAATGTAGTTCATGTTGTGTGGATACAACAGACCAACATAGTGTAGTGTTCTTGTTGTACACACTAACATTCCAAATAGTAAGAAATTTATTTTATCTTTTCCTTTTTCATTCCTTTTGAGAAATATAATTGTTTTACATCAGCAAGCATTTTAGTTACTCTAAGAATCCTAGAGTATGGTAAATCATTACATTATTTAATAATTTTGATCCTTAAGTCATTTACCAAAGGTAGATATACTCTACCTTCATATTTCAAGATTCCCTCATTGCCAAATTTGAATCCTTCATACCTTTTATCGTTATAATCTACTTTTAACGCAGTCTTAACATGCTAATAGTATGAATTTGTTAACATTTGTTTCTTTACCTCTTCCTTGAATTGGGTTCTAAGGGTCACAATCATGAAAACATGCTGATGATGAATTAGAACATCTGTCACTCTATTTTCCTTTCCTTTTATGTAAATTATATCAAAATCATACTATGATAATAATTTCAACCACCTAAGATGTCTTGTGTTTAAGTTGGGTTACTTGAAGATATAATTAAGCCCCAAGTGGTTTGTTTTAAGTTGAAAAGGATTTCCTGACAGGTAATAACTCCACTCTTTAAGTGCATGCACTATGGTAGCAAGGTCTAGATCATAAATAGCATTGTTAATCTCATGTACCTTTAATTTTCTACTCTCGTATGCAATCACATGGTCCCTTTGAAGAATAATTCCACCAAAAACTTCATCGGAGGAATATGTTACTACACTGAAGCTTTTGTTGGGGTATGGAACCTTAAAAATAGGTTTTGTAGTTAATTTATCTTTCATCATATTAAATGCACTCTCACATTTTTTAGACCATACAAACTTATTATCCTTTTTCTGCAGTGATTTTATTGGAGCAAAAACTCTAGAAAAGTATTTTACAAATTTTCTAAAGTAGTCAACTAGCCCCATGAAGCTTCTGACTTCATGAATGTTATTTGGAGCTGGCCATTTTATTATTTCTTTGATTTTTGATGGATCTTCAGATATTTCTACTTTTTTTATGATATGACCAAGGCATTGTACCTCATTTTCATAAAAGGAACACTTAGAAATGTTTTCCATACATTTTCCTTTTTCTAAGTATGTCCAACACTATTCTTAAGTGTTCATTATATTCTTCAATGTTTTTGGAATAAATCATGATGAAAGCACAATGGAATGAGATGGGGTGAATCAATCCTTAAAAAACTTTAATCAATTTCATATTTTCTTATTTAAACCATAAACCATTCATCCATTCATTTATGTGTGTAAAACATTCAATCAAAACAAAATAACCATGAAAAAGATACAAGAACACAATATATAAGTGGGAAACCCTGTAGGGGAAGAAAACCCTTTGAGACTTATGATTATATTAATCAAATATAAAGTATTTAGTGAAGCATCAATTACACAAGAAGCACTAACCCCTACTTTTGTAGAGCACAAGCACTACAAGGAGCAACAACCCCTAGTTTAGTGAAGAAACAACTCCATAAGGAGGCTAAAACCCCCTAAAATGATTAAGCACCCACTCAACCACATTTAGATGAATATTTGTAATGTATTTTTTTTTTTCAACAATTGATGGAGATCACAACTTCATCTCACATCCTTCAAACCCTTACTCATCTAGCTCGCTTTATCACACACTTTCACAACTTATCTTGGATTCAAACCATTGTGCACATACTCTCTAACATTACTCAACCTCTTGAAAACCTCTTCATATCTGGTAAAATTCCTTCATACCTGCTACAATCACATACATGGTTCGTGATTTTTCCCTCTCACTCAACTAGTGTAAATTTGAATTCAAACAAGCACTTTATACCCTTCTCATCTCTCAAGAATAAAGGCTGTCAGTATTAAATCTTTACTTCAACCAATAAATCTTAAAAAAACTCCAATACATTTATCAAAAATATTCATATTGTGCCCATGTAGGTTGCTCATGCCCAAATGCACCATACTAGCTCAGAACATGCTCAAACCCCATCACCTGGATGAGCTAAAACCACAAACACCATAACCATAATTATTCAATATTCAAAATTCCTCATAAATGTGAAACATAACATATCAAAATCATCCATGGTTTTACATAAACTTTAACCAATTGAATTATTCATAACTTACACAAGAAGGCTTATATCCCTCTCAAAACAGTTGTTTCCAGGACCATGTCTTCAGCTTTGGGTTTTAATACCTCCTATGAACGTCTTAGAAATAGCATGTAACAAATCATTTTTATCCTTTGTACCTCTATATCACATCTAAACATTTTATAGATTAGGAAACATCCATATGCACAAACCATACTCACTTTCATCTTTACCAAATTAAGCTTCCCAAAATGTATTTTTATAAACTCAACTTGTTTAAACTCTTTTTGCCACTTTAAATACCGATAAAGGCATTTAATAGTAACCAAATTCATCCTTATTCAATCTTAAACTTATATAAAGCATGAAATCATCCATTTCATGCCACTTCTAACTTCATTTCCTAGCAAGAGTAATCTTGTCCTGAGAAATAAGAAACCTTCTACTTCACAAACTGAGATGTATGACCTATAAAATATCATCATCATGACATAAAAATTATACCATTTTAAATCTCTCTAAATCCTATTTCAATAACATCTTACATTTCCTTCCAACTAAAAGTGGAAGGCCTTCAACCAAGTCTATCTCTGAAAAACTACTTAAAACTACCCCAAAACTGCGTTAGGATCAGTCTTCATTAATAGGGAAAACTTTTCAATTTATAATCATAACCAAGATTTGAAACCATCATGGACATAAATTACAACACCTATACTAAAAAATTCAATTTATTTTGCAACGCCTTTGGACAACCTTTCCTAGAATTAGAATTCTTCAAAAAATTACATTTGTAGGTGGGGTCCACTAATCAGCACATGATTTATCATACCTTTTTGGAAATATTGAGGATTATTATACAAAATCCAATCATCATACTATCACAACTATTCAATTCTAGGCACTTATTATAAATATATCTCCTACCACTTTTGAGCTTGGGTTTCAAACACACAAGAAGTTGATTACCTTCTTAACATTCGTTCATTAAAATGTGAAGATGAAATGACTTTGTTATTTTTTTTAAATCTTATTATTTAAATGTAAAATAATCCCTAAAATCCACAAGGCCCCATGCAAAGCACATGATTTAGGGTGAACATTATAATGTGTAATTCGAGCTAATAAATAATCTTTCTTGGACCCTATTTCACTAAAAAATAAAATAACTAGCAAAATATTCTTCAGAATGACTCCACATATTTCTCAAACCTCTTAGACACCCATTTTCATCATCTCCAATCATCATCATAGCTCAAGTAGTTATCCAAATTCTCAACCCATATCATTTGCATTACTATCCCTTGGGATTTTGCATGGTTTAGACTAGGGTCAACTAAACCAACACTAGAAATCATCATGAAACCTTTCCAAAATACCATAACATACTTGGAAAAACATGTATGACATCCTTGCATTCCTCCATGAGTTATCATGGATCTATAAACTCATCCTCATGCCTCTAAGAACCTAGAATAGGGCTATATGATCACCTTAAACTGAGTCTTCAACATGTACCTCCACCCTGAATTTCATGTGAGTGCCTAAACACTCCCCAAACATGTTCTCCATGTTTCTAACAAGTTCCATCACCTAGGATAGCTAGGTCCTCTAATAAGGCTTCCTAGACAAAACCAATATCATTGAATTAACTCTTACCACCATTAAACCATCTAAATATCCATGTCACCATCATACTGATCATCCTCTAACTCTACTCCATCATCTTCTTTTCCATTAATGAGCTTTTACATCAATGAAAACACCTATAACTCAACATGCAAACAATTTCCCCCTATTTTGTTGTTGGAAAACCACCTAATCTTCTCCCCCTTTTTACATTAATGACAAAGCATATATGTACTTACATGATATTCATAATTCTCAGCTTCATAGGATCATCTCTTAGTTGGAAACATCAACCCAAGTCTTCATACTAGCTCACAAACTAGTAATTTCTCACAAAATTCTAATTTTAACCTCTTTTAACACATTTATAATTGTACTCCCCTAGACAAGATCATTCACAACACCTATACATGCCAATAATGATAATATAGAGCTAAGAAAATATTTCTTACCTCTCCCTTGAGTGCAAGCATCACACAACATAATAATTAGGACTTAAGAACTTGTTTCATCTTCTTTATACCCTATTTTTAACCCTTTTATGGCTAGATAACACAATATAAATCCTTGAAATATGTGCACACCTCATTCAAGTGCTGAGAAAAAATCATACTTACCTCTTTTTTGTCATATCTTAACTTTTCTTTCTCAAACTAGGATAGTTTCTGGCATACCTTGTCTTTACAACACTCTTAGGACTAAAATCCCTAAGACCATATTTTAGTGTATTCTAGACCAACTTTTCAAATCCCTAGAAGCTCAAGAACTCTATTACATAGCTCATTATAGTTCCCTTTAGAACCAAGATACGTATAAGAATCGAGGCTCTTAATTTGTTATCTTTTCATGAAGATGACTCAACCAATTCATCTCAGCCCTGAGGAGACATTTTATTGTTCTTAACCTTTTAAGTATTTGATTGCTCTCTCCTTGTATGAATGACCTACTTCAACATGTCATTTTACATGTAAAAACTATCTATTCTATCACACAAGTCTTCTAAGCACCTCACTCACTTAGATATATGACAAAATAGGCTCCCCCTGCCTTGATGGCTCTTCACAGACATGTAGCTTTAGATTTTGGAGAAAAAATGACCATCTATAGTCATAATATAGACCTAATCTGCCAACCATGAACAGTGCCATATTATTCATATAACTATTTCTTCTTGAGATGGAGATCATTTAAAATCCTTCTCAACATGTGTCACTGTAGAACATCACCAATCCTACATACACTAACTGAGATAAAGCATCTTAACTTTTGATAACTAACAGAAATTTAACCAATAAAATCATACCTTGGTCAATTTCTTACACAATTCACTAATACACTTTCCTTCATATCCTTCATGACATCTAGGGCCCCTAGTAGATACCTCATATAGTTGATTAAGGATAAAATGAGCTCTCCCTGTCTCAGTACACTACTTTAAACTTGTAGGATGTAATTTTCTCTTTTCACAGTCTTGACACAGCCATCTTAGATTGGCCTCTTACATGCAACCTTATTATCATTGCAACTATATCTTTCAATCACCTATGAAACCTCTCATACACTACACCCTTGATATTCATTCAAATATGCCTTTATTAGCCTCAAGAGAGCTTCTCATACATGTAGGGAGCCATCTCTATATAATGTACATACATAGTTCAAACATTCTTTGACTACCAACATTAGATGAAATTTTCATACTGACTTTCACTCAACCTTGATTAACCTACATGATTCTCAATCTTTATTATTATTTACAATACATAAAGGATTCTCATACCCTTGGTTGAGTCTCTTTATTGAGCCTGTAGCCCACCATGAAGACCATACAATGCTACATTCTTAAACTTGACTATACAAAAGCTTATCTTTATATTTTCTAGATGAAAAGACACTCTGAAGGACTCTAAAACTAAAATAGAAGGAAATATTATCTAGAAATTAAACTCAAATACCTCATTTGTAAATATTTTAACACAGTTTTGAATTCAACCATACATTCCTTTTCTCTTTAATTACATTTGTACTTGTCTCAACTAACCTTACATCTTCATGTTAAGCTAAGGATACTTCTAATACCATCTTATTTTCCTCTTTACCATCTTGATGTTATAACATAGACTCACATACTTAACTAATCACAAGTTATGAGCTTTTATCCATCTTTCACTTATCTATCTTGCTCGCACATGTTACTAGCCCTATTCCAAGAGTAAATCACTCTGAACTTTCAACTTATTCAATTTCATAGAGGAAAATTTGTTGATATGAGTACCCATTTGGCCTTTTAAAAACATCCTAAGGACTCACAACAACGTTATTCACAAAAATTCTCTAGGACACACTATCTCAGGTTCAAAACAACATCTTCAACTACTATTTGTAGTTTCATTCTTGGACTACCATATTTTCCCATTGATTAATATCTTCTCATGGATTAACTCTTCTTGAATCATGATGTAGATCAAATGTATATAATTTTCTTCAAGTCTTGGTCTTCAAATCCCTCATTTAGTCTCCTAAATATGGGTTCTCCTTCGCACTGCTTCTTGTGATTTGATAGAGCCCACTTATGGTGGTGACAACTAAGAGTGCACAAATTTTTCCTCTAAGGTTGTGAATACTCATATTTTGGTTACAAAGCATAAAATCCATAGACACTTACTTGTATCCTTCTTATCTTGTCCTCAATTACCCATCAAGAAATATGCCACAATCCTCCTTGAGATGATGGTCTAACCAAGTCATCATATTTGATGACTCATTTATTCTTCATTTCTCTTTTATGAAGCATGAACATTAATTTATCCATTTTAAGCATGAAAGGATGATACTTAAACTAATATTCAAGCCTTAACTAACTCTTGGCATTGAAGTAGCTCTTCTTGACTCTTATGTAAACTTAGAGTCTTCTACCACTTAACTATACTTCATGACATGACTCAACATATTTATACTCAAGATTTTTATTACATTTCTTGACTCCTATAGACTCATATTTCATATGGACCTCATGAAATACTATAGACATAATTTGTAAATTTGGAATCTTGACCCAACCTTCTTTTCTTGACCAATATTGACCTAAGACTCTCTTTTCATTTTAAAGATAAATAATTCACATAAATCATCACCTTAGCAAATAATATATCTATCAAGGTCTCCACCTATAAACTTCAAGACCCGTGATACAATCGTGAATGCTTTCTATTAAGTATACACATTATCATAGACATACATTATAACACAATGTCATGAAACACACATACTTGAGGACTCAAAGAATTTCGACATATACCATACCATTTTCACTACTTGAACAATAAAGAAAAGCCTCAAAAAATCTTTTGAAACTATGACCACATATCTTGACACCTTGGAGGATAAAAACATCAACCTAGTCAGCTCCCCCTTCCTTCAATGCTTTATATGAATCATTATACCTCTAATAAGCTTACTAGAGGAATATATCACCATGATAGATTTAGAAGAATGACCTAAAGAGGTACCAAGTACTTTTAGATACATGTATCTCACTTACATTCACTTTATTTTGATATGAGTTCTAATACATGCCCTTATTTCTATCAACATTTTCATTTGATGAGACACCGGTATCTCTATTAGGCTCCCATAATCCATTTTTCCTTCTATCATGCATTATTGAACCTTGAAATATCCTCTCTTGCCTTTTAGGACTATAAAACTTCTAGCAACATGTCTAATCTTGTTACAATTGAAACACACAACTGAATTCTTACCTTTGTAGGCTTGATTACCCCATATCTGAGTTGAGGATTCATATAAACAACACTTGGCAACATGACCTCTCTCAGGACAATTATATCATACTAAATTCTTAGCTTACTCACTCCTACTATCCATCCATGGTTGATTATATCTACCAAACCTTCTATACTCCTTATATCTATGCCCAAATCCATTACAAGAAAATAAATAACCATTAAATGACCTTTCATACCTTAAATAATTAGGTTGACTAATTGGCTTTGTATTCAAATTTTCTTTAATATAAACCCCCTTCTTTCCATCTATACGTACCCAACATTGTAGGGTACTGCACCGTCGGAACAATGTAACATGTGCCCCAATGATGATACAGGTCTTCTCGCAAGGTGTTCGGGATCCGAAAAATCTCTCCAAGTATGCGTTATCATCCCGCATGCCCCGCTTAGACCCCACGTACTTTATTTTTCTCTTTTCCCCACTTTTCTTTGTCTTTTTCTCTTCAGTTATGAAACTGCCGCCCTGCCTGGGCGGCGGACTCGTGATCGCCGCCCTAGACAGGGCGGCGGTCTTGTAACCGCCGCCCTGCTCAGGGTGGCAGTCCTTTACGTGTTTTCTAGAATTCTCTTTTAACGTGACTCACGTAAATTTCAACGTTTACTAGATTTTTTTCACTGCCTTGGGCTTGCATTAATGATTCTGGTTCCCTAGAATAGTGTTTTGCCATTGTTTATAGTTTAAGAGTTCAATTTGGTTTTTACCTTGGGTAAATGCAAATGTTATAAATAGTTGGCTTGTGCTCAAGCAAATGGCCCCTCAAATTTTCCTCTGAATTTCTCATTGCAATAGATTAGTCTTTCATTTTGCTTATAATTATTAGTTTCATTCATTGCATGCTTAGTTAGTGCTGTTTTGCTGTTAGGAAGCCACATATCCATCTTGTGTAAGTGTTGTTAATATTTCATCCAATCCATTGGAGTAGAATAGTTTGTTTTCAATAGGAAGCCATTAAAGTTGCAGGTTTTGTTCTTCAAGCAAGATAGTTTCAGGTTCTTGATGTTTTATGTTGCATGACTCGCAATAAATCCTGCTAGGAATTGCATAAGCAAAGCTCTGTACTCTTGCGCTATCTCTCTCCTACTCGCATTATATTTAGTCTATATCCTAAGCTGCCTTTGTCCCAATATCTACTTCTGTTGATGCTAGCATTACATGCTTTTCTGGATCCACATGAACACGAAGGAGCGAGGAGGTCACAATGAGGGGACAAGATCACAAACATCATCGGCTTTGCCACTGTTCTGCAGAATCCAGGTTCTAGCTTTCAAAATTAGAAGCATATCAAATAGAGTAGCCAATCACTTTATTTCAGTCAATTTTACTTTCGATATTGCCAGGGAAGCTATGAGGATTGATAGTTTATGAGAGATTATGATTCTTTCCTCACTTCTGAGGTAGGATCGAGAGTCTTTCAAATAGATTAGATCAGTTATTTCATTGTTTATAATAGATTTACAACTACACAGGCAAGTAGCTATACTCGATTACTTTGTTTGTTTTAAATTCGTCATTAGATTAATCGTCGATACCTAGATATATTAAAATAGCTGCTCCTTCAATTTCATCTATAAAATTCATCAAAAAAATACAAAAAACATAGAAGTCATATATGTTATAGATATACTTCACATAGTTAATTTTACTTTGCTGCATTTAGTTTACATTGTGGCTTTCGTATGACAATCACGGGACCTAAAGAGCCCAGGGAATATGTATTCGAGCCTATCGTGCCCCAACCCAATCTCGTCACAGCCATAACTGATATAGATAAGAATCTTAGGATCCAAGTCTTCCGAACAACGGTAAACTTACAACAAATCAGTTTCCAACTGCACGGGTTAAACATAGAAGACGACCAAGCACACACGTTTTGGTCAAATCAACAAAACTACAGACTACCCTAGATACATATCCACATGACTGTGGAAAGGTTTGAAAGAGAGTATACCTTTGGTTTTGATCCTTTGGTCCCACAGCCAGATGCAGGAGAAACTCTCATAGATATAGATACCAGCTTGAGAATTCAAGTTGCACAAACGCCTATGAGATACTCTGAAAAGATCACACAAATGTTAAATCTAAATATAGAGGCTGAGAAAGTGTATGACTATTGGATACTAGGGATTAGGGACTGAATCCGCACATGACCATAGCAGGACCACAACAAACACGAATCTACGGTTGTGACCCACAAGTCTCACAGCCCAATGAGTCCATAGGTGAATCAGACATAGATGTTGGCCTACGTACATTCGTATTCAGATCTACTCCAATTCCACCTATCATCATCGAATAGTTATCCTTGTTAGACATAGCAGCTAACAAAGCTAAGGAGTTCTGGACTAGGCTAGAGAATCACCCATAAAGTCAATTATATTTACCATCTGCCCTATGACTTTATCTTGAGACATACACGAAACTATCCCAGGTCATTTTCCACGTATTCCACAACCCATAGACTGAATCACGCCAGAGCTCAATATTCATTAGAGCCTTCGAGCAGTCATCCTTGCTGATCAATCTATCACACCAGTTCAGGTTAGGAGGGCCTTCTTTGCCTTAGATTCACAATTTCCACTAGTTCGCGTCGAAGACATCAGGTAGCCTAACTAGTTTGTCTACATCCCACACATATTCAATCCCCACCAGTTGTCTCGGCACAACCTAGGGAGGTCAGGTGCGAGTTAAAGTTACTTGTAGATTCCCACACTCGCTTGTCACTTTTCCATCGTACAAATTGGTGAACTCAACGTGAAAAACTTTCTACTTTCTGATTTGGAGTCAAATTTCTACTGGTTCTTTTAAATTAAATGACCTTTTTCGTCTTTACTACCTCGTCAGCTTTCACCATCACCTTCGCTCCTTCCCATTATTCTACGGATATTCATATACCCGCGAATATGTTGGGATTCGATGCATATGGTAGACCTCTCTTAGGTCTTGAGGCATACTACGCTCAACTAAATAGACAATCATCGCCCTCGATCTTAGTATGGGGTGACAACTAAACTAACCAGTCATCAACACAAACTCCAAGGGTTAGATATAACTCATCTTTCTAAATAGAGGAGTTGGATCAATTTTCTCAAACACAACAACAGAGCCTTCAAGCTCGAACAATATGACGCTCACAAGAAAGTCTAGTTCGTCTCCTCAGGTACTACTTAGACCACAAATTAGTAGACAAGATGACCCATACCTGGTTTTAGATAATGAACATTCGATACGTTATGCCATGAATGAGCAACATTCCCAGGTATGTACCCACCTATAGGGAGTTTACAAACACAACCGGAGGTCTCTTTTCAAGGAAATACCTCCATGCCATTACATATAGTAAATGCCCTTGGGGAAACTTAGTAGGGCAGTGATTAGTTCATAGCAGGATATCACATGCCTATACAACACCATGATATATAAAAAACACCGCTAAGGAAAAATACCGTGACTTCACCAAATGAAGTCATTTCAACGTTAGTAGAAAAATGAGGGGGTTAGAACTTGCTCAAGCAAATCACCCATTCGCAACTCATGCAGGGAGGAAATTATAATCCTAGCCAAATAGACCTCCTCACAGGAATAGGTATGTTAGGCGTGACCCCTCAGTATTCACAACAAACTCCAACTAGAACCGTCATTTCTAACGCCATTCTGGCACCTCCTGGTCTAGTACAAAATAATCCATTTTGGACAATACCCCTTCATACTTAAACATGTACTCCAAATCACCACAAGGAGATATGTTCTCCTCTCCCGGCATGATTCCTCAAACACAGGGGTTTCCTTATGCCCCCGCCAATGCGTACGCTACGCCATATCAACAACCCATTCCACCTCCACTCCCTCAACAAGCACATCAATGGTTGAAACCTATGCAATAGGGACATATTAGAATATTTGAAAGAGCCCTTAGATTTCACCATACGAAGCGTCATGCTTCCAAGACCTCTTCCCAATTTTACCAAGTACAAAGGTGAGGGAGATCCAAACGCACATATCAAATCTTACGCCACCACAGCATCCGAGAACTACTCCCTTGACATGGGGTTGTTGCTAAAATATTTCCCAAAACCTTGGAAGGTATCGCTCTCGATTGGTATTATAGAATACCTGAGGCTTCCATCCATTCATTCAAGAAACTCGTTTCAGAGTTCATCAAGGCATTTGACATGAAAAAACTATTAAGAACAGGAATCAGGGAATTCTTACACATCAAGCAAGAACATAATGAATCTGTCGCTCATTTCATCCAGAGGTGGCATACAGTTCTTTATTCTTCGACAAGTGCTCCAAATATGAACCAAATGGAACTATGTGATTTATTCCTTCATTCTCTCAGTAGAGAAGTGAAGGAAGAAGTCCAGAAGTTCCCACTAAGAACTTACGATGAAGTACTTGAGAGTGCTCTCCGAATAGATCAAGCAACAATTGATAGTGGTCGCAAAGCATATGGAGCAAATGGGAGGGTTAATCACTTCCATCCAAAAACATTACAACTTATCCTACTACCATGAATGTCAATCAAGGACCTAAAATCCTTAATAAAAATCGTGGAGTGACAAAAAATGGAGTAACTAATCAGGCTAGAAAGGTAAATGTTGTGAATACTCCACAACAAATAAACAATCAACGAAATAACAACTTTACTCCAACAATCAATACAGTGGATTTTAAATCATCCACAACAACAACAACAATGGTGAAGCCCTACATGGGATCCAACAAAATTCAACTAGGGTATCAAACCATAATTCAAACCAAGACAACAAACACAAAACTTTAATAAGCAACGGTTTGATTAAAGTTTTAGGCCACAATATACACCAAGCCAACAAACTAGGAATTACAATCCTAACTCGTATTGTGGTTTTCACAAAAATCTAAGACCATGACACTAGAAACATGTCATGACTACAATAAATTCATGCAACCTTTGCCAGAGGAATAAAGAAAACTTTCTATAGATATGTTCTTGGCAGATCCTATGTCACCGGCACCAAATACTTTTACAGGGGCAATTTCCCCTCAAAATGCACCCCTCCAGATCTTCAATGATCTACTCCCAAATCACAACAATAACAAGTTATCCCAACAAGACAAACCAGGGTGTAATTACAGGAAACAATTCATGAAGCCCTCAACTTCACGGAATCCCTGTAGTTTGCGCCATAAATAGAATTAGCCCTGACCTAAGATAGTCGGTTTAGATGGAGTTAGATGCCGAACTACCCGTAGGCGTACAAAGGACATGAGAGTATTCCTCTCAGCTACGTCCAAGCTACCTTGTTAGAAACGAACATACCCACATTATTAATTCAAGCCCATGGTTGCTTATGATAATTATGATCTAACAAAAACTTCTCGCACATCATCCTTTTGGATTATTGACAGAACTCCCCTACTCATAGGCTGCTCTTTTAGAGGCATTGGGTTTAGGTCCATCTAATTAACATCACTCCACCTCCCGAAACACAGGTGAAACATAATAGACTTTGATATCCACCCTCCGGCCGCGGATAGGGACACGAATTCATATTTCAACATAACAAAATGCTAATAGACGCTGAGATTACATTGCCGAGGTGGATCCACCCTTACACTTGCCAGTGTGGGTTTATAAAATTAGTTGAAACCGTGATGGTTTGGACGATGGGGCAGCGGTTACTAGTCCTCTTCCCTCTTCCTTCAAATCTAGGGAATTGAAAAACGAATTGTTCCACAACTTAAAATAGACATAAGAGGCTTGAGCCTTAAGGCCACTTCAATTGGAACTATAATACTACCAGTTCACACTTAGACCCAAAACAATCATGACTGAGTTTTAATATTATATATTGGTAACTACTAGCTACTGATCCTCGGCTGACCATGATACATCGTATAGGCAATCCCTTCTACGTTATTTCAAGAAGTAAGAAATTTTTTCTTTGCATTTAGGAAAGGTGTCCATATCCAAAGGTGATCCAAAACCATTCGATGTACACCTGGGTGACCTAAAGAAAAGACCAGGCGGGCACTCGGAGTTTGAACCCCAAAACCACTTATAAACCTACGCGATGTGAACCAGAAAGAAAATTTGGTACCTACTACAGATCTTGAAACTATAGCCAGCCAAGACAATCCCAGCCCCCAAGAGAGAGGCCTAACTTGTAGAAACAATTATCATTAGGAACTCTAAAAATCTGTTGAATTACAGAACAGGTCTACCAATGTTCCTACCATTTGATTCTGTAGGCTGGGGTCCACCCTAGGTGTTTGGTTTCTCCCAGCAGTTGGATCTCTACATGATAAGAGGTAGGTGAGACTACCAACAAATATTCCAGTGCCCATATTCCCCCTAATTTTGACTCTCCATTTCGATGGAGCTAGAGTCCTTCCGGATTTAGGGTAGGCGTAATCCTAATTTTTCTCTCGAGGGAAAAGATCCTACCATTTCCCTTTAAACTAAATTTTGAATGCCAAACAATGGCACTAAGTACGAAGCCCTCCTCCTTGGCCTATCTTAGCTAAGATAATCAAGTGTTGATAAGATGAGAGTGTTAGGAAACTCACAATTGGTACAACCAAGTTGCTGAGATTTACGAAAACTAGACCGAGCACTTAACTCTCCAAAATATTGTACTGAATTTACAAGGAGTTTGATTTCATATCATTGGCAATCCCACGAGAACAAAATCTTTTCGCTGATTTAATAGCACCCTCAGCATCACACTTTTACTCCAAACAGTAATTTAGCAAGGATACCCCCGTTTCATGTTATCCTTTGTACGGACCACTGATAAAAACAATGGCAATCCTCTTTTTAAAGGGAAAAGAAAACAATCTACTATCCTAAACACATCAATAGTGATATCACCCCTCTTGAATTTTCTTAATCCTTGCGGTGTTTACTCTCGCCCATCATGTAATAAATTTGTCTTTAATCCCACATTCATCTTCTTACTTCGGGAATCCCATACAGAACTTCCCCTACAAAAGGAACTTAGCCTATCCACGTCGAAAAGAGAACGATCTGGAATTACCTCCCCCCGCCTGAGTTTGAAGAGGTAACGCTTCTTTAATCGAGAAACAATTGATATTAACATTGGAAGGAAACTTGACCCAAGATATTGAAGTTAGGATCCTCGTTACCTCATCAGAAGTGAAATCCCACACTCGTATTCTCAAGGAAACATCAGAGTCTTTGCATTTAATTATAAATAAATGACAGGGCTTCCCCCCATATTGTGGTGACAACCTCGTCACTCAATCAGATGCAAAACTATTAAATAAAAATCGGTACCAATGAAACCCAAGGTATCTCTCAGGTGGACAGAGGAGGTACTAAAAATTCTCAAGTGAGGATTATCAAACCAATCGATTCTCTCAGTGGGTATCTAAAAAGCAAAATTCCTGTTCTCAAAAAGAATGGAAAGATACGCATCTTTGTAGACTTCCGAGAATTAACCAAGCATTCCCTAAAGAACGACTTCCATTGACCATCTATAATGTCATTGTTGACGCAACACTGGGATTTGTAGCTTTTATCTCTCATGGACTGGATTTCTTGGGATACAATCAAATCGAATATCAGAACAAGACACTAAAACCACGTTTCTAACTCCTGGGGACCCTATTGTTATGTTGTTATGGCCATTCGTCTCAGAAACACGCACTACGTACCAGCGGGCTATGACAATATATTTCATGATCTTATTCATAAAATTTTGGACTCCTACTAGATGACTTTTTTGTGTGGCCAAGCCAAGAAGCGTGTGACCATCCGGAATGTGCTTTGTTTCATCTTTCATGTCTAATAGAATACAGAAGTCTGCTTTTAACTCCAGAAAAAATGCGTCTTGGTGTAGACAAGGGGGAAGCTCCTAGGTTTACATTATACCATCAACGCGGGAGCGATGTTACTCAAACCAAAATTAGTTTGTTCTCGAAATGGTGCCACCTTCGGATGAATCTAATCATTCATATCTCGGGTGGAAAAAAACCCCCCCCCCACCCCCCCCCCCCCTCCCCCCCCCCCCTCCACCCAAAAACAAAAACAACTTTTTTTACGCTCTCTTATATTCCATCCCATACTTACTTTTTTCCCATTCATCCAATCAACATCTACCAATCAAATATTATTCCTTGATTGGACCGAAGACTGTAATTAAGCTTTTCACACAGTTTAATCATTTTTTGTTATCACGCCACGCTAACGCTAATCCACCCTAATCCGGATCACCCTTTAATTTATATTCGTGATCCACCAATGTCCTCGCTAGCCTGTATGCTAGCCTCAGACTGTGCACAGAGAACGGCGATCTTATTTTAATTAGCCAAATTGATCACTATGACACACTATAGCAACAGAATAAGGCTGTCAGTATTAAATCTTTACTTCAACCAATAAATCTTAAAAAAACTCCAATACATTTATCAAAAATATTCATATTGTGCCCATGTAGGTTGCTCATGCCCAAATGCACCATACTAGCTCAGAACATGCTCAAACCCCATCACCTGGATGAGCTAAAACCACAAACACCATAAACATAATTATTCAATATTCAAATTCCTCATAATGTGAAACATAACATATCAAAATCATCCATGGTTTTACATAAACTTTAACCAATTGAATTATTCATAACTTACACAAGAAGGCTTATATCCCTCTCAAAACAGTTGTTTCCAGGACCATGTCTTCAGCTTTGGGTTTTAATACCTCCTATGAACGTCTTAGAAATAGCATGTAACAAATCATTTTTATCCTTTGTACCTCTATATCACATCTAAACATTTATAGATTAGGAAACATCCATATGCACAAACCATACTCACTTTCATCTTTACCAAATTAAGCTTCCCAAAATGTATTTTTATAAACTCAACTTGTTTAAACTCTTTTTGCCACTTTAAATACCGATAAAGGCATTTAATAGTAACCAAATTCATCCTTATTCAATCTTAAACTTATATAAAGCATGAAATCATCCATTTCATGCCACTTCTAACTTCATTTCCTAGCAAGAGTAATCTTGTCCTGAGAAATAAGAAACCTTCTACTTCACAAACTGAGATGTATGACCTATAAAATATCATCATCATGACATAAAAATTATACCATTTTAAATCTCTCTAAATCCTATTTCAATAACATCTTACATTTCCTTCCAACTAAAAGTGGAAGGCCTTCAACCAAGTCTATCTCTGAAAAACTACTTAAAACTACCCCAAAACTGCGTTAGGATCAGTCTTCATTAATAGGGAAAACTTTTCAATTTATAATCATAACCAAGATTTGAAACCATCATGGACATAAATTACAACACCTATACTAAAAAAATTCAATTTATTTTGCAACGCCTTTGGACAACCTTTCCTAGAATTAGAATTCTTCAAAAAATTACATTTGTAGGTGGGGTCCACTAATCAGCACATGATTTATCATACCTTTTTGGAAATATTGAGGATTATTATACAAAATCCAATCATCATACTATCACAACTATTCAATTCTAGGCACTTATTATAAATATATCTCCTACCACTTTTGAGCTTGGGTTTCAAACACACAAGAAGTTGATTACCTTCTTAACATTCGTTCATTAAAATGTGAAGATGAAATGACTTTGTTATTTTTTTTAAATCTTATTATTTAAATGTAAAATAATCCCTAAAATCCACAAGGCCCCATGCAAAGCACATGATTTAGGGTGAACATTATAATGTGTAATTCGAGCTAATAATAATCTTTCTTGGACCCTATTTCACCAAAAACAACATAACTTGCAAAATATTCTTTAGAATGAATCAAAAAATTTCTCGAACGTCTAGGTTACCCCTTTGCATCATATCTAATCATCATCTTGGATAAAATAGGTCTCCATATTCTCATCACATCTCATTTTCATGACTATCCATTGCGGTTTTACATGGTTTAGTAAAGGGTCATTTGAACCAACACTAGTAACTCATCATAAAACCTCTCCAAAAGGTACCATAACATACCTTGGAATACATCATGAATAACTCACCTACATACATTCATGATCTCACATAGATCTAAAACTCATCCTCATGCCTCTAAGCACTTAGACCTAGTCTAGATGAGCACCTGAATCTTGGACTTCAACCTATACCTACACCCAGAAACTCATATGATTGCCTAAGAACTCCAAAAAAAATCCTTCCATGATGCTACCATTCACCTAAATATACCAAGAAAATTAAACCACCATGCTCCATCATCTAGGCTACCTAGATCACCTGACTATGCTTGCTAGACCAAGCCAATCTCACTGAATCAACTCATGTTGTCATGCCACTAAACCATCTGAAACATCCATGAAATCATCCATAATACTGATCATCCTATGACTCTTCTCCATCATCCTCTTTTTCATTAATGAGATTTTACATCAATGAACAACACCTAGAACACAACATGCCAGTAAGGGTCCCCCTGATGTAAATGTTGGAAAACTCACCTCATAGTTCTCCAACATAGGGAAATTAAGGTGGTGGCCAAAAGGTGGTAGAAATTTTTAACTCACATGATAATCATAATTATCAGCTACATATGTGATCATCTCTTAATTTATGTAGACCATACAACCCATTGGTCTTAATACTATCTCACAAGGGAGTTTGACTATCTTTCTCACAAGTATTCTAATGTTTAACATCTGTGTAACACATTAATTCATTTTATTCCCCTAGATGGAAGGTCAGTGACAACGTAATTATATATGCCAATAATGGAATAATTTTCAGAGCTAATAAATTATAATTTCTGTACGAAGTCCCTTGAATTTTTGGCATCACATAGCATCCCATGATTAGGACTTAAGAACTTGTTTCATCTTAATGATAGTCTAAATTATAACCCTTTTATGGCTAGATAACACAGTAGTAAATCCTTGAAGGTATGTGCACACCTCATTCAAGTGCTAAGAAAAGATCAGACTTGAGTTGTTTCAATTCTATGAGTGAGATAAGAAAACTTATATGTCTACCAAAACAAAAATAGTACTTCTAACACGTATCTTGAGTAATTTTCAACACTCTTAGGACCCAAAAACCCTAATGACCAACTAGCATAAGTTCGATATTTTAGACTTCAACTAATTTCACTATCCCTATAATATCAAGAACTCTATTACATAGGTCATTATAGTTCCCTTGATAGAATCAAGATACGTATAAGAATCGAGGCTCTTAATTTGTTATCTTTTCATGAAGTTTGACTCAGACCAATAAATCTCAGCCCTGAGGACACCATTTTATTGTTCTTAACCCTTCGACAGTAGTTATGATGGCTCTACTACATGTATGAATGACCTACTTCAACAGGTCAGGTTTTACATGTAAAAACTATCCCTTCTATCACACAAGTCTTCTAAGTTCTTCTCAACTCACTTCAGGTGTGAAGACTAAGGTTAGTCTGCCACACTATATTGATGCACTCCTTCAGAGACATGTAGCTTTAGATTTTAGAGAAAAAATGACCATCTATAGCCCATAATACGGACCTAATCTGCCAACTTCATTAACAGTGCCATATTTTTTCTTATCCACCAATTCATTCTTGAGATGTTGTGATCCAATTAATCGGATCCCTTTTAGCTCAACATCCCTCTCACTCGTATAACATCACCACATCCTGCATACACTAACTGAGATCCCCTCATCTTCAGACTTTTGATAACTAACTGAAGCTTAACTCAATAAACGTCATGCCTTAGAAGTCAATTTCTTACACAAGGGTAAGGAGTTAATTTATGCAGAAATCCCCCATATCTTTCATGACCATGTAAGGCCCTTGTGACTAGGATACCCCATATAGTGTGATTAAGGACAAAATGAGCTCAAGCTGTAAACTCAGTACAGCTACTGAAAAACATTGAAGGATAACGTAGACTTTCTCCTTTCACATTCTTGAGCAATAAGAAATCTTAGATTGGCCTGATTCCATTTCCAACCTTAGAGAGGAAATGCAATACTCTATCTACTCAAATCAGGGCTCTATGAAGACCTCTCACACACTACACCAACTCGCCATTCATTCAGAGGATGTCCTCGGTCTTAGCTTCAAGTTCAGCATTCTTCAAATATGTGATATTAGTGGTATCCCTACTCTCATCTAATGGACAGACATGGAAGGATCACCAAGAATCTTTAAAGGACTACCAACATTGAGACCCTGAATATTGGCATACTGACTTTCACTGAACCTCTGATTAAGGCACTACATAATTACATTCAAGGTTTACAATAAGTTTACAGTACATAAAGTGCCTTTGTCTTTTTGTTTGTTTTTGTGTTCTTATTGTGCAGTTGTTGTGGTGTTGTTGTCAGCATGTTGACCATACAATGTTCTACTATTCGTAAACTTGGGCTATACTTGTGGCAGTTTGCACCTTCCTTAGTACTTTTTTTAGTTGAAAAGACTACTTTGAAGGACTTTAAAACTAAGGTAGAAGGCCCCCATGGATCTAGAAATTAAACTCAAATACCTCATGTGTAAATCATCTTGATACAGTCTTGAATTCAACCATACATTCCTTTTGGATGTACTTACATTTGTACTGGTCTCTTCAACTAACCATTACATCTTCATGTTAAGCTAAGGATAAATAAAATAACATCTTATTAGCATCTTTACCAGGTCTTGATGTCGATATCATAGGACTGCACATAATGAACTAATCAAAAGTTGATGAGCTGTGAGTCCATCTTTCACTTATGAAAGTTGCTCGCACATGTTACTCGCACTATTGAAAGTGTGAGTCACTCTGTACTTTGAAAGTGTAATCCTCCTACTTTGAAAGCATGAGCCTCACACTTGTTGAAATGTGTGACCCATTTGGCACTTTGAAATTAAGAGCTCACTAATTTCCTTTCACTTTAGAAGTGTTATCTTCTCACTTTGAATTGTCTAGGCTCACACTATCTGAACTTCAATTTTGCAGAAATCTTCAACTGTTATTTTTAATTTTAGTTCTTGGATCTAACAGGCCCATTTTCCCATTGATTAATATCTTAGCATGCCGCTTAACTCTTACATAAAACTTGCACTTTATTTCAAATGTATATATTTTTCTTCAAGTATTAATCTTCAACAGGCTCATGCCTTATAATAGTTAGTGTCGCTAACCTCATGGGTACTCCTTCGCACTGAAAATCTAAAAAAATGAAATTGGAATCCAATAATAGTGATATTGGAATGACAACTAATAGCGCACAAATTAGAATCCAATAAGGTAGTGAATATTGGATACTTTGGTTACATAGCATCCAATCCATAGACAATTACTTGGAACCTTCTTATATTGCTACTCAATTACCCATCCAGATATATGCAACAATCCTCCTTGAGATAGATGGTCTAACCAAAACTTGTAATACTGGATGTCTCAAATTCATTAGAATCATTTCTCAAATTTACTAAAATATGAACATTATATATATCCATACTTAATAATGAATAGAATGATACTTAAACTAATTAATTAATTAGTAATAATAACTAACTATTGGCATTGAAAAATAGCTAATAATAACTACTTACTAAGTAATAAATAATAAAGACTAAAAAAAAAGCTCACTTAACTATACTTGAAGGAGAACACTGACTGCAACATATTTAGACTCAAGATTACTCATGAATATGGTTGTTGAAAACTCCTATATCCTTCCCCTGTGATCCTCGGAAGCTTCAGGTGTAATACTGATGCAGGGATGCTTCTGTAAATTTGGAATCTTGACCCAACCTTCTTTTCTTGACCAATATTGACCTAAGACTCTCTTTTCATTTTAAAGATAAATAATTCACATAAATCATCACCTTAGCAAATAATATATCTATCAAGGTCTCCACCTATAAACTTCAAGACCCGTGATACAATCGTGAATGCTTTCTATTAAGTATACACATTATCATAGACATACATTATAACACAATGTCATGAAACACACATACTTGAGGACTCAAAGAATTTCGACATATACCATACCATTTTCACTACTTGAACAATAAAGAAAAGCCTCAAAAAATCTTTTGAAACTATGACCACATATCTTGACACCCTTGGAGGATAAAAACATCAACCTAGTCAGCTCCCCCTTCCTTTAATGCTTTATATGAATCATTATACCTCTAATAAGCTTACTAGAGGAATATATCACCATGATAGATTTAGAAGAATGACCTAAAGAGGTACCAAGTACTTTTAGATACATGTATCTCACTTACATTCACTTTATTTTGATATGAGTTCTAATACATGCCCTTATTTCTATCAACATTTTCATTTGATGAGACACCGGTATCTCTATTAGGCTCCCATAATCCATTTTTAAACCTTCTATCATGCATTATTGAACCTTGAAATATCCTCTCTTGCCTTTTAGGACTATAAAACTTCTAGCAACATGTCTAATCTTGTTACAATTGAAACACACAACTGAATTCTTACCTTTGTAGGCTTGATTACCCCATATCTGAGTTGAGGATTCATATAAACAACACTTGGCAACATGACCTCTCTCAGGACAATTATATCATACTAAATTCTTAGCTTACTCACTCCTACTATCCATCCATGGTTGATTATATCTACCAAACCTTCTATACTCCTTATATCTATGCCCAAATCCATTACAAGAAAATAAATAACCATTAAATGACCTTTCATACCTTAAATAATTAGGTTGACTAATTGGCTTTGTATTCAAATTTTCTTTAGTATAAACCCCCCTTCTTTCCATCTATACGTACCCAAAATTGTAGGGTACTGCACCGTCGGAACAACGTAACATGTGCCCCAATGATGATACAGGTCTCCTCGCAAGGTGTTCAGGATCTGAAAAAGCTCTCCAAGTATGCGTTATCATCCCGCATGCCCCGCTTAGCCCCCACATGCTTAGATTTTCTCTTTTCCCCTCTTTTCTTTGCCTTTTTCTCTTCAGTTACGAAACTGCCGCCCTGCCTAGGCGGCGGTCTCGTGACCGCCACCCTAGACAGGGCGGCGGTCCTGTAACCCGCCGCCCTACTCAGGGCGGCAGTCCTTTACGTGTTTTCCAGAATGCTCTTTTAACATGACTCACATAAATTTCAACGTTTACCATATTTTTTTCACTGCCTTGGGCTTGCATTAATGATTCTGGTTCCCTGGAATAGTGTTTTGCCATTGTTTATAGTTTAAGAGTTCAATTTGGTTTTTACCTTGGGTAAATGCAAATGTTATAAATAGTTGGCTTGTGCTCAAGCAAATGGCCCCTCAAATTTTCCTCTGAATTTCTCATTGCAATAGATTAGTCTTTCATTTTGCTTAGAATTCTTAGTTTCATTCATTGCATGCTTAGTTAGTGTTGTTTTGCTGTTAGGAAGCCACATATCCATCTTGTGCAAGTGTTGTTAATATTTCATCCAATCCATTGGAGTAGAATAGTTTGTTTTCAATAGGAAGCCATTAAAGTTGCAGGTTTTGTTCTTCAAGCAAGATAGTTTCAGGTTCTTGACGTTTTATGTTGCATGACTCGCAATAAATCCTGCTAGGAATTGCATAAGCCAAGCTCTGTACTCTTGCACTATCTCTCTCCTACTCGCATTGTATTTAGTCTGTATCCTAAGCTGCCTTTGTCCCAATATCTACTTCTGTTGATGCTAGCATTACACACTTTTCTGGATCCACATGAACACGAAGGAGCGAGGAGGTCACACTGAGGGGACAAGATCACACACATCATCGGATTTGCCACTGTTCTGCAGAATCCAGGTTCTAGCTTTCAAAGTTCTAAATTAGAAGCATATCAAATAGAGTAGCCAATCACTTTATTTCAGTCAATTTTACTTTCGATATTGCCAGGGAAGCTGTGGGGATTGATAGTTTCTAAGAGATTATGATTCATTCCTCACTTCTGAGGTAGGATCGAGAGTCTTTCAAATAGATTAGATCAGTTATTTCATTGTTTAGAATAGATTTACAACTGCATAGGAAAGTAGCTATACTCAGTTACTTTGTTTGTTTTAAATTCATCATTAGATTAATCGTCGATTTCTAGATATATTAAAATAGCTGCTCCTTCAATTTCATCTATAAAATTCATCAGAAAAATACAAAAAACAGAGAAGTCATATATGTTATAGATATACTTCACATAGTTAATTTTACTTTGCTGCATTTAGTTTACATTGTGGCTTTTGTATGACAATCACGGGACCTAGAGAGCCCAGGGAATATGTATTCGAGCCAATCGTGCCCCAACCCAATCTCGTCACAGCCATAACTGATATAGATCAGAATCTTAGGATCTAAGTCTTCCGAACAACGGTAAACTTACAACAAATCAGTTTCCAACTGCACGGGTTAAACATAGAAGACGACCAAGCACACACGTTTTGATCAAATCAACCAAACTACAGATTATCCTAGATATATATCCACATGATTGTGGAAGGGTTTGAAAGAGATCAGACCTTTGGTTGTGATCCTTTGGTCCCACAGCCAGATGCAGGAGACACTCTCACAGATATAGATACCAGCTTGAGAATTCAGGTTGCACGAACGCCTATGAGATACTCTGAAAATATCACACAACTAGTAAATCTGAATATAGAGGCTGAGAAAGTGTATGACTATTGGATACTAGGGATTAGGGACTGAATCCGCACATGACCATAGCAGGACCACAACAAACACGAATCTACGGTTGTGACCCACAAGTCTCACAGCCCAATGAGTCCATAGGTGAATCAGACATAGATGTTGGCCTACGTACATTCGTATTCAGATCTACTCCAATTCCACCTATCATCATCGAATAGTTATCCTTGTTAGACATAGCAGCTAACAAAGCTAAGGAGTTCTGGACTAGGCTAGAGAATCACCCATAAAGTCAATTATATTTACCATCTGCCCTATGACTTTATCTTGAGACATACACGAAACTATCCCAGGTCATTTTCCACGTATTCCACAACCCATAGACTGAATCACGCCAGAGCTCAATATTCATTAGAGCCTTCGAGCAGTCATCCTTGCTGATCAATCTATCACACCAGTTCAGGTTAGGAGGGCCTTCTTTGCCTTAGATTCACAATTTCCACTAGTTCGCGTCGAAGACATCAGGTAGCCTAACTAGTTTGTCTACATCCCACACATATTCAATCCCCACCAGTTGTCTCGGCACAACCTAGGGAGGTCAGGTGCGAGTTAAAGTTACTTGTAGATTCCCACACTCGCTTGTCACTTTTCCATCGTACAAAATTGGTGAACTCAACGTGAAAAACTTTCTACTTTCTGATTTGGAGTCAAATTTCTACTGGTTCTTTTAAATTAAATGACCTTTTTCGTCTTTACTACCTCGTCAGCTTTCACCATCACCTTCGCTCCTTCCCATTATTCTACGGATATTCATATACCCCGCGAATATGTTGGGATTCGATGCATATGGTAGACCTCTCTTAGGTCTTGAGGCATACTACGCTCAACTAAATAGACAATCATCGCCCTCGATCTTAGTATGGGGTGACAACTAAACTAACCAGTCATCAACACAAACTCCAAGGGTTAGATATAACTCATCTTTCTAAATAGAGGAGTTGGATCAATTTTCTCAAACACAACAAACAGAGCCTTCAAGCTCGAACAATATGACGCTCACAAGAAAGTCTAGTTCGTCTCCTCAGGTACTACTTAGACCACAAATTAGTAGACAAGATGACCCATACCTGGTTTTAGATAATGAACATTCGATACGTTATGCCATGAATGAGCAACATTCCCAAGGTATGTACCCACCTATAGGGAGTTTACAAACACAACCGGAGGTCTCTTTTCAAGGAAATACCTCCATGCCATTACATATAGTAAATGCCCTTGGGGAAACTTAGTAGGGCAGTGATTAGTTCATAGCAGGATATCACATGCCTATACAACACCATGATATATAAAAAACACCGCTAAGGAAAAATACCGTGACTTCACCAAATGAAGTCATTTCAACGTTAGTAGAAAAAATGAGGGGGTTAGAACTTGCTCAAGCAAATCACCATTCGCAACTCATGCAGGGAGGAAATTATAATCCTAGCCAAATAGACCTCCTCACAGGAATAGGTATGTTAGGCGTGACCCCTCAGTATTCACAACAAACTCCAACTAGAACCGTCATTTCTAACGCCATTCTGGCACCTCCTGGTCTAGTACAAAATAATCCATTTTTGGACAATACCCCTTCATACTTAAACATGTACTCCAAATCACCACAAGGAGATATGTTCTCCTCTCCCGGCATGATTCCTCAAACACAGGGGTTTCCTTATGCCCCCGCCAATGCGTACGCTACGCCATATCAACAACCCATTCCACCTCCACTCCCTCAACAAGCACCATCAATGGTTGAAACCTATGCAATAGGGACATATTTAGAATATTTGAAAGAGCCCTTAGATTTCACCATACGAAGCGTCATGCTTCCAAGACCTCTTCCCAATTTTACCAAGTACAAAGGTGAGGGAGATCCAAACGCACATATCAAATCTTACGCCACAGCCATCCGAGAACTACTCCCTTGACATGGGGTTGTTGCTAAAATATTTCCCAAAACCTTGGAAGGTATCGCTCTCGATTGGTATTATAGAATACCTGAGGCTTCCATCCATTCATTCAAGAAACTCGTTTCAGAGTTCATCAAGGCATTTGACATGAAAAAACTATTAAGAACAGGAATCAGGGAATTCTTACACATCAAGCAAGAACATAATGAATCTGTCGCTCATTTCATCCAGAGGTGGCATACAGTTCTTTATTCTTCGACAAGTGCTCCAAATATGAACCAAATGGAACTATGTGATTTATTCCTTCATTCTCTCAGTAGAGAAGTGAAGGAAGAAGTCCAGAAGTTCCCACTAAGAACTTACGATGAAGTACTTGAGAGTGCTCTCCGAATAGATCAAGCAACAATTGATAGTGGTCGCAAAACATATGGAGCAAATGGGAGGTTAATCACTTCCATCCAAAACATTACAACTTATCCTACTACCATGAATGTCAATCAAGGACCTAAAATCCTTAATAAAAATCGTGGAGTGACAAAAAATGGAGTAACTAATCAGGCTAGAAAGGTAAATGTTGTGAATACTCCACAACAAATAAACAATCAACGAAATAACAACTTTACTCCAACAATCAATACAGTGGATTTTAATCATCCACAACAACAACAACAATGGTGAAGCCCTACATGGGATCCAAACCAAAATTCAACTAGGTATCAAAACCATAATTCAAACCAAAGACAACAAACACAAAACTTTAATAAGCAACGGTTTGATTAAAGTTTTAGGCCACAATATACACCAAGCCAACAAACTAGGAATTACAATCCTAACTCGTATTGTGGTTTTCACAAAATCTAAGACCATGACACTAGAACATGTCATGACTACAATAAATTCATGCAACCTTTGCCAGAGGAATAAAGAAAACTTTCTATAGATATGTTCTTGGCAGATCCTATGTCACCGGCACCAAATACTTTTACAGGGGCAATTTCCCCTCAAAATGCACCCCTCCAGATCTTCAATGATCTACTCCCAAATCACAACAATAACAAGTTAAATCCAAACAAGACAAACAAGGGTGTAATTACAGGAAACAATGATCATGAAGCCTCAACTTCACTGAATCCATTAGTTGCGCCATAATTAGGAAGTTAGCCATGACCTAAGATAGTCGGTTTAGTGGAGTTAGATGCCGAACTACCCGTAGAAGCCGTAACAAGGACATGAGAGTATTCCTCTCAGCTAAGTCCAAGCTACCTGTTAGAAACGAACAATACCCAACAATTATTAATAAAGCCCATGGGTGCTTATGATTTAATTAATGATCTAACAAAAAACTTCTCGCACATCTCCTTTTTGGATTTATTGAAGAACTCCCCTACTCATAGGGCTGCTCTTTTAGAGGCATTGGGTTTAGGTCATCTAATTAACATCACTCCACCTCCCGAAACACAGGTGAACCATATAGACTTTGATATCCACCCTCCGGGGCAGCCGGATAGGGACACCGAATTCATATTCAAAATAAACAAAATGCTAATAGACGCTGAGATTACATGCCGAGGTGATCCACCCTTACACTTGCAAGTGTGGGTTTATAAAAATTATGTGAAACACGTGATGGTTGACGATGGGGCAGCGGTTAACATAGTCCCTTTCTCTTTCCTTCAAAATCTAGGGTATGGAAAAACGAATTGTTCCACAACTTAAAATAGACTAAGAGGCTATGATAGCCTTAAGGCCACTTCAATTGGAACTATAATACTACCAGTCACCTTAGGACCCAAAACAATCATGACTGAGTTTTATATTATAGATTGGGAAACTAACTATAATATGATCCTCGGCTGACCATGGATACATCGTATGAAGGCAATCCCTTCTACGTTATTTCAAGAAGTAAGATTCTTGCATTTAGGAAAGGTGTCCATATCCAAAGGTGATCCAAAACCATTCGATGTACACCTGGCTGACCTAAAGAAAAGACCAGGCGTGCACTCGGAGTTTGAACTCCCAAAAACCAGCTTAATAAACCTACCGATGTGAAACCAGAAGAAAATTTGGTACCTACGACAGATCTTGAAACTATGAGCCTAGCCAAGACAATCCCAGCCCTCAAAGATGAGGCTAACATTGTAGAAACAATATCATTAGGAACTACTACAAAAATTGTTGAATTACGAGAACAGGGTCTACCAATGTTCCTACCATTTGATTCTGTAGGCATGGGGTACACCCTAGGTGTTGGTTCTCTCCCAGCAGTGGATCTCTACATGATAGAGGTAGAGGATACTAACACAACAAATATTCCAGTGCCCATATTCCCAGCTAAGTATTGGACTCTCCATTTCGATGGAGCTAGATGTCATTACGGAGTTAGGGTAGGCGTAATCCTTACTTCTCTCGAGGGAAAAGTCCTACCATTTTCCTTTAAACTAAATTTTGAATGCACAAACAATGGCACTAAGTACGAAGCCCTCCTCCTTGGCCTCATCTTAGCTAAGAGAATCAGTGTTGATAACATTAGAGTGTTAGGAAACTCACAATTGGTAGCAAACCAAGTTGCTGAGATTTACGAAACTAGAGCCGAGCACTTACAACTCTACAAAATAGTTGTACTGAATTTAAGCAAGGAGTTTGATTTCATATCAATTGAGGCAATCCCACGAGAACAAAATCTTTTCGCTGATTTAATAGCAACCTCAGCATCACACTTTACTCCAAACAGTAAGTTAGAGGATACCCGTTTCATGGTATCCCTTTGTACTGAACCACTGATAAAAACAATGTCAAATCCTCTTTTAAATGGAAAAGAAAACAAATCTACTATCCTAAACCACATCAATAGTGATACAACCACTCTTGATTTCTTAAAATCCTATGCGGTGTTACATCTCGCCCATCATGTAATAAATTTGTCTTTAATCCCACATTCATCTTCTTACTTCGGGAATCCCATGACAGAACTTCCCCTACAAAAGGAACTTAGCATATACACAGTCGAAAATAGAGACGATCTGGAATTACCTCCAGCCCCGCCTGAGTTTGAAGAAGGTAACGCTTCTTTAATCGAAGAAACAATTGATATTAACATTGGAATGGAAAATGAACCAAGAATATTGAAGTTAGGATCCTCGTTAACTCCATCAGAAGTAGAAATCCACACTCGGATTCTCAAGGAACATCAGAAGGCTTTTGCATTTAATTATAAATAAATGACAGGGCTTCCACCACATATTGTGGTGCACAACCTCGTCACTCAATCAGATGCAAAACTGATTAAATAAAAATCGAGACCAATGAAACCCAAGGTATCTCTCATGGTGAAAGAGGAGGTAATAAAAATTCTCCAAGTAGGATTCATCAAACCAATCGATTACTCTCAATGGGTATCTAATATCATTCCGGTTCTCAAAAAGAATGGAAAGATACGCATCTGTGTAGACTTCCGAGACATTAACAAGGCATGTCCTAAAGACGACTTCCCATTACCATCTATAGATGTCATTGTTGACGCAACAACTGGATTTGAGCTTTTATCTCTCATGGATGGATTCTTGGGATACAATCAAATCAGAATATCAGAACAAGATCAAGCTAAAACCACGTTTATAACTCCTTGGGGAACCTATTGTTATGTTGTTATGCCATTCGGTCTCAAGAACACTGCCACTACGTACCAGCGGGCTATGACATATATATTTCATGATCTTATTCATAAAATTTTGGAATCCTACATAGATGACTTGTTGGCCAAGGCCAAGAAGCGTTGTGACCATCCGGAAGTGCTTTGTGTCATTCTTTCATGTCTAATAGAATACAGAGTCATGCTAAATCCAGAAAAATGCGTCTTTGGTGTAACAAGGGGGAAGCTCCTAGGTTACATTATATCATCACGCGGGATCGATGTTGACCAAACCAAAATTAAGGTTGTTCTCGAAATGGTGCCACCTTCGGATGAATCTGGAATCAGGTCATTTCTCTGAAAACTTGGTGTAATCCGGAGATTCATCCCAGACTTAAGTTTTTCCATTCATCCAATCAACAATCTACACAAGAAAGATTATAGCATTGATTGGACCGAAGACTGTAATGAAGCTTTCAACACAGTTAAGCATTTCTTGTTATCACCACCTACGCTAATGCCACCTAAGCCGGATCACCCGTTAATTTTATATTCGTGAGCCACCAATGTCTCGCTAGCCTGTATGCTAGCTCAAGAACATGATGACAAGAGAGAACGTGCGATCTATTTCATTAGCCAGAAATTGATCGACTATGAAACACACTATATGCAAGCAGAATGAGAATGCCTCGCCATAGTCTTTACAACCAAACGCTTAAGACATTACATGTTAAATCAAGAAACAAATGTCATTGTAAAGACAGAACATTTACGAACTTTCCTCACACAAGGGTCCTTGTCTAAAAAGGCTGGACACTTTATAACCTTAATGGGTGAATTTGAATTAACATTCATAAATCAGAAGTCAGTTAAAGGAAAAATCATCACTGATTGGTTAGCTGATAATCCATTAGACGGAGGCGATCTAGTAGATTTAGAATTTCTCGATGAGTGCATATACTACATCAAAAACAGACCTCCCATCTCTGAGTGTCCCTGGTATACTAATATTATTAATTACATCATGGATCATACGTATCCGAAAGGCATTACATCACAACAAAGAAGGCAGTTACGTATTATTGTAGCCAAATACGTCGTTATAGAGCAAGTGCTCTATAAAAAATCATTCGATGGAATGCTTTTAAGATGTGTCGACATAGAAGAATCCAAGAAGATTCTCCATGAATCTCACAGTGGAATGTGTGGAGGCCACTTCAGTGGCCATGCCACCACTCAAAAAATACATTGGATGGGCTATTTCTGGCCTACTCTAGAACACGACGCAGTAGAGTTTGTACGAAGGTGTCATAAGTGCCAAGAATTCTCCCACGAGATCCACATGCCGGCACAAGCTCTACAACCAATCGCTACTCCATGGCCCTTTTCTACATGGGGCCTCAATTTAATAGGGAATTTCTCTCCCTCATCTACAGATGGCCATAATTTCATAATCATGGCCACCGAATATTTTACCAAGTGGGTAGAGGCCATGCCTCTTACTATTGTACCAGGTTCTGTAATCGCCAAGTTCATTTTGAACCAAATCATTTATAGGTACGGTATCCCGTAAATCATTATCTCAGATAATGGGACTTCTTTTAAGAATGAAAAAGTTCACGAATTGTGTAATAAATTTAAAATAAGCCATCATACGGCCTCCTTGTATTACCCTCAAGCCAATGGATAGGCTAAGGCGACAAACAAAACATTAAAATCCATTCTCCTTAAAACAATGAAAGAAAACAAGCGAGATTGGCATTTCAAGTTATACCTGGCCTGATGGGCCCACCAAACTTCAATAAGAACACCAACAGGAGCCACTCCTTTCTCACTGGTATTTGGGGCAGAAGCAGTTCTCCCGCTTGAGGTTGAAATACCTAGTCTCCGTATCTCATTACAAGGGATTCTAGATGAAGAAGCTTACAGAGAAGCATGTCTCTCCCAACTAGAAAGCCTAGATGAAGCTAGGATAGATGCTAAACAGTGGCACAGAGTCTATGCTAACCGAATGTGCCGGCAGTATAACAAGAAAGTCTATGAACACGACATATATGAAGGTGATCTAGTTCTAAGGCTAGACAACTAGATCGACAAAAAGACCGGCGAAGGAAGGAATTTCCGGCCCAAATGGTTGGGCCCATACCGAGTCATGAAGGACTATGGAAATGGTGCATATCTCCTATGTACGCTAGAAGGTGAGGAATTTGGTGAAACAGTCAATTCCCTACACCTCAAATGATTCTATGCGTAAGCAACTAGTACTACTTGTATAATTATATCTACATTGCATCTTCATATAGTTAGGATCATTTTGTCCACTTGTTTCGTACAAATTTATGATCAAGGAATTTATTCTCAATGTAATTCATTACAAACTCATGATGTTGTTGGCATAAATGCTCTAATCATACTTCTCTATTTCCATGATATCATCAAACTATTTCAGAATCACTTCACCAAATAAAGCTAGATATGACAGGGTCTTAATGGTAACCATACCAAGATCTGTAGGTTTGTTCTCACTTTTGGTTTCTTCTTAGGATAGGTGTCTTGCCTATGGTCTGTTCTAGAAGTTTCATGGTGTCACATCTATCCTGTACGTATATCTCTTTGGAAATAAAAACACACTGACATTTTGCTCAAATAAACAAGTCAAATATAGATCAAATAGAAAATTTTAAATTTACACATTTCCTTACCCCACCAACCTTCAGTGATGAGCTTGCATCTCTTACTAGTGACGTAGGGTTTGGAAAGGATGGAAATGCCCTTACTCACCTATGCCTTGCCTAAGGTGATAAACCCACGCTTCTTACTAGCAGTATGGGGCAAGGTGTGGGGGGTCCTCTTGACAAACAAACGTAAAAGGTCATAAACAAACAATTCAAATCTTGAAGTCTTGAGTCAAAAACAAATGAATCGGATGTCCAAAAATTCCAAGAGAATTAAAAATCCTAAAACCCAGATTTTGTCTACCATGTGGCCATCTACGGATCTAAGTCTAGCTAAACCACAAAGCAAGTTGCATCCCAAAACTATGAAGTCACTCGAGTGGAGTAGGCTTGTAGCATCCTAATTTGGTTCCGCCAAATCTTTGTCTACCTTTCATCACTATCATTTCAACACATTTCATAACTTGTGCCCTTTTCAGCTCTCAGTGATGAGCCCTCACATCTTACTAGTTGCGTGGGGTTAGGAGAGGGGAAAGTCTATCTACTCATCATACTGGCTTATCTTCACCACTTTGCCAAAACAAATATGAAGTACCCAAAATTGCTTACAGAAACTAAGATTCAAAATCACATTGTATCTACATTATCATTTATCAGCATCATGAAATACGAAAAGAGAGTAAACATTTGTATCATTTGTTCTCCATTACATACATTCTAAAAAGCATATAAGCATAACATCATAATGTACATGAGGAAATAGAAATGGAAGCAAAATCATAGATACCAAGAGTTTGATCCAAAAATAATATATATAAATGATCAAAATTTATATACAATGCCATCATGCACTAAACATGGTCAAAACGCTCAAAGAGCCCAAGATATACAAAAATCTAGGAGAGCCAGGTAGCTTCTCAATCCCTATGAGACCCCTCTGAAGGCGCATGCCCACGCCTAGGACTCTGGCTATGCCAGCGCTCTGAGTGCACGGAGGGCTCAGGATCCCGAGGGGCAGCCACAGTCTCGCCACGAGAATGACTCCTCATCAGGCGCTCGAATGTCCTATACCCCGCTAGCTCCGTACGGAGAGTCAATACCATCCTGGCAACATGCCAAATAGGGGCAAAGACGTCAGTATGTCTGTCAGCTGCTGAGGGATCCCCAGCATCCACATACATCTCTGCATGGGTTCTCTACATGGGTATCATCAAGGTATCGGTGCATACCCTGCGGATCAAGTCTCACCACTCATCGATGGTCTCTGTAAACAAAGGAGAAAAATGAATTAGAAATAAAACAAGAGATAAACACAAATGCAAACAAAAGGAGAGATGGCAATTAAAGCAATCCTAACTTAGAGCAAAGAGAAGATAACTTACTCAGATCACCGGGCCTCTAGGATGGATCTCTAGGGTCAGAACCTGCCACAGATGCCACCGATGACTGAGGTGCTCCCCCCGTGGCTGGAGCAATGTAGCATCCTACAACAAACTCATCCTCCCCACCATGGCCCTGGGAGAGTGGCTCCTATGAAACTAGAGTCACTCTCTCTGCACTCTGTTATGCCCTCTCTACCTGCGTGATATCCTGAGTGTCATGCCACTCAGGATCACTGTCCTCCTCGGTCTCCTCCTCTATCTCTCCCCCTATGAACTCCTTGGACTCGGAGTCTATGTTTATGGGGTCATCGCTGCTATGGGCAGGACCCGCAGCAATCTGAAGTAGAGGTTCCTGAGGAGCACCGTCTCTCCCTCGGGCACATACTACCCTCCTGGATGCAATAGGAATGCCAGGTGTAACAAATGTCCAACCCCGACCTCTAGGACTCCCTCTGGCCTCTCAAACTGACCTGTATACTGGCACTACCGAGGGAAGCATGCTCATGTAAGGTAGGTCTAACTACTGTGGAACTCGGCCAAATGGGTGTATCTCCACTCACCCTACTTTGTCAATAAGTTTCCCCATGGTGGAACAGGAGATCAAAGTAAGAGCCTCCTCGCCCCATATGCCTGCCATGGTCTGATATGGTGTGGCCTCCATGTCATTGGTGGTCAGAGAAGCAACTGGTTGATGAGGTGCTCTGAGCACCGACATATCTGTCCATCTAGCTACCCTCACAACTCCGGGATCTATCACCTCTACACCTCTGCCATAGGGGATGAAGTGCTCATAGACCCAACTCATAACCAGGGTCAGGTGGCTCAAAGAATGCCCTTGTAAATGGACTACCCTGTATAAGTCGTGGTAGGTAGTCCCAAGTATATCTGCTCCCCAGGCGTAAATCCGGCCGTGACCCTCAATCTATGCAATGATGGGGGACCAGCAATATAGCAGTGTGTCTCCTCCCTTGTCCCTGATCAATCTCGAGGCAAGGATCCCCATAATAGCCTGGTGAAGCAAGGGGATGGGCAAACTAGGAATAGACCGAACTCTGACCCCCTTCTTCAAACCCATGGAGATGACTGCATCTCCCATGTAAGAAGCCCACAGTGCTATCTGGGCCTATGAACCTGCTGTCTCAAGGGTGAGTCGTCTCCCGATGATCGGGACCCCCAAGATATGGTAAACATCCTCCAGTGTGATGGTCCACTCACCTCGGACCCTTGGTAATCGGAAGGTGTTCCGATCAGCATCCCAGTAGAAAATAAGTCACAGAGTATGTGACTGGATGGTGCAACATGTGGAACCCGCGATATATTTAGTATACCAGCCCTCTGAAGAGTATCCTACTCGTCTTATGAAAGGGCGTCTAACACTGCTGGGAGCCAGTCACACTCCCTCTCTCGGCTCCACTGAATGTACTCCTCTCTCACCTACATACACCCAAAAACACACAAAACAAAGCAAGTTAGCATCCAAGTGACATTAGAAAAATCATGAAAACACATAGAAGTGCTAAAAATGCAAAAACAGTCTCAAACAAGTGTTCTTTTGACATTCTGTGAAGAACTGCTGCCCTGAACAGGGTGGCAGTTTCACAACCGCCACCTTAAGGGCGGTGATCTTGTAACTACTGCCCTAAATAGGGAGGTGGTCATGTAACTGCTGCCCTGGGCAGGGCAGCGGTCGTGTCCCAAAAACCCACACAAGTTTTATATCCTAAAAAGGCCAAAAAACACCAAAAAAGGACCATTTTAACTAAAACAAAGCCTACCCAGTAGGCACCCCCCCTAGATGGACCTTTTGAACCTAACATTTTCAAAAATAACCCCCCCACGACAAAGATTTTAGCATTTTAAAAATTTGGAGGTAAAAACAATAAATTGAGGAGAACTAACCTGTGATCTTGTGGGTCGATGATCTGCACGTGGAGGCATGATCGCTATCTCGTCATAGACATTTTGACTCTACTCTCATAAGAAACCGTCACCGTGGGTCCCAGATCTTAGAATCAATCAAATCAACATGCGTAAATGAATAGGAAAATGGGCCCACTTTCATATATATAGCAGCCTGACTTGTTTTGAATGTTTTTTTTCGCAGGTTTGGAGCACCAACGGAGGTAAGTTCTTACCCCTGCACAAATGGTACGTCCTAATTTCCCATTATTTTAGCGTTTATTTTCTGATCTATCTTGTCTATCTGCACTTGAGTTCTCTTTTCATTTTGTAGAGAGTGATAATTTTGGATGACATCATTTCGACACACAAATGTATCAGGTATAACTTCCAACTTTCCATTTTCAGGACTGCCATACTCGGACCCACCGTTTTACGCCTCTTCATGGCTAAAACACTTCTCCAAGGGGGCAATATATACGTACCCAAAATTGTAGGGTACTGCACCATCAGAACAACGTAACACGTGCCCCAATGATGATATAGGTCTCCTCGCAAGGTGTTTGGGATCCAAAAAATCTCTCCAAGTATAAGTTATCATCCCGCATGCCCCACTTAGCCCCCACATACTTTACTTTTCTCTTTTCCCCTCATTTCTTTGCCTTTTTCTCTTCAGTTACGAAACTGCCACCTTGCCTGGGTGGCAGTCTCATGACCGCCACCCTGGACAGGGCGACGGTCCTGTAACCGCTGCCCTGCTCAGGGCAGTGGTCCTTTACACATTTTCCAGAATGCTCTTTTAACGTGACTCACATAAATTTCAATGTTTACCAGCTTTTTTTCACTGCCTTGGGCTTGCATTCATGATTCTAGTTCCCTGGAATAGTGTTTTTTCATTGTTTATAGTTTAAGAGTTTAATTTGGTTTTTACCTTGGGTAAATGCAAATGCTATAAATAGTTGGCTTGTGCTCAAGCAAATGGCCCCTCAAATTTTCCTCTGAATTTCTCATTGCAATAGATTAGTCTTTCATTTTGCTTAGAATTCTTAGTTTCATTCATTGTATGCTTAGTTAGTGTTGTTTTGTTGTTAGGAAGCCACATATCCATCTTGTGTAAGTGCTGTTAATATTTCATCCAATCCATTGGAGTAGAATAGTTTGTTTTCAGTAGGAAGCCATTAAAGTTGCAGGTTTTGTTCTTCAAACAAGATAGTTTTAGGTTCTAGACGTTTTATGTTGCATGACTCGCAATAAATCCCGCTAGGAATTGCATAAGCAAAGCTCTGTACTCTTTGCGCTATCTCTCTCCTAATCACATTGTATTCAGTCTGTATCCTAAGTTGCCTTTGTCCCAATATCTACTTTTGTTGATGCTAGCATTACATGCTTTTCTAGATCCACATGAACATGAAGGAACGAGGAGATCACACCGAGGGGAAAAGATCACACACATCATTGGATTCGCCACTGTTCTGCAGAATCCAGGTTCTAGCTTTCAAAATTAGAAGCATATCAAATAGAGTAGCCAATCACTTTATTTCAGTCAATTTTACTTTCGATATTGCCAGGGAAGCTATGAGGATTGACCTTTTCTAAGAGATTATGATTCTTTCCTCACTTCTGAGGTAGGATCGAGAGTCTTTCAAATAGATTAGATCAGTTATTTCATTGTTTAGAATAGATTTACAACTGCATAGGCAAGTAGCTATACTCGATTACTTTGTTTGTTTTAAATTCGTCATTAGATTAATCGTCGATACCTAGATATATTAAAATAGCTGCTCCTTCAATTTCATCTATAAAATTCATCAAAAAAATACAAAAAACATAGAAGTCATATATGTTATAGATATACTTCACATAGTTAATTTTACTTTGCTGCATTTAGTTGACATTGTGGCTTTCGTATGACAATCACGGGACCTAAAGAGCCCAGGGAATATGTATTCGAGCCTATCGTGCCCCAACCCAATCTCGTCACAGCCATAACTGATATAGATAAGAATCTTAGGATCCAAGTCTTCCGAACAACGGTAAACTTACAACAAATCAGTTTCCAACTGCACGGGTTAAACATAGAAGACGACCAAGCACACACATTTTGGTCAAATCAACCAAACTACATATTACCCTAGATACATATCCGCATGACTGTGGAAGGGTTTGAAAGAGAGCAGATCTTTGGTTGTGATCCTTTGGTCCCATAGCCAGACGCAGGAGACACTCTCACAGATATAGATACTAGCTTGAGAATTCAGGTTACACAAACGCCTGTGAGATACTCTGAAAAGATCACACAACTGTTAAATCTGAATATAGAGGTTGAGATAGTGTATGACTATTGGATACTAGGGATTAGGGACTGAATCCGCACATGACCATAGTAGGACCACAACAAACACGAATCTACGGTTGTGACCCACAAGTCTCATAGCCCAACGAGTCCATAGGTGAATCAGACATAGATGTTGGCCTACGTACATTAGTATTCAGATCTACTCCACTTCCACCTATCATCATCAAACAGCTATCCTTGTTAGACATAGTAGCTAATAAAGCTAAGGAGTTCTGGACTAGGCCAGAGAATCACCCATAGAGTCAATTATATTTACCATCCACCCTATGACCCTATCTGGAGACATACACGAAACTATCCTAGGTCATTTTCCATGTATTCCACAACCCATAGTCTGAATCACACCAGAGCTCGATATTGATTGGATCCTTCGAGCAGTCATCCTTGCTGATCGATCTATCACACCAGTTCAGGTTAGGAGGGCCTTCTTTGCCTTAGATTTGTAATTTCCACTAGTGCGTGTTGAAGACATCGAGTAGTCTAACTAGTTTGTCTGCATGCCATGCATATTCAATCCCTACCAGCTGTCTCAGCACGACCTCGAGAGGTCGTGTACGAGGAAAAGTTACTTGTAGATTCCCACGCTCGCTTGTCACTTTTCCATCGTACATCCTTGATGTTTGGTTCTCCATCTTTATTTCTTGGAAAATTTTCTTCTTGCATCTTCTCTTTGACCTTGAGGTCATAACTAAACCCCAAACCTACTCTATCACGTGTTGATCTCTATTTTCCAAGAATATCATCAACATACTTCATATTTTTTTCAAATTTCTCAAAGGACATAGTATTCTTCCCAACATCTAATAATTATTCCCTTAGGAACTCTTCATCTTATTCAAATTTTGTGCACATAATCTCTTTTTCTTACAAACTTGTAACTAGAAACTTTACCTTTTCTTATAGGATTATAATTGTCTCATTTATCTTGCTTGTTGCATACTAATGCGTCTCTTACATATCATGAATCTTATCTCCAAATCCTTTGACTTGATATCTTAGCTTCTTGTTCTTCTTTTCAGCATGCCTTAACTCTATTTTTATACACATAATATCATCCTCAACATTACCTTCTTCTTCCTCATAATCTCTGTAAGAAACTGATATGAAATCACCTAATAATGAAGAACCACCACTAGTAGATAACATGGCATGATTATTCATGAACAATACCTCATCTCCAACATCTTCATAATCAGATTCAGACTCATGATCTGAAACACCACTACTTGCATCAAATAAACAAGCCTCTTCCTTTGTGTAACAACCTATTTTTCCTTTATTCTTATAGTCAAAACTCTTTAATTTATTTTTACCTTTACTAAACTTATGATTATTCTTTTCATGATCAACCCCGTGGTCTTCATCACCTTCCTTTTCATGCCTATCAGGACACTTAGCAGCAAAGTGACCTTCTTCAGCATAATTGAAACACTTAAATGGAATTTTACCTTTGTACTTACCAGATCCAACATTCAATCTCCTCACCACCATTTCAAATAGTTATCCATCATCAATTTCATGATCATTACCATCATCCTTGGCTTTTTTACATTTGTTATTGATTTTTTATTTGAAAGAACTCTCTTTTTTAGCTGGTTTGGAATCAACAATCCTCATTTCATAGGTAATAAAAGTCCCATGCAATTCATCCATCTTCAAGAGATTCAAATCCTTGGCTTCTTTAATGGAAGATACTTTGGAATTAAACTTAGGTGTTAGAGATATTAAAACATTTTACACTACAACTTCTTTGTTCACATCTCCTCCTAACCATTTCATAGTGTTGACAACCTTGTAAAACCTAAGCAAATATGCAGGAATGGAATCATCATCACCCCTCTTCAGATATTCATACTTATTTATGAAATTTTGGAGTTTATCAATTCTTACCTTAGAGTCACCTTCATACAGAAATTGAATCTTCTCCCACATAACCTTCGTTGATTTTTGCAAATAACCTTAACAAGATCATATTCTCCTAGACCACACATGATAGCATTCACAACCTTTGAATTATCACTACATAGCTTCTTGTATGTATTACTAGTCGGTGGAGTAACAGGATCAGTATAACCATCCTCCATGGATTGTCAAATATCAAACCCTAGGGAAATAATGTGAGCCCTCATCCTCAAACTCCAAAATTCATATTTCACTCCATCAATCAATGGTACCTTTATCGTATAAGAATCGCTATGCTAACTAGCCATTTTTTTACTTCAAGGATCTCCTTTCAAGTAATCAAACTTATCCAAAAGGACCTTCTCTGATACTAATTATTAGAAGCATAAAGTCATGAGGGGGCTGAATCATTCCTTACAAAAATTTAATCAATTTCATATTTTCTTATTTAAACAATAAATCATTCATCCATTCATTAATGTGTGCAACTCATTCAATAAAAAAAACATAACAATGGAAGAGATAAAATAACACAAGATATAAGTGGGAAACCATATAGGGGAAGAAAACCCATTGAAACTTCTGATTATAATACTCAAATCAATATTATTTAGTGAAGCACCAAATTCACAAAGAGAACCAACCCCTTGTTTAGTAGAGCATCAACCCTATAAGGAGAACCACCCCTACTTTAGTGAAGCACTAACTCCATAAGGAGGATACAACACCCTAATATGATTAAGCACCCTTATGCAAATATCCTTTATATTTACATACATTCATCATGTTTTAAGCAATCAATAGTATTCATTTCATCAATTCACTATTTTAGATTTCTTGTTCTATTAGTCTACATCATTCAATGTGTACAATTTATGATACTTTAGGCTATTATTCACTCCCCTAACACAATTCTCTGTTTTGAAAACCTCATGCACTCCCAATGTACCTATAAAGATGAACTAAAATGATGAACTTATTAATGTTACTCACTATACCTCCTATTTATTTCACTAGCCTTCTTAAGGGATTAGTCCAACCAACAACATCTTGAATTTGTCTACAAATCCCTCTTCCACTTCATGTACCCTGATTTATGACTCCAAATATCTATTATATATAATTAAGGAATGCATTCAAACAACCAAAACACTCACCTCTACCTCTTTAGTCAAAATTGGCTACAAAGCTCTCAAGACAAGGCTATTTACTACAAACATGGAATGGAGGATTTAGAGGCACCTATAAAGTTTTGATGTCTTCATTAGTTCAAATTTTTCAACCTCAACACGATCCCAAAATTTCAAGGTTCAACTCAACATACAACTCCTTATACTTTTTGTAATTTTGTTTCTAACCCTTTACTAGGTCTTCCTATAAGGATTGTCATGCATAATTTCATTTTTCATAGGAATCAAGATATGATGCATATATTTTTTTAAACCCTTTAAATTCTTACTCCTTTCCTATAATAACTTCAAGTCTAGAGGGAACTTGCTTTCTAAAGTGACTCACTCAAGTAGGTCTATATCGTGTATAATTGTTCTTGGAAAGGAATCTTAAGGATTTATTCCTTTTCAACTGAAGGAACTTCAATTTTCTTCTTGTATCCTGTAAAGGACCTATACAACACCATTTATTCTAATTTTTAGGTTATACTTCCTTGATTTATTCCCTCAAATTTCAAACCCTTTCTAGTCTAACTGTGCATGTCAGGGTAACCCGAGAATAGACATTTGATTGTGAAACTCATTATAGATCGATTCAAGGACTTAATTTGGAAAGGAGGACTATTAAAAATATATAAGATGGATTCTCTTACTATTAATGCATGTTTACAATTATTTCTTCACACTCCCATGAGGTTACAATCATGTTTTCACACTAAAACAATTTGAAGAAAGCCATACATAGTCAAGTGAGTTCTCCTGAGGTTTTATAAACACACATTCACCTTATCCAATATTATTTCAATAATTCACAGGATTCCCATGGTTTATTTCACATTATACGACTTTAGTTTCTTGAAAATTGTTCTAACAGTCATCTACATCTCTTAACATTTGATTCCTTGAGGGTGTCACTTCTCTTGGAACAATATTGTTATTTGCACAACTTCCCTTAACCCCCAATAACGTTTTTGAATTCAAACCCTTGGAACATGGTAGTATCAACATGTGAGTAGACTTCTTATTCCTTCATTCTTTGATAGAATATATCAAGGATCATTGATATCTTTTATTACCTCCAAAGCCTAAAATATCACCTTATTGTGCGATAGAGTATATATTATATGAGAGTCATAACTTCCTTTACAAACACCAAAATTTTTCCTAGTCAAAGTATATGGTTAAGAATTATTTACAACCACACAAAGTTCTTTACATGCATACACTACCATCCTTAAAGCTTCAAATTTTGATACTTTCTCATGAGGTTTTTTTAGTAATTTAGTAATTTATATCACACAAACACAAGGTTACCTTCAAACACAATTCATTACTATGGCTCCAAGATTGTTTTCATTACTCATAATCTTCTTAGACTTCTTTAAGCCTACTTAAGGTTGTACACCATTCCACTTCTGTAACATATTCAATTATATTATTAAAGGGTTTCGAACACAAGTAAAACTCATATTCTAATGATAATTCATCCATACATCATTTCAAAAATTTAGAAGCTTTCAAATTAATAAACCAATAGTCCTTTCAGAACTTCTTGAACCTCTTGGGCTTTGTTAAAGAGACCTCCACCTCTTCAAACTATCCTCTTTCCCTTTCCTATCCTCTCTTATTCAAATACGTGTTGAGTATTCATATAAATCATAAGGAGAATTCAAGTATTTATGGCTTAACCAACTAATTCTCATCATGATTCAGCTAATCCAAAATGATTTAAAGGCTAAATAAGTTAATAGAGAAGAACCAAGGTGTCTTATAACCTCAGTACATCATGCAAGGATATTATACTAACATCTAACACTACATAAACCTATGACTAGAATTCAAATATATAAATTAAAAAATGGAGGGAAATCCTTTATTCAAACCTATGAATTCCAAAAGGTATAGAATCAACTATGATCACCATAGATGGATTCAATACACCTTAAACACATATAGAAACCCAAAATAATTATGTACATGATGTTCCTACATCACACCCACTCAACCACCTTTGGATGAATATATCTGATGTCTTGTTGGTAGAAAACCTAATGGAGATCACAAATTTATCTCACAACCTTCAAACTCTTGTTCAAACCCTCACTCACCTAGCTCACTTTTTCACACACTTTCAAAACTTATCTTATCTTCAAACCCTTACACCAAAAATCTATAACATTTCTCACCCTCTTGAAAACTTATTCATATTTTTTAAAATTCCTTCATACATTTTATAATCACACACATGGGTTGCACTTTTTCACTCTCACTCAACTAGTGCAAATTTGAATTCAAACAAGCACTTTATACTCTTCTCATCTCTCAAACAAAAAGGAGTTCAGTCCTAAAAAATTAATTTCAAACAATAAATATTACCAAAACTCCAATAAATTAATAAAATATCAGTCATATTGGTCCCATGTAGGTCGGTCATGCCCAAATGCACCAGACTAGCTCAAAACCCCATCACCTGGATGAGCTAAAACCATAAACACCATAACCATGGTTTATCAAGCTTAAAATTTACTCACACATGTGAAATATAACATATTTACATCATCCATGTTTGGACATAATCTTAAACCAATCAAATTATTCGTAACTTACTCAAAAAGGCTCAAATCCTTCTTAAAACAGTTGTTTACAGGACCTCGTCTTCACATTTGGGCCACAATACCACCTAATAATATCTCAACTATGGAATATATCCACTAATTAGATTAATATATACCTTTAGATCACATCCATGCATGTCAAAGCTCATTAAACATCCATATTTGAAAACAATACTCACTTTCTTCTTCACTAAATTGAGTTTGCTAGAAAGTAGTTTTACAAACTCAACTGGTTTACACTATTTCTCCCACATACAAGACCTCAAAAGGAATTCAATAGGAAAAAAATTCACCTCTCTTAACTCTCCAACTAATATAAATCATCTACCCATCCATTTCGTGCCACATCTAACTCCATTTCCTAGCAAAAGTAAACATGTCATGAGAAATAAGAAACCTTCTACTTCACAAACTAAATTGGATGAACCATAAAATCTAATCATCATGATACAAAAATTATATGATTGTAAATCCCTCTAAATCCTATTTCCATAACATCTTACATTTCCTTACAACTCGAAGTGGAATGCCTTCAACCAAGTTTATCTTGGAAAATTGCTTAAAACTACCCCGAAACTACCTGAGGACTAGTATTCATAAATAGGGCATGATTTTCCATTTATAATAAAAACTATGATCTGAAACCATCACTTAAATCAATAAAAAATCCCATACTGAAAAAAAATGTCAATTTATTTTGTAAATCCTTTGGACAACCTTGCCTCAAACTAGAATTCTTTAGAAACTTGCATTTTTAGGTGGGGTCCACTTATCGCCACATGCTATATCATACCTTTTTTGAAATATTTAGGAGTCATATAGAACATAAAATTATCATACTAGTACAAAACATCAATTATGGGTACTTATGATCAATATTCATCCTAAAAAAATTTAGCTAGGGTTTTGTTGATGGCATATCGTAGCACCCCTGAATGTCTGCAACACGATGGGTTGTGACTCTCAGTACGATTGCATAACATGGAGCTTTTCCCAAGTGTGGGACCTTGCGAAATCGGAAAATCTCTCCGGATGAAGGCCGGTTCCTATTCCTCTGTTCAGATGCACACGTAGAAAATGTAGAGGGTTTACTAAAAAACCTAATCTAACTTGCCAAGGAGACAGGGTAAGAAAACACATAAAAATAAAACCTAAACTACAAAGGTGATGCACCGAGGAATGAAGAACACCTATCTTGCCAATAAACACAGACCATTAAAATGCAATGCAAGATCATACACAGATAGCCAGATTCATAGTGAAAGATCAGGGGGATGCAAATGAATACGGAGAGGGTTGAGAATCATCCACATACATGCATTAATTTGCTCCAAAGATTGATACAACACACTGCAAAATGCCAAGAGGCAAGGTTGCATTACAGTTTCAAATGGGAGGTTTTAACTCCACAAGTTCACCTACCAAAGAGAAGAAGGGAGGGGCAAAACAGAAATGTCCAACCTTTAGAAAGAAGCCCCTCCTTACAATTTATAGGAAGAATGAGAGAGAAAAGAGAGAGGAAATCAAAATCTGCCCCAACCACCTCCAGAGTGCACTTAACTATCTCATCATGGTGGTAGGTGAGAACCCCAACGAACCCAAAAGTGGTGAACTATATTTTTCATTTTAAGAATTTTTTCTCACCCAATTAAAGATATCTAGTCATAGTTGGATAGAGGACCTCGTAAGATTTCCAAAAAGTCCAACCTTGCATGAATCCGAGCTCCCAGTCAAAAGTTATGGCCATCTGAATATCTGCGCCAGGGGTTGCTTCCTGTCAGCGCTCAAAATGTTGCGCCTCCTGAAGGTATGCCATAGGCACATTCGTGTGTGTGTCGACATCCTCTTACATGCACCAAGGCACAAATTTTTCCCTGTCAACACTCCATGTCGTGTGCCATTTCTGTGCGCCAAGGGCGCATCCTTTTCTCTGTCGACACTCCGTGTCGTGCGCCATTTCTGTGCGCCAAGGGCGCATCCTTTTCTCTGTCGACACTCATTTCTGTGTGCCTTTTTTGTGCACCAAGGGCGCATACATTTCTCTGTCAAAACTCATTTCTGTGCACCTTGGCGACAAATGTCATGGATTTGAGCTTCTTTGATTTCTATAATCTTCTGCTTGTCTATATCTACCTGGGGGAAGATATATACAACAGGTTTCAAGCACATAATAAGGTGTTTAGCTTCTTAACATTTGTTTATAAAAAGATGACAGTGAAATGAATTCATTATTTTTCTGAAACCTTATTAGTTTAATGAAAAATCATCCCTAAAATCCACAATTTCCCATGCAAAGCACACAATTCAGGGTGAGCAAGAGAAGGTGTAATTCGAGCTAGAAAATACTCTTTCTTGGACCCTGTTTCACCAAAAACAACATAGATTGTAAAATATTATTCAAAATGAATCAATATTTCTCACACATCTATGAAACCCATTCGCATAATCTCCAATAATCATCATGCCACAAATAGGTCTCCATATTATCAACCCATCTCCTTTGCATTACTATCCCTTGGGGTTTTGCATAGTTTTGGCTAGGGTCAACTGAACCAATACTATAAATCAATATGAAACCTTTCCAAAAGGCCCTAAAATTCCTATTAAAACATTTATGATATTATTTCATGCCTGCATGAACTCTCATGGCTCTGAAAATCATCATCATGCCTCCAAGCACTTAGACTAGGTCTAGATGAGCACCTGAAACTGAGTCTTCAAGTTGTACCTGTACCCTAAAACTCATGTGAGTACCTGAATACTATGAATTTTTTTTTTCCATCCTATTACCATTCTCATAAAGCCACCAAGAAAATCAAACCACCATGCTCCATCACCTAGACTAGCTAGGTCACCTAACAAGGCTAGCTAAATCAAGCCAATGTCCCTTAATCAGCCCTTGCCACCATGAAACAATTTGAATATCCATGTCACCATCATACTGAGAATCATCATATTATACTCCATCATCCTCTTTTTCATTAATGAGATTTTACATTAATGAAAACACCTAGAACTCAACATGAGAACAGATCACAATGTCATCCACAAAAACCAACACAAACTTGTTCAAATATTCTTGAAATATGTTGTTCATTAAATTCATGAATGAAATAGGTGCATTCATGAGTCAAAATGGTTAATCTGTGAGTTCATAGTGGCCATATCTTGTCTAAATATTTTTGTGTATTTCTTCGTCTTTAATTCTTAATTAATGGTATCTTGATTTTAAATCAATCTTTGAATAAACTGATGCATCATGAATCTGATTAAAGAGATCATCTATCCTTGGAAAGGGATACCTATTCTTTATTATAGCCTTGTTAATCATGTGGTAGTCAATGCATAACCTTAGTGTGCCATCTTTACTTTTTACAAAAATGACAGGTACTCCCCAAGGAGACACACTCAGTCTTATTAGTCCATTAAAAAACAACTCATTCAGTTGTACCTTCAGTTCTACTAGTTCTATTGTATTCATGCACTTAGGATCTTTTGAGATAGGTTTTTTTTCCATATTTTATTTCTATTGTGAAGTCAAATTGACATCTTAGAGGGAGTCCAGGTAACCCCTCAGGAAAAACATTGTTGTACTCTTGTAACAATGGGTAATCAAACAAAGAAGTATTACCTTCTTCTCTAAAATATGAATTTTTAATTACATAAAACATGAAACCTTTATTTCTTAGCCCTTTTAAGATGCATTGCATAAATCCACCTTACCTCTACATCTCTTTTATTCCATCAATGACTATTTTTTCTACAGTTCATCCAAGCACTTAATTTGTTTTTCACAACATTTTACAGTGGAATTATGTTGTGATAACTAGATCACAACTATAATGACATTGTATGACCGTAAAGGAGCTACATACATGTCTATTTCATTTCATTATAATATGGACTAAGAACCAATTTTTTATACTTCTAATAATGTGATTAGTGGTTTTATAAACATGAAATTTGGTTTCCAATTGTGTGTTTATTGGTTTTAAGTTGTGATAATATTAGTTTCCAATTGTGTGATTATCATTTTCCAATTGTGATAATGTTAGTTTCCAAGCATGTGAATGTAACCAAATGTGTCAGAATTAGTTTTCAATTTTTCAAAATTAGCAAGTTCGAGATTTTTAAATTTAAACTATGGGGCACCATATAATATTGTCACATTGTGTTGAATACATATATAGGTTACATAGGATTCTTATTATACCTTTTTATTTTATCACTTAGGGGGAGAATGAGACGCCTCCCATTCTCTCCATAAATGTTTTATTTTCCTATTCTATCTTTAGATTTTTTCTCATGTTTTATGTCTTGAATTTTTTACACTTACCCATTTTATCTTTCCATTTATTTGAACTTTGACAAAGAATGGAAGGCATCCTCTTCTCCGTATTCATTATTTTTACTTTAAGATAGAATGGGGGACCTCCCATTCTCCCTCTTGATTTGTTATTCACTTTCAAGGATATAATATTATACCTTTCTTGGAAAATCCCAAATCTAATGCATCTAATGTATTATCCAATTTTTAATTATAAGAAATCAAGCAAATAAAAAAAAAGAGCAACAATGTTGTACAGTATTACCGCAATATGATTCCTTTGATTTGCAGTTGTGTTTCCTTTTTGTCTTACATGTTTTTTTCCTGAGTATTTGTATCTTTTTGTGCCATCGGGGATGTCAACTTTGTTTTAAATTTCAGTTTAGCTCATTCAATTGATTCCATGGGATACCTTGTTGTTGTTGACAATTGTCCTTGCTTTAATTGGTTGTGAGAATCAAAGTCATTTAAATTTGGCTCATTCTAGGGATTTTATATCCACCCATAGCCATCTTTCAAAAGTATGGTGGAATGTTTCCATGTTTCCACCTTCAGTTGTGTTTTCATGAAAATGTGTAATAAGAAAAATTCCAATTTCCAAGCATGACAACGATACCCCTGTGTCAATTTTTTCAAATTTTACCATTCCAAGACACCCCAAGTCTACCCATATTTAATGCCATTCCTGACTCAATCTATGTAATGTTCCTCAATCAGATGTCCATCCAATTCCCCTAGGTTATTTAGGAAAGAAAATTCATCCCCCTAGGTGATTTTAGGAGTTTGTTAAGAATGCCAAGTTTTGAACAGTTTTTGGAAGGCCTACCACTAGCCTTCCTGGGACTTGTGCACTCCCTTGGGGTAGAAAAAAGGAGAAAAATTAAACATGGAGATAAATTCAAGTGCCAAGAGCATCTTTGAATATTTTTGGGAAAGATCCAGAGGTCTTGGATTCAATTTAGCAAAAGTGGATTTTTGATCCTAAAGGAACAAACACCACGAAGGAGTGCCTGAGCTTCAAGAAAATATTTAGAGAGATTCATGAAGATTCAATAGACCATAAAAATACTATTGATGGTGAATCACAACACCCCTGGGTGTCTACAGCTCGATGGGTTGAGACTCTCAGTGTGATTGCATAACATGGAGCTTTTCCCAAGTGTGGGACCTTGTGAATCAAGAAAGCTCTCCGGATGAAGGCCAGTTCCTATTCCTCTATTCAGATGCACAAATAAAAAAGTAGAGGGTTTACTCAAAACCTAAAATAAATTTCCAAGGAGAAAGGGTAAGAAAATTCATAAAATAAAACCTAAACTACAAAGGTGATGCACCGAGGAATGAAGAACACCTATCTTGCCAATAAACACAAACCATTAAAATGCAATGCAAGATCATGCACAAATAACCAGATTTGCAGTGAAAGATCAAGAGGATGCAAATTAACATAGAGAGGGTTGAGAATCATCCACAAACATGCATTATTTGCTCCAAATATTGACACAATACACTACAAAGTGCCAAGAGACAAAGTTGCATTGTAGTTTTAGATGGGAGGTTTGAACTCCACAAGTTCACCTGCCAAAGAGAAGAAGGGAGGGGGAAAAAAAGAATGTCCCACATTTATAAAGAAGCCCCTCCTTACAATTTATAGGAATAATGAGAGAGAAAAGAGAGAGAGAGTTCAAATCTACCCCAACCACCTCTAGGTTGCATTTAATTCATCTCATTATGGTGGTAGGTGAGAACCCTAGGAAACCCAAAAAGTGGCGAACTGTATTTTTCATTTTTAAGAACTTTTTCCCACCCAATTAAATATATCCAGTTGTATTTGGACATAGGACCTCATAAGCTTTCCGAAAAATCCAACCTTGCATTAATCTGAGCTCCCTGTGAAAAGTTATGGCCATCTGAATATCTGGGTCAGGGTCTGCTTCCTGTCAGCGCTCAAAATAATGCGCCTCCCGAAGATGTGCCTTAGTGCATCCATCTTCATGTCAACATACCCTTACATGCACCCAGGTGCAAATTTTTTCATGTCGAAACTCTATGTTATGTGCCCTTTACCTGCGCCTTGGCGCATCCATTTCCGTGTTGACACTCTTTGTTGTGCGCCCTTTACCTGTGCCTTGGCACATCCATTTCTGTGTCAACACTCTTTGATGTGCGCCTTTTTCCTGTGCCTTGGCGCATCCATTTCTGTGTCAACACTCTTTGATGTGTGCCTTTTTCCTACACCTTGGCGCATCCATTTCTGTGTCAACACTCTTTGCTGTGCGCCCTTTTTCCTGTGCCTTGGCGCATCCATTTTTGTGTCAACACTCGTTGTTGTGCGCCTTTTTATTGCGCCTTGGTGCATCCATTTCCGTGTCGACACTCTTTTTTGTGTGCCTTTTACCTACACCTTGGCACATCCATTTCTGTGTCAACACTCTTTACTGTGCACCTTTTTCCTGCGCCTTGGCGCATCCATTTCCGTGTCAACACTCTTTGTTGTGCACCTTTTTCCTGCGCCTTGGCTGTTGGTGACGCAAAAAATATCAGGCTCTGAGTTTCTTTGATTCCCATATTCTTCTGCTTGTCTATATCTACCTGGGGGGAAGATATTTACAACAATTACTTGTGGAAGTTATTTTATATTCCCTAAATTTTGATAAAATATGACATCATGAAACATTATGCACTTCCGTAGGAAACTCATTCTTCTAAAGCACAACCGGTGGTCCCGACAAAAAAAGAGGTAATTTGGAGGTGAAGAAGTCATAATTTAAGCTCCAAACCATCACATTTCAACTCATTTGGTTATTTCCAATCAATTTCATATAATATTTCACCTCTGAACTCATCTGGAAGCTCGAGCTATCGCCGTCACAAGTTTGGTCAAGGTAAGAGTTCGATACTTAGCCAATTTTTGAAGTAGACACGTGTCAGCACGAGGACACTGGTGGGATTTCATGTCGATTTGTTCCATTTAGAAAAGAGACATAAGGGACATGAAAATTTTTCCATCCCCTTTTATCCCCCGTAACACCAATATGACATCCTGCATCGCCAGGTAAGCCCTCAGGAGCTAGTTAGAACCTTTCCTCTCACCGCGTGGATGATCGCCAAGTGTCGCAAACTAGTGAGATGTGAAAATTTATGTCATTTTCATCCCTTTATAAAATTGATATAAGGGACACAAAAATTCACCTAGACCAACCTATGCCACTTGGTTCTCTATACACTTGAAACTCATCCCCCAAGTGCTTCACTCAAGCTCCCTCACTCAAATGCACGTCCAGTAAAAACCCACCAAGTTTCAAAACTAGGTGCAATAAGGAATTTTGTGTCCCTTTTTTTCCTTTATTAAAGAGACATAGAGGACAAAAAAATGTGCCCAGGCCATTATGCTTGCTTATTGGATGAACAAAATCTAGACTTAGTCATTTTTCCATGCCAAATCATCTCCCCACACCTCCATACCCTACCGAAACTCTGGAAAAAAATTCCTAGACATCCTAATCCCTATTTCTACACTCAACCAGCTCCTCAATGTCTTCCTCACACTAAAAATACAAGGATATTAGAAGAGAATTGGTTAAAAATGACAAAGAACGAAGAGAAAATGAAGATTTTTCGCCAGATAACTACAAAGTCTCCCAAATTGAAAAATCCTCAAATCTTGCAAAATACAATTTGGATTGAGATGAGATTATTTTATGACCTCATTTTTTAAGGACGTTACAATGAAATGAACAAGATATTGGATGATGCCCTAAATCTTTTGTTTTATAAAAAAACCCCATTTCTTGCCCTATCTCACATTCGTCGGATTTCCCATCAATCTGACAATGGAATCGAGCTAAAAACTTGCACACATACTCTAAATGAAAAACCTATCACAATGGAGTTATTTTCATCACAATTAGAGGTAAAAATCAGACCTGTAAATTTTGAAGCTCCACTAATGGCTGTCATGGCAACTCTGTGCCCGAAGTCACTACTAAGTGAAAATTTCATTTTATTATTTTCAAGCATTTTTGTGGGAAAACTCATGTGAAATTTTGAGGACGATATCACGATGATGAGCCGATTCTGAAAAAATGTGTTCCATCGTAAACCAAGAATTGGAAATCCACTTTCCAGAAATAGTAATCTTTCCCATACAAGCTTGCTATGTTTGGAAATTCATCATCAAAATTGTCTATGGCGAAGGTAGTGTACACTGAAGATCACTAGGAAGCCAGGAAGATTTTCCAAAGAAGAAAACATTGAAAAAAAGCACTTGATAAAAATAGTAAGCCCCCTTTATGGGTGCTTACTAAAAATAGTAATTCATCCCAAGACATGGCTGAGGTGAAGGCAGTGTGCACAGAAGTGAATGAAGATGTTCATCACATCAGGATGGTTAAAAAGAGGCAAAAACCACCTCTTACCAAAAATAGTAAGTATCCCATCTGGAAACTTGTTATTAATGGTGAGTCACACTCAAACGGTAGTTTTGGAACAATGAGAGATAGGGGGATGATCATTTGGGTCAACATCATCATTCGGGATCATCATAGGCATTTCTCACAGGGAATTTGAGATCCATCTCATGAAACTCAATAGTTTCTATTGACACTCACTTCATGGTTCAAGCCTCAGGTATATCACGTGCAAGGTGGAAGTTGTGCTCATCGGTGAAATAGTTCATTCAACTTGGTAGGATCGGTTCTGAGATCCTATCTCTTTGATTCAGAGTTTCGTCAATTTAGAGTATTCCAATGATAAGAATCAACTGACTTCATCAGGAGTAACATCTTCTCTTATTCTCTCTCCTCTTCCTTCCCCCAAAACTTTCTCTCTTCAAATGTTCTAATTATTTGTTGGGGTTTACAATTTTTAATATGCCTTTAAGTTATTTGGAAATTGAATTTAGAAATATGATTGTAAACTAAGTCAACTTGTTTTTATAAAAGGCACTTAATATTTGATAAGAAATGCAAACAGTCTAAAGTCAAAAATAAGGTATATGAAGTTTCATTGGGAAAGTGAAGAGTTTCCTCTCTTCTATAAATTTTAATGAGCCCCTCATTTAAGCTTCTTTTGAAACTTCTTAGCTGGTTGTCAATTTGTAATCTCATGAGGGAGTAATTATTATGAATAAACAAAGATATAGTTGAAATTATTCTATTTTCCCATTCTTGAACTCCTTTATTATTGCTATGCACAATTTCCGCTCAAGCATCAATACAAAAAGGATTTATTGATTCTTTGTTCTCATAATTCCTAATTCTTCGTGTTGCCATTTACAGGGTGTTTCTTCTTAAATTTAATGTGTTGGAACTTTCTGATTAATGGGTGTGTGACTCTAATTTTATACCCATGGAATTAATCACCTCCTCTCTTTTTCTCACTCCCCTCCCCTTCTCTCGCAAAGTACTCACAAGAAAGGAATCGTTGTCTTTTCTACAGGGTCAGTGGAGTGCCCCTGTTGGATCCTCGATCGAAAGACCACCACAATAATCACTTTTTATGTGCATGTAAACACAGAAGCTATATTATTTAAGTAGAGGGACTTAGATTCCTAGAGCGTTGGTAAGAAATCCACAGATTTTTCAACCTACCAAATTTTTTCGATAATTGGTTGTTAGATCATTACCAAGTGGCATCCTCCTATTAGTCCACCTGTCTTTACTTCTCGCCAACATGTATTTTGTTTCCTTATGCGGACCCAAACTTTTCCTTGAATAAATTTGATTATGGGGTTCTAAGTCCATAAAATCCCGAGTTCATTCATCTTAAGCGAAACGCTGACACGTAGTTCCTACTTCGTCATTGAGATTCCACCATACATCCTTGTCTTTGGCTGTTAAGATCACACCATCTATCCTTGTCCTTTAACTTATGATCGTCGTCATGTGTCCTTATTTATTTCACCCGGTGACCCGTCTATACTAAAAATTGTTTTTGTTTCAGTTAATTCCACGAGCATGGCATCCATCAGGAAAAATCATTAGAAAAACCTATGAAATCATGACATGTATCTTCATCTCTTTTCGTGCCAATTTAAAACCTTAGTTAATTACTTTTAACCATGGATTATATTTTTTTTCCTAGTGGGTCAATTGATTGTTCTTGTCTGGTGACTGTTACACCATTTGTAAGGTTTTTTGGCATTGATATGCCATGTAAGTGGTGGGTTGGTTTTGTTTAAACAGTCAGTGTGTTGGGTCGTATTACAAGGTCCATGTGTTGTTTCTGTGGTGAGATATTTGATGTTTGATAGAAAAAAATTTCTCCCTCACCAAAAAATAGTGAACAACGCAAGAATCGATCCAGATTCATGCAGGTGGCGGCAGGCATCGGGAGTGGTTAAACATGGTTAGTGCATGTCAGCATCTCGAACAGAAAAATTGGCTTAGTAGTTACTTTTTCTCTCCAATCACCACTTTCCACGCTCCCACACCAACAAAACATATTAACTTCCTTTTCCAAGTTTCGTTCAATAATCAAAGGACAGGAGGGGGTTAGGAGTACACAAACTAGTTGGTCGATTGGCATAAAAGCCTAACACTAAACGTAATAATTGTAGAATTATATTAATCAACCATGGGATTCACAGGGTAAATTATGGAAACCCTTCCCAATAAGGGCCTTATCAACCTAGCCTTCTACTAGCTAGATATTTCCATTCTACGGGAACTGTAGGTAATAATTTTGTTAGGTTGTAGAATCGTGTTGTATGGCAAGCATGTGTATGTGTACCCCAGAACAACAATCAAAAATTTTCATGCATCTAAATAAAACTAGGGTAATGGGATGACCCATTTGAAATTTCACCACGTTGGACAAAACCCTGAACACACTAAAACAAAAAATTTCCGAAACATCTTGATACATTTTTTTACTCTGAATCAACTTCTTCGTTCTAGTCACTATAGAGATGATTCTAAGGGTGGGAGAGGTCAACCTATAAATGCAATTTAATGATGTCATGGCTTAAACACAATAAAAAAAACATTTCTGGTTCATCTTGATTATTTGTTTATTCTGAATCAACTTCTTCATTCTTTGTGGGGGAGTATCAAATTTGAAAAATTTCCATTGTCTCTAATAAACCATTTCATGTTTCATTTCTTTTCTAATGGTTGTGTTTTAATTTTCTTTAAATACTATTATCTAATCTCATTTTTAAGCTTGAAATTTGTTTCTTTCATGCCGAAGTTGAGGCAGTACTAGCGGTAATTTCTACTCAACTAAATTCATTGTATGTTTCTCTTATAGAAATCAAGTGTCATGCGCAATATGCTCACAAAGCTGGCAAGAATTTGTTTTTCTTCTTTACATCTTTCGTTAGAGCCTGTAAAATAGGTTGCTAAGTTTTATTCTATGGTATCAAACATTTCAATAATATGATTTCAAAACTTATTTTAGTTTTGAATTGACATGCATCATATGAAAATGCACCTAATATTCAATTGAGGTGATTTGCGGATTACGCTGCAAGAGCATTTACTTTCCTTAACCATGCCTTGTTTCCTTTGAATAATATATTGAAAGAGTCTTTTGTGGCCAATATTGCAGAAGTAAGCTTAATAATCCTTGATGTTTTACAATTTTCTGGAATCCATTAGAATAAACATACTATACATGATTCCATTAATGATACATAACTTTTGCATCATAATACAATTAATATTTACGTCACCTAGTAAGTATAACTATGGAAATCCATACACATTCAAATTAGTAAATTTTATGTCAAGCATACACATTATTTTTACCATAAAGTATTAACCATCTTATAGTTATTTTTACTATCCAATAAAAAATATTTTTATTCTTCTTTACCAACAATATATTTAGATGAAATAATATTTTAGGATCACTATTGTTTCGCAATAATGATACACACTGTTGAACCTAATTTATAATCTCTTGAATTTAGCAAGATAATTAAGATAGGATTTCATTAATTTTAAACTTAAAGATGAAGGCAAGAGGATATTCATTATTTACATACATAGCTTTACGGACAACAATTACATGATAATTCACTTCCTGTCAATTATCATATGTATTATTCCTTGTAATGTTGTGATGGTGTGGTTTGAAGGAACATATCATATTATTCTCCATATATATGAAACAAAAAAATTATCATGGTGTAAGGAACTGAAAAGCATAGTAGTTGGTAAAGAACTAGTGGCTCAAAGGAGGAAGCTAATTTTAAATTAGATTACCTATGAACTTTGTCATCAAATATTTCGGTGTACAAATAAACTCTTGTCACAAAAAAATCAGGGGTTTATCCTAGTCATGCTTTATCCTTAAATAATAAATGGTCCTCAACCACATTCTTATGTTTATCACACAACCATGAAGACACATTAAAATTGGTCAAGTTTAAAGAACTTACACTAATACATGAATGACCCTATTTCTCAACAAGTATATTTCAATTTGATATTACTATTCTCAATATTGAAATGGATGGATTAAGAGGTCAAAAGGTTTTTTTACCATTCTCCTAGGGAATATGTAATAATTAATGGTGTTTGGTAATATTGAGCCCCAAGATATTTTCAATTTTTGTTTCCCTCTCTTTTAACTACCCAGTTGATAGGCATTTAATTTTTTTTTATCCATTGAATTTAAATCCCCTGACAAATCTCTAGCCACGTGGCACCATTTCTCTTTCCTCCCAACTTTTTTCTCCCAGAAAAACTCAAACCCATAGAATATGTTGTGTTATATTGTGTTTCGGGTTTGGCCTTTCGGTCAAGGAGGGTCCGCATAGATGTCAACCATCCATGACGAGACACATGGCAAGATTTCACCATTCTCCATAATGATGGACCCTGGTAGACGTGAAACACTCAGGATGAGATGTAGTTTATTTTGTTGTCATGTTCGGGATTAGTCAAGGAAAGTCAGTAGAAAATGATCCATGGTCCAGGGCATGACAAGTGGTAGCATTCTTCCACTCATTTTGGAGATGGAATCCAGTGGATGTGACATCCTTGGAATGAGGTACAGTTTATATTAGCGTTAGGTCTGCATGATTTTGTGTCATTGTATATGGACGACACATGGAGGAAAAGTATAAACACACACACACACACACATATGTCAAAGAGTATAAAATAGAGGAAAAGATTATAGAGAAAGAGAATATAATATAGAGAACCACAACTCAAGGAATATAATAGAGAGGATATGTATGCCACAATATATAGACAAATAAATAGAGAAAGAAGAATATATAAGGGGGAATATAGAAAATAGATACATGTGGAAGAATATAATGATCTTTTGTAAGAAAAAAAAACAAAGAATAAGACATAAGAAGAGAAATAAAATAAAATGTATAGAGCAACAACTCTAAGATTATAAGAAGTTTTCAATTGAATATAATATATGTTTTGTGTGTATATGTGTTTTTTATGTTTTGGTTGTGTATTTCCCTTATTGGTTGCAGTTGGGATCAAATTTTGCCATCAAAATATATCATTTTTTCAGATATTGGATATAAATCAAGATAAAGATAATATTAGTTAAAAAAATAATATTAACGATGATTGAATAAAACATATATTTTCATCATCTTAAGTGCAATAAAATAGAAGTTTTCATAAAACCCGTAACTTGAGACAAGATAAAATATCATATATTATCTTTGACATAGTTTTCATTACCTATAGTAAATCATTCAACATCATTATCACTTTTGTTATCCTCAATTTTTTGAAGTTACGCTTGATATTATTTAATGGTTGCATGTCCCTTTTTCATTATTCTTATTCTTTCTTGATTTCATCCTTTTTTTGTTGACCAAGCCCAAATTATACTATTCATATCTATGTCACTTTTTCCAACATTTCCTTCTTTCCATTCTTTTGTTTTATGTAAGAAATCCTCATATAAAACATTTTATAATTTACCTTTTTGAATTGGTGTTCACCATCAAACCTTTAGCTTATATGTCTCACTCTCAGTATCCTTATAAGGGTAGACATTCCCTTCTACTTTACCCATCCATATTGGGAATTCATTTGATCTTGGCCATATTAAAACAAATTTTCCCGGTAAGATATCTTATTTTGGATTGAATTCATCTCTTGGTTGTTTACATTTAGGTCCCACATAAATTTCTTCATTGGTAAGGAAATTTTGTCTCAAGTAATCCTCCAGGAGAAAACGAGAATCATTATTGGTATTTTAGTTATGTCTATTTCTTGGCCAAAAATCACCTTCTAACATATCAATATTAATGAAGGGATTATTGAAATCATCTAAAACATTTTCCCAATACCTTATCTTTTGTAGCCAGAATGCTTCCCTCCATATATATAACTTTTACCCCATTGATTTATATAGGATCTTATTCCTCTCTTTATTTATTCCATCTCTTTCAATGTCTTAAATGGCACTAGTTAATGTTTCCATTTCGGTAAGTCTGGATTTCCATCAAGAAATGTATGCTAGACATTGATAGGATTAGACCATGTAAGATCCATTTTTTCCTTTTTATTGGATCATTAGTATTCCATTTATGACATGTAATTTAAAGAATTGAGGCTTACTAATACCCACCATCTTGTGACTCCCATCTAGTAAATGTGGCCCCACAAAGGCTTTGAAATCATAGACATATTCAATTAGGTATGGTGTGAATGAACTTGAATCATCCTGACATGTTCTCCATGCATCCATGATATGTTGTAGAGAATATGTATCTTCTTGCCATAACATAACAGATAATCTCCCAAATTTTCTATCAATATCTTCATGAGTGTGTCCCACAAATAGAAATCTTACATTAACTACATTAAAAACCCTTCTAACTTTCAAGATTGATACAAAACCAAATAAATAACAATTTTTATTGTCACTTGAAGCATTGTCTGATTGTAAGTAGAGGATTAGTGGAAATTTTTGAAATACATGTTTCAGATACATTTTCTGAAATAGATTGCATTGTTGCACCCTTATACACTTAAAATTTTTCATATGAATCATTTTGTAATAATCCATCGTGTAGTGGCTACTTTGAAGACCCGATCAAGTACAATAGGTTCCCATATACATACACCACTTGTTCTTTGAGCATGCAAAGGCACAAGGTTATTGATGTCACTGTGAAGTTTGAAACTATTTCTAGAAAAGGATAAAGGTTAAAGGTATACTTGTTTCCATGAGTAAGTATACCTATTAAAGAGTCTGGGAGGTTCCAAATGTTACTAAATGACTTAGAATTATTCCCCAACCTTTGTATGGAATTCTTCATCTTGTAAATCTTATCATCCACAATGCTTAATTATTTCTCAAGGTTTTCCTCATTTTTAATCCTATGGGCATAATAGTATGCATGAAAACTTGTAATGTCCTCATTGTGACATTTTGATACTACTAAAACTGCATGATTATTTTTGAGTCAGTTGTGGCTTTTCGTTTGTTTACAATATCCACACACTCATCACACTTTGCAAACAAGTTTTCTTTGCAATTAAAACATCTTGGAAATTTTGTGATCATAATTTTTTAAAGTTAGACTGTGATACTGGAGGGAGATTTAGGACTTCAAGGTCTGAATTACACTTTTTAAGAATTGAACATTGGGTATAATTTTCTGATAACATCCTTACATGAATTCTTGTTCCATCATGATTTTTGGAGTGATTCAAATGAGGAGCCATATATGAATTTTCATAAACTATTTTTTTGATACTAGAAATAATTGACATAGTATTTGGCCTTGATATTTGTAAACCAACATTACCATTCACTGCCTTGATATCACCATTTAAAAATCCTTTCTTGTATTTAAAGAAGGTTCTTCTAGGTATTCTGAAAACATTAAACCAAGCATCTTTTGCATACATCAAGGGTGTCAAACTTCAAGGTAAGAATGCCTTTACTCCTTGTTATGCCATTTCTCTTTATCGATCCTTGTTCTCCCAATGCATCACATGCAAAATATCTTCTTGAACCATTACTCATATATTTAAACTTGCGCTAACCACGAGTGATTGATCCACTAGGTATTATGGCGCTAAGACGTTTATTTTTTCAACAAATCATCTATCTTAATTTATATAAGAAATATAATTCATATTCATCTTCAGTAGATTATGTATTTGACATATTGACATTTGATGCATTAGGCCTCAAAAATTTGTGATATATATATGGCCTTCTTGTCAAATTTTGTGGATATGTATAATTCAATACATCAACGAGAATTGGACATGCCAATTGAAAAAATGGTTCTTATAATGCACTCCACATATTTACTTATATCTCCTTTGGAACTTCCTTCATTTTCACATACATCAGTGAACCACTTTGGTATTCTAGTTGATTTATAGGCAATTGTATGAGAGAACCTTCTGATATGGTGTATGTGGAACAAGATTGGTTAAATACAGTATTAACAAAAATACCAAAATGATTTCCATCTAAAAATTTAAAATGAACCATATCTCCTTCAAGTATATTTGTAATTGTCCCCTATTAAACATATTTGTTCTTCTTTGAACAAAGATGTATTAAATTCTCCTGAATTTCTCTAAATTCCAAGTTGTGATCATAGGCATTTGATGAGGAGAAACATTCTAATGTAGCACTCCTTTTTACCTTCAGTGCAGACCCTGTATTTTGATTCACCAATTTCTCTATTGGTCATGATATTATACTATTTGGTTTCAATAATGTTGAACATATATTACAAGAAATTAATATCTTCACCACCATCACACCGAACATTAGAGGAACCAACTTCTCACCTTGAACAATGTGGTCCTTAATCACATTTTATATAAAACCCATGGTTATATTATCTCCATGCGTATAAAATTTTTGTTGAAGTATCACATTATTTGTAATAAATTAGATCTAATATTTTTTATATGTGTCATCAATGTGCTCATTGTATTCAATTTCAACATCATATGAATTAGTCACGTCTATTGAATTACCATTCAATGTTTCATTTATATCATTGATATTGGGTATTGATGAATCATCATGAGCTAAAAATTTCTTCTCGTTCCATGCAATATATCACCCTTTATTCTCTATGTCTGCTAATGTTTTTTATTCATCAACCAAATAAGGAAACCAAGCTTTCTCATCCAATATTTTAGCTGCAATAATGGAAAATAAACCTTCTCCCATTACTCTGCAATGTAGATTTTTTCTACTTGGATAAACTCTCCCCTCAACAACTTTCAATCCTTGTGAAAATAAATCAACATGTTGTGCTTCATCAAATATATGATGCATTGTAGGAAATCTATAAATTAAAAAAATTTACATTAATACATATAAAAAATAATATGTTGATAAAAAAGAGGAAACTACAAAGCAAATAAAAATCAACATGAGAAATTAGACATATTTGTTAGTATATATTATATTTCTAGCAACATGAAATTTCCCATGTATAGCTAATAAAAACCAAAATATTGAATACACATAAATTTACACTATATGTTTCTTATTTAAACATGTTTTATGGTGTTTACATGTTTTTCAATACAACATAATTTAAATTCAATAAATACAATAGGGAAATGGGGAGCCTCACATTCTCTATCTTGATTGATTTTCACTTTGAGAGGCCTCCCATTCTACATCCTAAGTGTTTCTTCACTTTGATGTCGAATGGAAGAGATCTCATCATCCTTCTTAACTAGTTTTCCTTTGAAGATAGAATGGGAGGACTCTCATTCTTACTCTTGATTGTTTCTACATCTTCAGTGTTTCTTCACTTTGATGGAAAATAAAAGAGCTTCAATTTTTCCTTTCTGACTATTTTTTCATTTTAATTTAGAATGGGAGGCCTCCTATTCTAACTATATTTTTTTCAATCTGAAGGAGAATATAAGTTATCTCATTCTCCTTGTAGATTTTTGTTTACTTTAAGAGAATGATGTCTTTTTATATCTCTTGTGATGATTGTTTGAACTATTTTTCCACTCTAAGTGGGAATGAGAGGCCCCAAAATATAATTTTTAATAATTTACTACTTATAAGAAGAATGGGAGGCCTTCCACATTCCATCTTGAATATTTTGTTTAGTTTAAGTGATGATAATAGGCCTTCGAATGAGAGGCCACCAATATCCCTTTTAAAAATTACTCACTTTTGAGGAGAATGGGAGGCTTCCCATTCTCGATGTTGATTACTTTTATACTTTGAGGGATAACAAGAGACCTTACATTGATATTCACTTTTGAGGAGAATGGGAGGATTCCCATTCTCCGTGTTGATTATTTTTTATACTTTGAGGGATAATGAGAGACCTTACATTGTTCTCAATATCCTTTTTAAGAATGGTTCACTTTTAGGGAGAATCAGAGGCATCCCAATCTCCATCTTGATTATTTTGTTTACTTTGAGGGAAAATGAAAGGTCTTCCAATAAGTGGCCCTCACTATCCCTTATAATAATTTCTCACTTTCAAGGAGAATGGGAATCCTCCCATTCTCAATCTTCATTATTTTTTTACTTTTATGGATTATATCTCATTATCAATGTATTTTTTTAAAACTTTGAGAGTGGTTTCTTTTTATATCTATTGTGAATGATTGTTTGAACTAATATTTCACTCTAAGTGGGACAAGAGGCCCCGAAATATATTTTTTAAATGGCAATAAAATTGAAGAACAACAAGGTGAAAAGAGAATGAGAAATTTTTCATCCTCTCTCAACATTTATTTTTACAGATTAAGGGAGAAGGGAAGGCCTGCCGATTTTCCTAATAATTATTATACAATTTTTATAAAGAATAGGAAGGTTTCTAATTTTGGGTAAACAATGATGCATCCAAATCTCCCTCATAGTGACAATATTTATTTTCTTCTCAAAAACAAAAACAATAAATAAGGAGAATGGGAGGCCTCCTATTCTCCCTCTAAGTGATAAATCAAATATAAAATAAAATGACTTGCTTATCATTTTCTCTTAGATTTAATGTTTCACATTGAGAGATAATAAGATTCCAATTCTCCCTTAAAATAATAAGAATAAATAAGAAAAATAAAAGGCCTATCACTTTCCCTCAATGTGAAAAATTAAATCTACAGGAGAATCAGATCTAATTTATCACATTGAAGGAGAATGAGAAGCCTCTAATTCTAACTATTTATTTTTATCAACTTTGGGAGAGAATGAGAAACCTCCCATTCTTGTTTAAAGTTAAAAAGTTATAATAATGAATGAGAGGCCTCTCATTCTCCTTCAAACTAAAAATATAATTATGAAGGAGAATGGAGGCCTCCCATTCTCCTTAAATTTGTTTTGTTTTTAATTTGAAGGAGAATGTGAGGCCTCCCATTCTCCTTCAAAATAAATATGTATTAAGAGTGAGATTGAGAGATTGGGAAGCCACTCATTATGCTTCAAGGTGAAAAATAATTTTTAAATATGTTGATGGTTAATGAGAATAAAAAATTGAATTTATTCAAATAAAGTAATACGTTTAATATTTTTTGTATAGATTCATATTCTTTATTTATTTCAAAATGTACAAGTCAAAATCTCAATCTTTCAAAATTAAATAGTCAGATGCATATAAATATAAAATTAAAACCCCATAATTTCTAAATTCTAAATATTTGTTTCTCGTGCATCATTTTAAAATGTGGGAGTTTGGAAATAGCTCATTATAGTGAAGATAAATTTCATAGTAAAAATAAAATCAATAAATGATTTTTTTATTTTTGAAAACTGAGAAGAAGGGATAACTAGAATATTTGAAAATGGAAGTCATACCAGAAGATGTAGATATTTATAGGTATTCTTCATTTTCTAAACATATTTAATCATGTTTTTTTACATTATAGATAAGTTTCATATTAAAAATAAAATCAGATGCTGATTTTTTTTTTTAAACGCATAAGAGAAGAGATATCAAGAATATTTAAAAATGAAAGTGATAGTATAAGAAGAAAATATTTACATGTATTCTTCTTTTTTAAAACATCTTTAATCATATTCAAATAAATATGTAAAATCTAGAGAAATGGTACTTATAAATTTGAAATTTTTATTAATATGTAGTTATTCCTTTTTATTTACACATTTTTAATCATGGTTTTTTACATTATAGGTGAGTTTCATAATAAAAATAAAATCAGACGCTGATTTTTTTGTTTTTAAACATAGAAGAGAAGAGATATCAAGAATATTTGAAACTAGAAGTGATAGAAGAACACACAAATATTTATAGATATTCTTCTTTTTAAAACATATTTAATTGTATTTAAGTAAATATGTAAAATGTGGAGAAATGTTACCTGTAAAATGTGTATTTGTATACAAATGTAGTTTTTCCTCTCCTGCTAGAAACTGAGACGCATATAACTTTGATATATTCCACTTCAAAGATAATCTTAAATAATGTCCCTTGTAGTTGAGCTAAACTTGATATTTACTGGATAAACCTTTAATGTTTTCTAAGATTATTTTAAAATCTTATAGCTGATACCATGACTGGATGTTTCTTTAGCATGAGATCACCTTCAAATCATGTAGCCTCTTCCGTTGATGAACATTTTATTTTTATTGAGAGGTATTTCAAATCTTGTTTCTACTTCCATGATTGTAACACTGCATTAGGAGTTCATCATCTAGTATTCCTGCAAAAAATAAATTCATGAAATGGAAAAAATGTTTGCCTTTTTTTAATACCTTTTTTGTAGTGTCATAGATGTTTTGCATGATTTTTCAAATTCAAAATAGGTGGGATGAATTTTAAAATGAAAATAGACGAGATAACTATTTTAATAGCTAATCACTTTTTCATTCCCATAAAAATTTGTAAAAAAAACATGTTGAGTTTAAAAATTATAATAGAAAACTCTTTCAAATTAAAAATGAGAATGGAAAATAGGCAAGATAATTATTATTTAGTACACATTTATGTATTTACTTGTGAATACAAAAATTGATTTACATTTTGACAATATTAATTTAAATTCAAAATGATGGGAATTGACTTTGAAAGTTAAAATTAAAAAATGGATACAAAAATTTAAATAGTGGAAATAAATTAAATATAGTTAGACCCCATTTTTATGGAAATAAAAATAAATATGATGAAATAACAATTATAAATAGGTTTATATGAAAAGTTAAATAGGTCAAATATAATAAATATAAGAAGTAGAATGAATAATTCTAAAATAATAATAGAGACAAATTATTTAATATGTGATTAAGTGATGTGTTACAAATACTTTAGTTAAAGTGATTCATTCTAAATATTTTTAGTGAATATTATTTAATGTATAGTCATTTAGGTATATTTTTGTATTTAAAATGCTATATTAAACTAATATTTTGTTATTGAAATTTTTAAATTACCTTGAAACTAGTTAGCTAGCAATTGAAAAATAAAGTTCTAAATTAACTAGCAACGTTAAAATAATGTAATAATTTAGCAATGTTTAATCAATATAACTTTATTGATATTGAAACTAAATTTAATGATGAGATATTATGTTTTTTATAGGTGAATGTGTTATGTCAAAAAATTAACACCCTAGGATTTGCACATTACAAAACCCTTCTTTTGACTAACATGGGATTTTCTCAACATGTGGGACCCTTACACTTTAAGAAAAACCTCCAGAGAAAGTTGGTTCCTCTACCTATTCTAATACTAAAAATACTCCTAAAAAGAGAAGTGTAACTATTCTAACGCTAACGCAGAATTTCCAAGGGACTAGGGAAGAGAGAGATGCATAAAATAAAAGTCCTAAATTAAGGGAGGCAATAGCACCAAGAACAAGGGAGTGGAAATATCCTTAGTGAGTGAAAGTGGAGGAAAATGTGGTAGAAGAGGGAAGACAAAAGTGCCACAGTTTAAATAACACATTCAAACGTCCATCTTTGTGGAGCAAAATCAATTTGAATCCTGCAAGTGGACACAGTATGCATAATATACCTGCAAGTATAATGGAAGGAAAAGAATGCAATACAACTCGAGCTAGGGCAAGAAAACCACAAAACACCAATTTTATTGCTTAAAATGATGCAAAATCCATTACAATATAGGAAAAAGGAAAAATCCTTATTAAGACACTTTTGGAACATCTTTTTAACTTCCTCCAAAGATTTGAATAGATTCAGGGCAGTCTACATTGTTGGGTCTTTGTTTCTACAGGTAATCACCTTCATCATTTCTTTTCCCCCTTTCACAATATCATCTGGAAGACCTCTCACATCACAAATATGTTTGACCTTGACATGCAAGAATTCATGGAAATCGTATTGCATACTAACATGGTTAATTTTTTTAGTGACAATTGTTTCTAGGGTAGCTTATAGATCCTTCCAATTCTTGTTGATTTCTTCTATTTTTTCCTCAATCTTCTCCACAGAGGATTGAATCCCCTTAACACTAGGATTAGGAAGCGCATTCTCCCTAGAGTCTTGAATTTTGGGGGGATCCACAGATAGAGTAGAAGATGCCATACCTGTTGGGCGGAGGGTATATGTATAGATGTTAAGAAATATCGTAGCTACATCTAGGTATTTATCTTTTCCTAAACTTCTAAAAACCTTCTTAGCAGTTGGAGGATATTGTTTCCTAAGCCTTTTAGTTTTTTTAAACTAGAGCTAGAGGAATTGTTAGCTACCATGCCTTGACATTAAATATGTATCAGGAGGATAACACCTTGGTGAAGGGAGGGAGCTCTCATATGGGAGTGAACATATTGAATAGATATTTCTAGGGACTGCAAAATATAGTAAGATAGACTAACCTAGGAGACCTTCTAAAATTATTCAAGAGTACCAAGTGATGAAGATTCAGGGTAGAGAAGCGACCTTCCAGAGTGACATACCTGACCACCATTCAAGAAACTTTGTTAAATGGGGCTGGAATGGATGAGTAGACAATCCCTGCCTTGCCAATTTCCATTTCTTCAGAACCTTGGAGAAATTTTCCCCGTCATCCTTATCAAACTTATTTCAATAAATATTGATGTCCTCAAAACCCAAATAAGTAACAAATGAAATTAATTTCTCCGTAATAGGAAAATATTTTCCTTTATAGTTGAAAACGCTATTTTTCCAATGTTTAGAAAAGAGAATTGAAATAATTTTATCATTCCAAAGTTAATATAATGTATTGTTATTATTTATTTTATATTATGGAGATGGCTTTATCCTTTATTTTTTGTTTTACTAGTGTAAGTATTAAAATGATGGTAATATTTTTTGTATCTTTAACTTCAATTACAATGAATTTATTGATTTTTGTAGTAAGAGGTATGTACTTTTGGAAGTTATTTTAAATTTAGTATAAATATTTTTATTTATGCTATAATATTACATGGAGTTCAATTTTTTTATGTGGTTATCAATTGGATTAATCATTAATCTAATCTCTATAATAATGTATATCATACATTTCATTTCAATTGCAAGGAAATTGTTGATATTGTGAGTAGAAGGATAAAATTGTAAAAACCCATCTATGTACTTGTGTTAAACATGTGGGTGCTCTAAACAAATTGAGGTGTTTATTGATAAATTTCATATTAACTATTAATGATTATTAACAATAAATGAAACTTAAATTGTGAACTTCATTTTTTTGAGTAAAATATATTGAATGTATATGTTTTTTTTTTTTTTTTTTTAATTTTATAATAATAGTGTTGACATAGATATTATTAATAACAATAAGGCAAAGAGAATTCAACTAACAAAATGGAAACAATTTATTTAGTAGTATTTTTTTCACTCAATTTTGTTTGTATGAGTAAAAATAATATGGAAATTACACATGTTGAACTAGATGGCCTCTTAATCATCATTTAAATGAACTAATCCTTAAGTTAACTAGATGGACTCATATTATATCAATCTAAATAAAAATTAATAAGGAGAATAGGTGGCTTCCAATTTTCCCTCAAATATCAACTAACAATTGGAAGTTCTTAATATATTATGAAAAATTAAATTATTAAACTAGATGACATCCTATTATCCATTTGAGATCAAAATAACCATAAACAGGTAGAATGTGTGGCCCCCCATTCTCATGCAATGTAAAACAATTGGTAATGTAAACACAAATTCAGATGTAAAGAAACCACTAACAAACTTCTTGAAAACATTAAATTGGACTAAAATTAGTCCAAATTTAATGAAATGTTTTTCCAATATGAATTAAAATTAATAGGAAGAACCGGTGGACCTGCATTATACCTCATAATTCAATTAACTAAAAAATTGGAAACCAATAATGCAATTATTGGAGACCAAGAAATCAAATGTTAAAACTCAATAACATCATTTTTTAAAACCAATAATAGCATTTATGAAAACCAATAATAGAAATTTCAAAAACCAATAATAGCATTTTTGAGTACCAAAATTTAGATGTGAAGAAACCGATAATGAACTTCTTGAAAATTTTCTTAGACTAAAATGAGTCCAAATTTAATGAAATGGTGGTTAGCTCCAATGTTGTGCCAAAAATACATTTGTTTAATGTGTGGACAACATTGTTCACGTATCGCATAATCCATGATTTCATCATATAACCATATTTTATTTTTACTATTTCAACTAACTTATTTGAAATAAAACATTCAGTAGCACCAGTATAAAAATAATTCTAACATGTAATCCATATAACTTACTCAGTACTTCAATAGGTGTGGCTTGCTTTTCAACTTGCCTATTTACCACTGCAGAATAAATCCTATGTTGTTGGTTTTATCCTTATTTAACTAAGAAAAATTGTTTTTACAGTGATAACCAACACACTTAAAGCATCCTATTATTGGTCCTTTCCTTTCTGTCTTGTTTTCATTGAATTTTGTGTTGTTTGGTCTTTTTTTCTTGTGATTTGCAGCAAGATTTGCTGCTATAATTTTCTTTCCATTTTTAGTTTTATTTCCAACCTTCTTCTACCAAGTTTTATTTGGTGCCAATGGTGATGGTGAGATGAAATTATTCTTTCTTTTCTCATCAAAGTGATGAGATATAGCCTACAACTTCTACTCTTAACGGATGGGTTTCTCAAAAACTACGTCCATGGTTGAAGGTACATGGACATCCACATCCACGCATATGACAAGATTAAACCCCATGATGAAATTTCGTATGCGAAACTTTTCATCAACCTATTATTGAGGAACATATTTTAACAACTTAATGAATGCTTCCCAATACTCTGTTATAGTTAATTTTCCTTGTACTAATGTCTGAAATACAAACATCTTTTGTTATAGTACAACTGTGGAAACCAGTGTTGCCTAAAATAGACTTTAAATTGATCATTGGTGATGTTGGCCACATCCACCCCCATTTCTACCTTCTGAATTTCCCACCATGAGGAATACTTGTTTGAGATATGACACACACCCCAAACTTCCTTAGTTTCCTCTGAAAAATATTTTTGATGGTGAACTATTTCTCCATTTCACTGAGTTAATTCTCAACTCCATCTCTTAAAATTGTGCCATAAAATTATAGGGGACTGATTCACTTAATATCATTTGAAAAAAAAAAAAATCAAATGTTCCCTTTTGTTCTTAGGAAGGTTCTGATCTGTAGCATTAGGATCTGCAGCATTAACATAGTTATTTCTAGCATTTGCATTATTATTAACAACATTTACGTTATTATATATAGCATTATGATATGCTGAATTTTCATTATTATTTATAGCATTATGATTTGATGTATGTAGCAGTCCCTCATGCTACTAAATTTCCTCATTTTTGTTATCACTATCCTCAACCAAATCTTTTTGTTCCAGAACAACAATATGATTGCAATTTTGTTGTATGACAATAAGTATCTCATCCAATTTCTCAAATGTGGCATCCTCATCCCCAATCAGGTGATTATTTTCAACATTGCCCCTTGTTCTAACCAGTTTTCTCTATTAGACAATAAAAAAAATTAGTGTTACTGTAAGGTCCCATTGTGTCAAAAATTTACATTAACCTTCATCTCTGATACCAAAATGTAACACCCAATGTAATAAAAACTCCAAATTAAGGGACAAAAATAATAAACAAACCCCTTAACTGCATTACATGCCTTCAATTATTTTATAATGTATCAATAATAATTCAAAAAGAAATCTAGTTAGCATTCCATCCGATAATGTCAAACCATGTGTAACTATAAAGGTCAATTAGATCTACTCTATCCCTTTTATCATTACTCTTTTGAGAATATATATTATATGCAATTGGTTAACCTATTCATTTAGGTTTGTGAACTGATGTAGTTCCTAAGTGTCTACCTAAAAATTAGCTTGCTAAGTTTCAACTGGCATATCACATTGTTATATAGGAACTTAGTGAACTAATAGTGTATTCAGCTAGTACACTACCTAGGCCAAATATTTCAAGCTAAGCTTTACATGCTTAGTTTCATGACCACACACAAGTCAAGTGAAAATTTTCCCATCATCACACATTCATCCCACATAGTTATCTAAAACAATCCTTAGTAGTTAAATGACTTAGGGATGTGTATTAAGAAGGCCTAAAATCTAGGTCTCACCCTTTGTCTTGAGTGTACACTAACAGTCCCAGCTTATGACCCCTATGGGAAATATAATGATTACTTTTTACTTTTGATCAAGAAGTAATCACTACCCTTCCCATAGCCATCCTAGAATGGTACGGTTATATTTCATTCAATTCAAAGTTTGGAACTTAGAGTCTATTTCTACTTGATACGTAAGACAATTATAAGGCAAGTTCATCGTTATTAGATTTATTCAAGTTATACGTTCAACAAAAAGTAACTAGTAACTCACTAACTATTTTCATTATAAATTCCTAAAATCAAAGTGTCACTTTACAACATTTATCATTAGGACTAGTTTTAGTTTAATTATTTCATAAATATTTGGTAATCAACCCAATCCTTTTTTAGATAGTTGTCATATTTTCACCTTATCATTATCTAACGTTCAGTGACTCTTTAACAAGAGATATATTCTTCTTAAGCATTTGTATAAGTTTTAATGTCGACAATAACTCAAAATGCTTCAATCTTATTTCATATTAATAACTGATTAAAGTTATTGTAATTTTGTAACTTGATGTAATTATGTCATTTAATAAGTTATTGTCATTAAGGTATAACTAGCCATCCATGTGTTATTAGGTTATATAGAATAATAAATCAATTATTTACTTAGCCACATTATGATCAAGTGTAAGAAATATATTTATTTCATGACTCTTATACCACTTTCCCAAAACAACATTATTTGTTTAACTCTATTAATTTATAATTTAAATGATGACGTCATGATTATGATTGTAATAATTTTCATGTAATAATTTAGATTAAATTTTGTAATAAGATACAATTTATCTATCAAGTATAAGTGGTGATAAGAATGGAATAAATCATCATTACAACTCATAAAATTTTAGTCAAATAATAAAGTATGTATTAAACTCATTAAGGATAATTTCATATTTGTATCTGTTAATCAAAACTACTTTCTACTCATTTCCTACTTCATAAAAATAGATACAAATAAACTATTATCGGCCCATTAAATGATCTCACAGGCATACCATCCATTAAAAAACTTTGAAATAAGTCTAGTACACCCATTCATTTTTTAAAATAGTTTATTAAATGAAAATTTTCAACCCAAGAAAAAATGGAAACAAAAAATCATCAAGAAATCAACCTTGCAGATATTCATATATACCAAAAGGAAATAACCAACAAAAGAGTGATAAATCATGCTTGGGGTGAGTATAGCTTTTGTAAATCCCTAAACTTTTGTTTTTTAAAAATTATGAATTGCTTGAGCAAAAGATCTCCCACAACACTTCTCTAGATAGACCCAAGAAAAATAACCAAAATTCAAAAGAACATCCACCCCATAAGTGATGAAACCCATATTTAAATAATGCAGGGTCGGCCTTTATGGCTTTCTCAAAGATATCAATAGAAAGTGCATATCAAAAATGCATGAAACAACTCGAGCTAGAAGGAAACCTAAAAGTAATCACCAAACAATAAAAAATGACTTCGAAAGATGCATGCAAGGATATATTCTGGAGGAACTTTGGAGTTTTTCGAAGACATTAAAGGATCATTAACTTCCACATGTGCCTCATAGTGGACTTCAACATGACACCACCAATTACAAGTTTGGGCTCCAAAATCATTTGGGAAGTTATTTCAAAATCGGTCAAAGATTTAATAAAACAAAAACCTTATCAATTTGCATGGGTCGTCAATCGACCACACATTTAAACAATTTTTTTTCATTCAAATATGGTTAAAACCATATAGTTTAAAATAATCAAAATCCAACGAATATGGTCAATAAATATTATTATCAATAATCAAAATCCAATGAACATGTTCTAAGACCTTAATATTATTCTTATTAATAAACCATGTAAATTGCCTTGCAAAATTTATCCATTTTATTTCCCAGCCAAAGGAATATCAACAAATCTATTTAAGCCAATCATTTCACTCAACTTAACCATTTTTAAAACCCAATTACCCAATAAAATGGATTATCGATCATCAAAGACAAATATCAAAACAAAAAAAATTTAATCAAAAGGAATGGTGATAATTTTTATCATCCAATACACGTTAATTACATTATAATAAATCCATAAAATAGTTAAGTAATTAATTGAAGATTGTATAAACAAAATCATCATTTTCTTGCAATATTAATGATTGTATTATCCTTATTGATAAAAAAATATTTATCAAGACAACCTTTACCTTTACCTTCACAAACACAAGCTTAAATTTTTACCTATTCCAAATAAATTCCATCTTATCATTGTACAATCAATGATCATCATAAGTTCAAAAGGATTTAGTAAGATCATAAAAATTCAGCACCTTTTCCACATACCGAGATAATACATTACAACTATGTATAAATTTAATCATACTTTATAAGTAATTTCTAGAAAGAAAGGTGAACTACAATGTCAATAACAAGTACAACATTCCAAGAAATATATCCAAACATTGAAATCATCGTACTCAACAAAGTAAGTAATCTCAACAACCAAGAAAGTAAAATAAGTCATTAACATAAAGTTTTTCATGAGTGCTCGGTGACAAGCATTGTTACACGATTGGATTCTCAACTACGCGTAAGTATGTTTATCCTTTTTTAGGGTAAATGTATGTACACTTATCTATGATACCAACTAAGTAATGCTTCCAATCCCTAAGTTCTCATGACTCACTTCACAATAAACAACACAATTTTCTGACAACTTGAAATGAAAATGTGGGATGTGGCATAATTTTCAATTCATACTTAAAGGGGAAAATGTAGACATTTTAATTTGGTATGATAAATATAAATTCTCCATTCACACTTAGCACTTTTCAAGGTCCATTAGTTATCTTATTTATCCTTACACACTAACATGTTGATAAATTCTAAGAATATAATGTTAAAAATCAATAAAATAACATAATTTATTATCCTACTAAACTTCATTTATCATATTTCCTACTCCTTCTTAGGACCATATAGTTTGGTGAGGAATTTATATCTAGTCCTAACCCATTTGTACAGTCTTGGAAGGACATGTCTTCTAATTGCACTTTCAAATTGATATCTTTTTGGGGTCTTATATTTCATCTGGGTTTTCCTTTCTTAGATAAATCATATATGGAACCCTATATAAGAAATAAAATACTACCTTATTTTATAAACTGGAACTTCTAAGGTAATGCACTAGAGCACTCACTGCATACACTTGCAAAAGGCATCCAAATATCCCTAAATCTTACACTGTCACATCTAAATTCATTAGGGAAACACCCACATCAGATATAAAGACATAAACTACGTCAAGGATTCCATATCACTCATTTAAAAGCATTCAAAAATCCTCTCTCTAAGTATTTTAGAAAATTGAATCCAAAGCAAGCATGTTTAAATAAAATGACAAATCTGATTGATCTATCTAGATATCATATCTTATGTGGAAAATAATGTGTGGTTTGAGGCCTTTTTGGAGTAGTTCTAACATTGGTGGTGCGTGAGGGTGCCTAGAATCATCCTAATGTTTATTTTACAATACTCTTCAGCCATTTCTAGGGTCTGAGATGATGAATATTCCATACAGATAGCTTCTTTACATGTGTAAGAACTAGGGTTTGATAGTGATAGATAAATCCAGGAAGGTTACAAATGTAAAAAGTTACACAAGATAATTTTGAGCAGTTCTAAGACATTACATTAGGATCAATAGCATATTGTATGGTTCTGGTAGTTTGGTATGGTTCCACCCCAGGTGCATTCATAGTCACAGTTCCAGTTGTGAGGGTTATTCAAGTTCACACCTCCCATTTTCACTATTCATCAGTCCTAGATCTCTCTAGAAGTCGTATAAAATTAGTTAAGTTCCCTTATACATATATTTTGTTCTTTCAAAGTGTATGCTAGTTTGATTGGTGTATGTTGTATGTTTTCTATTTGATCTAAGTTATAAATCTAAGTTATTTCTATTGTAACATACTTTTAAGATCTACAATCAACTTAAATCTTACCTAAAACCTAATTAAATTAACCCAAAACTTAATTAATTTTTAAAAATTGTACATATTTATTATTTTATAAATTCAAATTCGAATAATTGGATTGCAAAAATTGAATCTCGAATGACCATCAAAACTACTCTATTTTATTTTCATTGTTTCTAGAGATAGGTGAAGATAAAAGGAACATCGTTATTTTATATTATTTCCAAGAACATGCATTTTGTTTGTAAAATAAAGAAAGATTTCATTCATGTAGATTTTATTTTCAAGAATTTGTAAAGCATCTAGAGTTTACTACTAGCATTCATTAAAATAATAACACATGGACACTTACATACACTAGACTACATGTTTAGCTACATCGATTTAATATTTTGGTATGGATATGCTATTGAAATAAATAATTTCTCTTCTCTTACAACTTTAATAAAACTCTTGTGTGAATCTGATTATATAAACGATTGTCTTAAATTAAACACAAATAAATATACTTTTGTAATGGAGGTTATTTTGAAATAAATGAATTATTTTCTTAACACTTCAAAGGATGTTTATCATTATGTCTCTCATCATTTTGAAAATGAACTTATGGTAGTTGAAGTTAGCATTATTATAGTGAAGCGGGAAATAAATAATATATGGAGGAGTTACTACAACTTGGTGATAGTTAATATCCATGTGTGAATGTTGGTGTATAATATCATAAATTAAAAAATGTGTAATTGTAACTTAATTCCTTAGTTAGGAAAACTAGTGACTTGTAGAGGATAATCTCTCACTTTTAAATGAGTTCTCTAACATGATTGAGTTTTCTAAAGAATACGTTTTCTCAAAATTTATTGTATTTTTCAATAGATTCATGTGAGTAATAATCTAACTATTGTTATTAAAAATGTAATATAGTTTTCGTGTATTTATGTAAATAGATAAAATTCAAATTAAGACCTTTAGTGACATGTGAAATGAAATAGTAATGAATAAAAAATGAAAATAATAAGGCTAAAGGGCATGCATAACCTAACCAAAAGGAATTACAAAAATTCCCCATGAGTGTGGGGACAAATCTGACATCACTAAGAATGTGGAAATGATCTAGACAAAGACTCGGGTTATTTGGATGTTGTAGAGAAGAATTTTTTGTGCATTTGGAAATGATGAGAAAAAAATGGGAGAGATAAGAAGTGGATACATGATGGAAATCCACACACTACGATAATGCATGTGGTACGTAATATATCTTGTTTTAGAAATTACACATGAGCTAAAAATTACGTCAGAATGAATGTAAAGTTGAACTTAGTTTATGATCTTTGTTGAGTCTGGAGCTTAATTGCTTCACAAGAAACTTGCTTTTACATGTTACTGGTTTTGACAGTGACTGGCGAAGGTTGGCAAGTAACCAACATCGATCAAGAAGTGATCAGGGATAGTCAATCATCAACCAACATAGGTCAAGAAGTGAACGGCGATGGTCAAGTAGTGATCGATGATGGTCAGGCAGTAACTCGACATCAGTCAATCTGTGCGATGGTGCTTCATTTTTTGTACTAAGAATTATAATAAATCATTTTGTTTTAAAGATGATTTATTGATTGTAAAAGCATAGTTAGTTGCTATATATATATATATATATATATATATATATATATATATATATATATATATATATATATATGCATGTATGCATTGTATGAGGGTATGAGAGAAGAAAATAGCAAATTGTTTTTGCATGTTATTTTTTCTTGGTGAGAAAGAAAGAAGTAGTTAAGTGAGGGAAAAATATTGAACATCCTGTGAGGTGTTGGAAGACAAAAGATCTTCATTGTATTTCCTCTGTAAAGCACTGAATAATAATATTGGTCTTTTCTTGGTGGACATATCCCACACTGGGTGAACCATGTTAAATCTGGTGTTATCTTTCTCTTGTTTATTTTATCTTCTAGTTTATTTCCAGCATTCATTGCTTGTAGGATTTATCTAATTTTTAGATATGTGCAACACTATCATATGGTTTAACCCCAACACCTGGTATTAGAGCTTTGTTTGGAGGTTTTTTTGTGTTGACCTGGCTTACTCACAAAGGATTTGTTAATTGAGTGGGAGTAGAGAAATGGCAGAAGATAGTAAATAACGAGTAGAGAAATTTGACCTTTGTAATTATCAACTATGGAAGATGTACATGGAGGATTATTTGTATCAGAAAGATCTATACTTACCATTGGATGAGTATGGAAAACCGAGTACAATGAATGATGAAGAATGGAAGGTTCTTGATAGAAAGTCTTTGGGATCTATAAGATTAAGCTAGGAAGCATTAGTGGCTTTGAATTTCACAGATGCAAAAACCATAGTAGAGTTGATGAAATCTTTAGAAAATTTATATGAAACTCCTAGTGCTTCGAATAAGGTATATTTGATGAAAAAAAAAATTCTAAGATGTAAGAAGGTGGATCTGTATCTAATTATTTGAATTATTTCCGTTCTATTGTAAATCAATAAAAATTCATAGAAATTCCATTTGATGATGAAGTGAAAGCACTTTTATTCATATGCTCTTCTCCAGATAGTTGGGATAACTTTGTAATGGTTTTTAGTAATACAACGACTATTTCTAAAGGTTTGAAATTTGATGATGTGGTTAGTGTAATCCTTAATGAGGAAATACACGGGAAAAGCTCAGGATAAGCATCATCTGGAAACACTTTAACTATAGAAAGAAGGGGAATATCTAAGAGAAAAAATAATGGAAGATCAAATATCCTTGTATAATAATGTTCTTGGAATGTTAATCGTAACTAAAATACAATTAAAGAAATGATGTGTTGTGGGTTTGCCATTCCTTGAGTCTTCTTTTTGTGGTTAGGGGCATTGGCTAGTATTCGTTCATTGGGAAAAGTGTGGCATCGACATGCCTATGTTGTTTTCATGTGTCTATGTGAGTCAATGACTTATGTGATTGTCGTGTGAGTCAATTTTCGATACTTGGATCCCTTGTTGTGTTGTGTGTAGTGAGCTATGTAAGTCAAATAAATTTATCCTGGTATTTTATGGTTGTATTGTGTGTGTACATTGTGGGAACTACAGAAACAATTGGAACTTGAATTCTATGAGCATTGCATATTTAGAAAGTAGAAGAGAGTGATATTTCTCAAGGGTGGGTCGATAAAGAAGGAGCAAAAATTAGAGCTTGTACACTCAGATGTGTAGGGACCAGCCCTGGTAGCTTCTATTGGATCTTAATATTATGTGACTTTCATTGATGATGCCACAAGGAATGTATGGATATATTGTATTAAGAATAAATATGATGTTTTTGAAACTTTTAAAAGAAGGAATTCCCTTCTAGAAAATGGAAAAAACTTAAAATTGAAGTGCCTTAGATCTGAAAATGGTGGTGAGTACTGCAATAAGGCTTTCAATGATTATTATTCAATGAATGGAATACGAAGAGAAAGAACAGTTCCTAGAACTCCTCAATAGAATGGAGTTGTAGAAAGAATGAATAGGATAATCATGGAACATGCTAGAAACATGAGGATAGATGTCAGCTTTCCTTTGAAGTTTTGGGCAAAAGTAGTGGATACATCGGTGTACTTGATCAACCATAGGCCTTCAACAACACTTGATGGTGGAATACCAGAAGAAGCTTAGTCTGGAAAAGAGATAGATTTTTCTTTTCTTAGAGTTTTTGGTTCAGAAGTGTTTGTGAATGATGATAAAGATAATAGGAAGAAGTTGGATGCTAAATATAAGAGATGTACTTTCATTGGTTATCGCTCTAGTGATTTCAGATATCGATTTTGGGATTTAGAAGATTCTAAGATTGTTAGGAGTCGTGACATTAATTTGAATGAAAAAAGAATGTACATGGATCAGGTTTTGGTGCTGAAACATGATCAGGTTGATGAGATTTTGAATTAAAATCAAATTTTCGACCTAAAACAGACATCCACAGACACTGACGTTGGTTCTACAGAAACTGATGTCGATCAGGCTAACCAGCATCGACAGACAAAATCAAGTTCAAGACATATATCTAGTGGAACCAGCATTAGTACTCCTAGAACCAATGTCGGTAAGGAAACCAACATCGGTCAGCAGACAGATGAACCATAGTTGGTTACAGGTGACCAACATTGGTCACTGAAAGAGATTGACATGAATGTTCAACAGGCACAAAATGAGCCCTAGACACCCCAGATCACAAAGAGTAAGTAGACCTCTAGAGAGATTTTCACCTTCCTTTTATTATTTATTATTAACTAATAGAGGTGAACCAGAAAGCTTTGAATAAGCAATGCAGGTGGATACCCACAAGGAGTGGGAGCATGACATGGATGAGGAGATGGACTCCTTGGAAAAAAACTAGACATGGGATTTGGTCAAGTTTCTAGCAGGTAAGAAAAATCTATAGAACAAATGGTTTTATAGAATCAAGGAAGAAGAGGGTGGACTGAAAAGGTACAAGGTGAGGCTTGTTGTAAAGGTATTTGCATAGAAAGTGGGTATTGAATTTGATGATATTTTTCTCTTATAGTTAAGATGACTTCTATTTGTACTATTCTAAGTTTGGTTACAATAGAAGATTTGTATTTCGAACAACTTGATGTTAAGACGACATTTCTTCATGGTGATTTGGAGGAAGAGATTTATATGCAGCAGCCACTTGGTTATGAAGTAAAGGGCAAGGAGAAACTTGTGTACAGATTGAAAAAGAGCCTATATGGGCTCAAGTAATCTCCAAGGAAATGGTATTTGAGATTTGATAGTTTTATGCATGAGAATGGTTATATGATATGTGAATTCGACCACTGTGTATATTTTAAGAAGCTTGAAAATGAGAGCTATGTTATTTTGTTACTGTATGTGGATGATATTTTTATCGCAGGATCTAGTATGCAAGACATTGGTAAACTTAAAGAAAGGTTAGCTCACACATTTGCAATGAAGGATTTGGGAGCTGCAAAGAAAATCCTTGGCATGTAAATTCACCGAGATAGGAAAAACAAGAAGTTATATTTGTCTCGGGAATCTTATATCAATAAGGTGTTGGATAGGTTTAACATGCGAGTTTAAAAACCTATTAGTACACCTATGGTTACACACTTCAAATTGAGAAAATATCAGTTTCCTTCATCACATGAGGAGGTTGATTACATGGTGCATGTTCCTTATGCTTCAGCACTAGGAAGTCTTATGTATGTTATGGTTTTTACTAGACCATACATTACACATGCAGTGGGAGTTATGATCAGGTTTATCGCTAATCCAGGTAAAGAACATTGAAAAGCATTCTAATGGATTCTCAAGTATTTGAGAGGGACATCTGACATGGACTTATGTTATGGAGGGTTAGATATGTCTTTACGCAGCTATGTTGATTCAGATATGGCTGGAGATTTGAATGGCATGAGGAACACCACTGGATATGTTTTCATAGTAGGTGCAACAATAGTTAGCTGGATTTCAAGATTGCAAAAGGTTGTGGATTTGTCTACTATATAGGTAGAGTATGTTGTAGTTACAGAAGCTTACAAGGAGATGATATGGATGAGAAGGTTCATGAAAGAGTTGGGTAAGGAGCAAGAGGATTACAGATTATACAGTGATATTCAGAGCATGATTTATCTATAAAATAATTTATCATTTCATTCAATAACAAAACATATTCAGTTGAGGTGTCACTTCATACAGAACATGTTGGAGGATGGACAACTAAAGTTAGAGAAAATCCATACGGATGAGAACCATGCAGACATGCTAACAAAGCCATTGGTAAGGGAGGAATCGGAGCTTCACTCCACTTTTTTTGGTCTTCAAGTTTAAAACTTGAAGAGGAAGAACAAGCCAAGGAAAAGGAAACAAGAATGGTAATGCACAGTACAATGCAGCAATTTATCTCCAAGTGGGAGATTGTTGAGTATGGAGTTTAATTGCTTCACAAGAAACTTTCTTTTACATGTTACTAGTTTTGACAGTGACCAGCAACGGTCAGGAAGTAGCTAGCATCGGTCAAGAAGTGACATATGATGGTCAATTATCAACTAGCATAGGTCATGCAGTGACCGGCAATGGTCAAATAGTGATCAATGACTGTCAGTTAGTAACCGATGACAGTTACCTGTGCGACGCTGTGTTGTTTTTTTACAATAATTAGAATAAATCACTTGTTTTAAATATGATTTACTGATTATAATATCATAGTTAGTTTCCCAGAATAGTTATATATGCATGTATGCATTGTATGAGGGTATTAGAGAAGAAAAAATGGAATTTTTTTGCATGTAAGTTTTCTTGGTGAGCAAGAAAGACTAGTTGAGTGAGGGAAAATCATTGAACATCCTGTGAGGTGTTGGAAGATAGCAGATCTTCATTGTATTTCCTCTATAAAGCACTGAATAATACTAGTGGCCATTTCTTTGTGGACTTATCACACAATGGGCGAACCACGTTAAATCTGGTGTTATATTTCTCTTATTTATTTTATCTTCTAGTTATTTCCGCATTCATTTCTTGTATGCTTTATTTGATTATAGATCTGTGCAACACTTTTATATGGTTTAACCCCAATAATTTCATTTTGATTCTGATAAAACAAATGAAAAAATTCATTCCATGAGACCACATATCCTTGAGTTATTTATTGAAATAGCTCATATGCTTTGTGTAGACCTTTACATCAAGTCATTTTTTGGAATATTTCATATTCCTTGTATAGGGTTTCCCATTTTGTGAACATATCAATAAAGGAACCCACTACATCTTAAAAAATTCAACCATCCATTATACATTGATGGATGCTCATAACCTATTCTAAATTTCCCATTTTGGCAAAGGATGAGAGAATGTTTGAAAAGGTTGTAGAGTCTCACACTTTCTAATTGCAATTACTATCAAATTAGTACATGGAGGTAATTTCACTTGATCATTCATCAATATATTCCCTGAGTTCAATGTAATGGTGTATCTTATTTATTTGAAAATTCACACTATCCAAAAACTGTAAAAAAATATGTAGAATGAGTCTTTTTATATGCCTATCTTTTGGGGGTGATATTAAATGGGTGATCATTATAAAAATTCCAGGTTCAACTATTAAACATAAACCTTTTTTATCCCTTTGATATGTTAATTTATTAGACAATAATTTTTGGCCATGTTGTTCCATTATCCTTGATTAATCTAGTTACATGTTTACAAAGTTCCACTTATTTCCTAAATTTTATAGAATATGATAATGCTAATCTAGTGAATGGTTTGTAAATTAAAACAAACCTCCAAATATATAATCTTTGAAATAGTGTGGAATCAACACATGTCATCAACAACTCTAATGAAATAACCTTCTTGTGCATTGACACTAAATCCATGGAACCACCTACTTGACATGTAATCTCATCAAAAGATTACGTAAAACCACTACAAAAAGTGTATCACGTTGAAACTTTTTATTGGTAATATGGAGATAATCCTTTTGTAACGAAAAAATCATATAAATGATCACAAAAATGTATAAGATCTTAAATTCCTAGATAAATTACCTTACAGTGACTACTACCACAACAAGGAACTACTAAGATAACTAAAATTTACCTTGTCAATTGTTTAACCACTAAAATTTTGTATTGAAACTAGTAAAAATGAATAGAAAATAATAATAAAAAATTCATGTTTTGTTATTTTTTGCATATAATATGTGTTTATAGAGTTCTACTAGGGCACTTACAACTACATCTAAGGAAAATGGTCTTTTTAGTATGTTATGGTGGATGTCCAATTCTTGTTTAAAATATCTCATTTTGGCATGGGATGGGAGGATGCTAACAAATATTATGGTTTCTGGAATTACACCTACCAAATGTATTTTCTTGAAAGATTCCAACACCTTTTCCACAAATTCATTTTTTGCATATCAATCATTGCAATCTAAGAGACCAAATTTATTTTAGGAATTTAAAAGTCTCGTCCCTTATCCATTATGCTCTCATGTATGTTTGAATCTTGTTTCAAAATCCCTATCTAACATGGGTTGGGATAATGATAACAAAGGTGAAATTATAAGGTATTTCCATATTATAGAGGAATGACATCAATGAATTGTTTACAAACCTCATCCACTAAATTTACATGGCTACATGTTAATAAAATAAATGAAGCTTACATGGTCAAGGAATGTTGTAGAGTTATTAATTACTTTAATGAGTTTGAGATAATATTTATAAAATGCATTGTACACAAATTCTTATAATCATAGTATTCCATGAGACCACATTGATTATTTAAGGGATTTTGTAGAATAATTCTCATCCAATGTGTATACCTCTACATTTTTCATACATGTATACCCTGTCACTTTCGAATACATCTAAAAATATATATTTCCATAATTTGTTTTGGATGTCCACACTCCCTTCCAAATCTCTCGTTTTAGCATAGGACAAGTAGATAACAACAAAGGTTGTGGAGTATCGCTTTAAACCTGATAATTGTATTTACTTGAAAGGATCTAAGGAAATTTCCAAAAAAAAACATTTTTTGCATATCCTACAATAATTATATTCCATGAGAATAAATTTCTTATAGGAATTTATTCAAACAGTTCATATTCCAGGTGCATGCTTCTACACTTTCCATACATATCTATTAGAGAACTTACAACTACAACATCAAAGAAAAACCCTATTCATTATCCATTAAAACACTGACACAACTTGTATAGGATGTTTTTCTTTCTAAATTTACGACATTCTATGAAATGAATTTCGTAAGAGGATTTTTGAAAACCCTTAAATTTTCGCCAAAGACACCATTTTTCGTATCTTGCAATCACCACATTGCAAGAATGTATATTTATTTGAAGAATTTAGTCAAATTGGTGACATACTTTTTGTATGCTTCCAAAATTTTCATTCATGTCTACCAAGAAAAAAGAAACTAAAATAACTAATAAAAGTCCTTATTTATTATGCTTTCATGGATATATGCATGCCTCTTATTATAATTATTACCCATCACAACATATGAAGATGCATTGAAGAATACCTAGTTTAAAGGATTTGGGTTGTATTTTATATCTTCAAAAATTATCAAATGGTATATTGTGATTAATGTATTTTCATTTCACATTACATATTCAATTATTCTCACTTTATAAGATTATTTTAATTATAGAAACATGTCAATGTTGTTTTAACTAAACAAGTGTTGAATAATGTAACTAAGTAGTTTTTTTATTTTGTTTAGATTTCTTTAATTCTAAAATAATACAATTTAATTTGAATTTAAAATTATTGATTATGGATTAGTAAAATAGTAAATAAATTTACTTTATATTTATATTTTACATAGGGTTGACTCTCAAATTTCATGTCTTAGCATCACATGCTTTAATATAACCATATCATCCACCATCTATGTATTGACATAACAATTGTAAGAATTTAATTATAAAAAAAAAAAATGTTATTTATTCAATAAGATGGAACTATAATATACTTTGACCACTGTAAATGAGTTATATATTTTGAGGAAAGATGAGGTAGGATTAATCTACGTTTCTTGTAACAAATGAAAATAAATAACGTAGAAAAACTACATAACACACGAATGGAATCAAGCAATATTGTACTACTCACGTGATACATGTACTTACAAGGGATTTATGAAATTGTAGGGTCAAATGTTGTTCGATGAAGTTAGGAAATGCATGCCTATAAACTTGGGAATTATCAATTTATACCCCAAACATTGACCTCCTCTAATCTTATTATGTTGATAGGAAGAAGAAGAGGGAACAACTGCCGACATATTGTGTCAATGACATATCAAACAATTATTTTAATATTTCAATATAAATAACTTTTTTTTGGATGATCCGTGAATACATAGCCATGTCACAAGGTGAATGGAAGGTGACATGTGATGTCAAGAAAGGAAAATCAATGGATTCAAAATTAAATAGAAAGTGTTATTATGATCAAACATGTTATATCTCTTTCCCTTTGCATTGACACATGGATTATTTTGCATCCCTCTTGTTTGACATGTTATAATTTCTTATTGGACTATCTCACCTCCTAATATTCCACAAGAACCATATTGGTCAATCTTAGATTGTTTTATAGCTCGGTGAAGCTCCACTTCAGCTCATGGCGGAACCATCTTCTCAAGATAACATATATTTGCTAACATGGACCCACTACTCATTCATTTTTCCCTACCTTTTCTCTTATCACCTTTTGGGTATTCAATTCCATCATTGAACATTACACTTCTGATGTTGTGTATTATCGTTTGGGATATCTGCACATTTTATATGCCTTATTCGCAACTTGAGCTACAAATTCTTCAATTCTTCATGACATCAAGAATACTCAATGTGGCTTTTTCAATACTTTTTGTAATTTGTTTTATAGGATCCAAGGAATTTTTATCACATTAGTAGACCTTCACTCAAACTGAGACTTCCCCACTTTGGAATGGGATTTTTTGTTTGTCCTGGGAAGGCTCTCAACCTCCCTATTATTCACCTTCGGGTGGCTACGCTATTATATTATTCCATTGGTTTCCTCAACCGTAACATCCTGTAAATATGTTTGAGGCCCTCAAATTTTTCTACGAGGTTTTCTTTGAAATAATCATTCTAGAATTGCAATTTTTATGCAAATAGAATTAAAAGCATCTCATCCACTCTTTTAGTGGATGTTTTTTTAATGCATAATCTAGTTGAAATGATGCAAAAAAAAAAAAAAATTGAAAACTTAAAAGAAAATAATATTAATCTTATTACTTTTTTTTTACAACATCTGAAAGCGATAGAAATAGTTTTGACAATTACCTATAGAAAATTATCTTTTTCCCTTTAATAAGGATAACATATTAAAGAAAATGTAAAGGGAATTTATAGTGTGAAGACTAAAGTTTTGGACACAAAAAAAAAATCACATTGATTTAATTACCCAACATTCAATTTATGATCATTGAGTATTTTTTTATTTGTTTCTTTGATACATCGAGAAATTAAGTAGTTGTAAAAAATATTTAAAAACTTAAATATCGTCTTTCACAAAACATAGATCCAATTACTATTATCATACCACACCACACCCTATTTTTATTTTATCTTAGTGTAAATTTAGGTCTCCAAAATCAATAGGATTCATAATTTGACCCTCTTGTATTACAACACAAACCATCTAACCCATACATTAAAGTGTAGACTAACAAGTTAACCATTTGATTTTAAAACATATATAACATCATGTTAGAAATAAATGAAGGGATAAATTGTCTACTTGTTACACTAAAGGAATCCAACTATGAGGATCCCTTTGTCGGCAAACATCCTTATTTTTTGACATCTATTTAGCGGAAGTGTTTCCACTATAAATTTTCCATATTCTACTGTGCTGAAACATTAAATCTACTTTGAGCCAAATACAACTAATAGGTATCCAACAAAAAGTAACTTTGTGGAGGTAATAGGTTCTCTCTAGATAAACCTTGTTTCCCCATATTCAAATATTACTAGTTTCAATGACGTTTTTTTACTTGTTTAAAAACAACTGACACATCCATCTCATCATTTTTGGTACATTTTTTGTTGTAATATGTGAAGTGTACCTTTGTAAATGCATTTTAAGATGTAATATAATGCCAAGATGTACATATTGCCCAATCAAGTATCATATCCAAGTATTTGTAAGGGTTTATGTTTAATTGTTGACCTTGAATTTTATATAATTGTCATCTTATTAACATTGTCCTTGCAAAGCTAGTTATATCAAATGTTTACGCATATATATGCTTTTATGGTGTTGGGATACTTTAAATTTGGAACAAAGATAAGTGACATCATTACATTGAAATTGGGTAATAAATTGATCACTAATATGGTGAATTTGGTTGTGTATTAATTGGTTCTTCACATGTGATGAATCATGTACATAATGTCATACACCCATCCTATGCTAAATAGAATATTTGAAACAAGATATGAACATCCACAAATTTATAATGGGGAAGGGACATTCATCATATGTTATAGTTGCAATTTCTGTGGTAGATATGAATGAAAAATGTGGAAGCATGTACAAGGCATGTAAATTGGTTGAATAAATAACTAGCAGAAATTTTACCTCATGGATTACAATGATTACAGGATATGTACAAAACATGATAGCAAATACAATCAGCATGTGTCAAATGAGCTACAACCTTTTCCAACATTCTTCCAATCTCTACCAAATGGGATATTTAGAATAGGTCATGGATATCTATCAAAGTATAATGGATAGTTAATTTTTCATTAGATCTATTTTTTATTTCCTTTTAAATCTTATGTATAAATATGTGAAACCATACATAAGGCATGCAAAAAAATGCCTTGATAAGATGTCTTGTGGATTGTTGTGAATGTAGGATATGCGCAAATTGGTTTTGATGAAAAGGATTTCATAACTTTTAGATAAATCCATATCAAAGGTATAAAGTCATACATGACAACCTTTTTTATCATACTTTCGCCCATACCAAAATGATAGCTTTAGAACATGGTGTAGACATCCATCAAAACATAATGGAAAGTATATTTTTGTTGAATGTTGTAGTTGGTATTGTTTTCGTAGAAAAATATACAAATTGTTGAGACATACACAAAGCACATGAATTATTTCACTAAATGACTCAAGGAAATGTGGAATATAATATAATTTTATCATTTGTTTTATTGACATAAAAAGAAAGTACAAATTAACTTCAACTTTACATCCTTTCTAACATAGTTTATGACTAATTTACAATTACTAGCAACACAATGCAATGCAATGCAACAATGTGAATTACTTCTTATAAGATAATAATGCATGCCTAAAGTAGTAAACATTGGCCTCCAAAAAAAATTTGAATGCAAAAAATAAAATAATTTTTTCTTTCGATATTTTTAAAAAAACAAGATCACTATACTCCAAAAACTTTCCATGAGAGAAAAGAAATAGTTTTTTAAAAAGTAATAAATTTTGCAAAATTGTTAGTTTTTCTCCTCTTATCTATAGGGGTAGAGAGTTGGGAGTTCACTTAAAATAGTCTTTATCTATTTTAATTATAGGATATAAATAATATTTTTATTAGTATTAAAAAGGCAATATTGGAAAATTCTTTATACCTAAAATATTTTTGACATGCACAACTGGCCATCAAACTTAACCTTCCGAGAGACCTATCTAGTGCATTACATAGGTAAAACACTATCAATGTTGCATTTGAATATCTTTTTCTTCGGTAAGTTTTAACTAATTAAAATATTATATGAGAAGTGTGTTTCATTCATCTATTTGGTCAAATGATTTGCAAACACCAAATATTCCATGAGATTCAAGTCATATCCATTTTTCAGGAATACAAATTGACATCAACAAGGTGGTGACACCTTTGTTGGATAGCGTACTCGTGAAAGTAAAATGAAATGGTAGATTGCTAGAAAAAATGGCCAATAGTTTCAAAGTTTGTTGTAAGGGAGGGATCCACCTTGACACATCACTTAATGTTGGAACACATCGGTAGGTAAGGTGCACCATTTTTTAACATCAAAATATTCATGTCAAGCATTTTAAATTATTTTTCAATGAAGAAAATTATGTTGGTAATTTATTTACTAAGTAGCACACAATCATAACTCAAAAATAAGGATTATAGAAAGGTCACTGAAGAGACAAAGGAGCTAATGTAAGACATTATGCAAGAAAAGTTCCACCTAAAAGGATATTGTGGAAGACATTATACAAGAAAATTTCCACCTAACATAGGTGCATAGGAGGATGATGAGGATGAATAAAGAATGTAATAAAAAAGGAAGAAACTAAGAAAAGGGAGCATGAGAAAATAAGGACAACCTCCATGTTTAGAAGAAATGGATATTAAGGAGATAATAACTGGGGAAGAAAGGAAAATAGATGAAATTGTAAATAAGACGGCAAAATTTAAAGCCATAAATTAAAAAATTGTGAAGGTCTTTGACAAAGAAAATATAGTAGAGGAAAAAATGCACAAAGGAAGAGGAAAGAGTTGAAGTATAATGTAGCATAGTTGAAAGATGTACAAGAAAAACTATGAAAGACATGAATAATTTTAGAGAAGAAATATAACATGTTGGAAAGAAGAAAGAAAAAGAGTGTGAAATGGAAAAGGAAGAAATTAAATTTCATAAGTGGTTATCTCAAATAAAATTACATAAAATAAACCACAAATACATAATAAATACATAAAAAGGAAACATCACATGTGAAATAAGGAGAAACAAGTCAAATTTTCACTAAAATACCAATAAATAGAAAAAATTTGCACCACCACAACAAATAATAAGCATACTTGTTGTCCTTACTTCACTTGAAAAGGTAACTATAGATGTGGAAAATATACCATAAATAATAAAACATATCACACTACATTTCTACAACCCCATCAGAAAATTCGCTTACAACAAGTACTAAAGGACATGGACAAGAAGATTGGAAATATATTTCTAAAAAATTTCAAGGAAACTATTAGATATCAAGTTATGAGTGAGTAATTACGCCGAAGGTGTTCACAAGTTGGGTTGATGCCTCTCCCTTTTGACAGTGGACAAGACGTGGATGGCGAATATTTACATCCTTACATCATTGACATATTTATATTTTAATATGATTTGACAGTGGAAATGACAATGAAATGAATTTTTCCATATGTTTGTTGAGATTTAACGTGTGCAAGTCATTTTTTGATTCTTATCAGTGTGATTAGAAAAAATTGGGAAGAAAATTCCCACAAGGCTGAATTTTCTACCGCCATTAGAGAACCAAGATATATGCATAGGTACATCTACCTTAAAAGATAAAATATCACAATGGCCTCTTCATTTGGTATATGTGTCCACCAGGCTCGTTGGCAGCCTCGATCCCAATGTGGTTAAAGGTAAAATCTTGGTGTGTGGTCAATTGTTATTATCCAATCATGAAGGAGAATCCAATGTGTTGATGAAGGGGAATGTTGTGGACAAAGCAAGAATGCGGGAATGATTTTTTATTTTTTCATTAGAGGAATCATTACATATTACAATTTAGCATAGTATCTACCAGCATTAATAAGCTTTGATCTAGCATGAGTAAGGGACCACCAGGTGATCAAGTTTCATACTACCTTTGTATAACTGGTGCACACTTCTTACTGCCTTTGTATAGCTAGTGCACACTCAAGGACGTTGGTCAGACTACTCCAGAAGTATTGTTGTACAGTTGTTACAAACTCAAGGACATTGGCCAGACTAATCCTATTGCGAGTGGCCATGCCAATGAAAATATTTACTGGGCACAACAACATTTTACCAACCCTAATAATATGTTTTGTAGTCAGAGAAAAAATCAAATCCTACATCAGCAGTGTCAGGAATAATAGTGCAAATTCCACGCAGGACCTCAAAAAATTCTTTTCCCAAAATATTTGCAACAGCCACATTGGAATGTATGTTGCGTAACTTCCAATATTGAATAAGTTATCTCTTCAATGTTTTCTCCTAAAGTGGAAGGACAGGTATTGTTACTACTTTTTCATCTTCTTTCTTGATTTCTAATGGAGACAAATTAATTCAAAATATATATTGTAAATCCAATGAATTTTCCCGTGCAGACTTAACAGATTACTTCCCTACATGACTTAATCAAAGAAAGGTTGCATATTTTTTTGTTTTTAAAATTAGGGAGTGGAAGGAAATCATTCACTACATAATATGCAATGCACAGTTTGCAAGGACAAATTAAAAAATTTCCTACTTTTTTTGGAAGATCAATGTCAATGGACTTGGAAATCGTATCTATTTAAACATCTTAAAACAATTCAAAATTGTTGACCAAATTAGCATTATTTATATGTATAAATTATAATTGTGCTGAAGGAATTCATAGTTGGGTTGAGGTCTCCCCACTTTAACATCGAATAAGGACATTCATAGTTGGGGTGAGGCATATTCCCTCTAACAATGGACAAGGATGTGGATGGAAAATATTAACATCACTACATCATTGACATATTAATATTTTAATTTGATCTCATGGAAGGGGTTTTCCTTTAGGTACTCTACATCATCGTACATCTCCTTCATGCTCAGTACAAGGTGGATTTTAAAATATTTAAGAGTGGCTTAGTAAAAGGGCCAATGTAGTATATGACTATGTTGTTGATGGGAATGTTGATGTGGTCTTAATTTTCAAAAAAACTATGCACTGCTTCTTCTTTTCTCAAGTCGGATAATACATCCATCTCTGTCATATTAGCCTTCACCCTCAACCTATTTGTTGTGGTGTTGATCCTGCTTCTTTGGGTTTTGTGTCCTTGCCTTGTTACCTTGGTTTTCTTAGATCATGACACTCTGGAGTTTGTGTCCTTGCCTTGTTGCTTTAGTTATTGTTCTTGGATCATGGCACACCTATTTGCAGCAGTTGATCGAATTATGTTTGGTGTTTTTTTTGCACTTTCGACATCACTCTATTGATAGTCTCCTTGTATGGAGCTATTCTGGTGGAGCTCGGTGTCAGTTGTTTTTGAGTTTTGTGATCGAGCAGTGGATTCATACCACAGTGCACACCAAACTTCTTCAGCATTGTACAAGTTTTTTGAGCCAAGCTTCTTGGTATGCCTTGGAGTGGGTCTTTACTCTCTTCACTTTTTTGTTACTGGTTTTGAGTACCTTGCGGTGTCCCTTTTTTTCCCAATTATTGTACATGAGTAACTCATCAGGCCTAGTTGCCAGGACTCATACTATGGACATGCCACATCTATTTTGGCCCCTAGCTTCACTTGAGGAGGGTGTTAGAGTAGGTATTTATCTTAGCTCATGTTCACCTAGGTACTTTATTTACCTTTATTATATTTATCCTCACCCACTTATGTGTGTGGATATTTCTTTTATCTTATTTAGATATTAGGAGATATTATCTAGATGTTAGGTATAGTTCTTTCCTTGATCTATGGTATTGACTAGATCCTTGAAGTCTAGTTCTCTCCTAAATCTATGATCTTGACTAGTTATTTGATGACTAGTTATTTCCTTGATTTATGGCTTGATCTATGGCCTTGACTGGTTCTTAGATTGTTATTCCTTGCCTATTTAAGCAAGGCCCATTCTCAATGTATTGAATTGAGTTCCATAATAATATATGATATTGTTTCTCATTTGTTTGCAAAGGTTTTATGTAAAGTTATTTTGACAAATTGCTTTCATCTTATTGATCGTGGTGTTTGATTAGCATATGTGTTCTTGGCTTGGTACGATCTGGTTATCGTTCCTTTCATTTGCCACTAATGTAAGGGATCGAGCGCTCGTCACCACTCAACATGTTTTGTTCACTGAATGCAATGGCCTAGGCATGTGTGATGCCTAAGACCGTATATCCAGTCACCAGATATTATATAGATATAGAAAAATTATTCATGTTTTTTATATATGGTATATTATAATTAATAACTATATGTCTATTTAAATTAGAACCTTCATTAATTTAAGTAATTATGATTACAGGAAATAAATTAATTGTAATAAGAAATAATGTATGTAAAATTTTATCCATATCAAAAAGGGATGAGAGTAATATTAATGTCCCAAATAAAAATAAATTTGATATAATAAATACTCCCCAATTCTTAATGCTAAATTTAAAATGTTAATAATTCTTATTGAATATAAATAATGTAATATTTATCCCAAAAAATTAAATTTTTATCCTTTAATTGAAAAATAAATATTTAAACAATAAAAAAATTTCAAAAACAAACCAACATTATATAAATATTTGTTTATTATGTTGAAAGGTGTTTTCTCGGTAAGAATTACTGAACTCTCTCTTTCATGCACAGTAAAATAAATAGAGATGGTTGTCAGTTGTATAGGGATGTCAATGAAATAATTCATCTTGATATGCATGAATAGTCAAACACGTAGTTGTGGAGTATTTTTCCTTTGTGGGTAAATAAAACGACATCTTGGTCGACAACCACCAATCAGGATCGATAGGTTCACTATTGGATAAAATAAATTTGTGATACTCCTCCAGTCAGACCATGGACATCTTCATAAGGTGTTGCATGTGGATCAGCTCCACGGAGATACTAGCCTCGGTAGAAAAATGGTCCATGGGTCGATGGAGCCTGTTGATTGTTTCCATGTACATTCGATATTCTTCGCTGCTACTTTGGAAGAGCATGCCTCCTGTGGATTTTTTGTCCCTTTTGTAGATGAATCTCTCAGTTTTTACAAAATCATCCTCTAAATTATACCTTTGTATTGAGTTTTCAAATTCGAGGAGAATTATGAGCTTTCTTATAGACATGTCAACCAAGGTGGCTAGGGATTTCACAATACTATGTGCAAGGACCACAACTTTTTCTTCACCCCCTTTTATAACCTACTGCTCAAATCCTTGATAGGAAGGATTCTGAAAGAAAATTGGGAATCCCTCGTAATATAAAGGAAATTTAACATACATTCAAATAAACTCATTAATATAAATAAGGGGGTGGACTTTGTCTACAACATAAATTCATCTTGGCATTATCCGCAATGAAACATCGTTAGACATATCCTGGTCTGATTTTTTCCTCCTCATCATCATTATTTTTGAAACCTAACCTAGGACGCGTAGGTTTAGATTGTTTTTTGGGGGTATTAGCACTCTTAGCTAAAGTCCATGCTTTTTACCACCACAAAAATTCATCTTTTTGTGAGCATATAGATTGTTGTTTTGGGTACTTATTAAGATCTATATTTTTTGGATTAAAACATAGAAAGAGAGGAAGGAAGATATCATTACATTTAACCGGTTTTTTTGTATTGTGGTTTCAGAAATCATGATTTCGAGCATATTCTCTTACGTTTAAATTGAATATGAACTTTTATGAAAATCCAGATCCGATCGATTCCCTACAACGCAGTTTGTTTAATTTAATTTTAAAGGATCCTAAGTTGATGGAGCCTGTTGATTATGTCAGTGTACATTTGATCTTCTTCACTGCTACTCTGGAATATAATGCTTCATGTGGAATTTTTTTCCCATTTTCAAATGAATCTCTCTACTATTATAAAATCATCCTCCAAATTATACCTTCATAATCAATTGTCAAATGGAAGGAGGATTCTGAGCTTTCTTTTATACATGTTGACCAAGGTGACTGGGGATTTCATAATATGATGTGCAAGGATGATGCATATCCTATAAAAAAATTATGCATTCAACAAGTCCTTACCTTGAAATAAATTCAACTCCTCCCTCAAATCACTCTAAATAATACAATTTCCAAGCTATAACACACATACAAGTAAATATTTCACCTTAACCTCTCTTTTCATCAAGTATTATTGTAAATCTTCCCTAATTAATGTTATGACAATACTCAAAATGATCATTAGTTCCAATTGTGAGTATTAGTGATCTTACCATTTATGAAGACTGTTCTTTGTTTCTTTAAAGGAACCAAGGCTCTTTTTATGTAATAATTTGATCTTTTCAAGCATAGCCTTCAAACACTACCCACATACCCTACATTATACTTATTGAACTCAAGGTCTTATCCTTTTACTCAATGCTCCTATCACAAGCTAAGACTCATAACACTCATTTTAGCTCCAAATTTTCCTTAGACTTCAGCTAGCTCCATTTTGCTTCAAGATGATAATCTCCAAATCCAATGCAACTTTTAGTTCATGACCTCATTATTCTCATTCCCTCATTTCCTCAGGTGTTCCCAAGTCTTCAACCAGGTTAAGTAGACCTTCACATTGAACAAAATTAATTAAAAAATTAACTTCCACTCTTCTTCACTAAATCTACCCTCTTAGGTGTACAAGAACATTAATTTTGGTCACTTCATAGTTAGAGAAACCTTGGAATATTCCATGCAAATTAAGATCATATCTCAGGAAAAATTTCTTCCTAGATGGTGCTTGTGAAATATGAGTTTCTCATTTCTTATCTAAATTCCTCTTTCAATCACACCTACACTTGACTGTTTACGCTTATGACTAGCCTTGTGTAGGGTGATTTATTGATATAACATTGGTTATTCTCACTTATGAAACATAGTATATAATTTTTATAGCACCCATTAGCCCCTTCTCCTTGTATACAAAACTTTAGTATGAGGTTCTTTATAAAGTATGCTTCAATTTCACTAGTACAATATCTAATTAGGTCTCCTCAAATTGTGCCCATACTGTAACTCCACATTGTCATGCAGTGACAAATTTATGAGACAAAATAAGTTTTGAATCCTAAAAAATATCTGAAAGGGAATTGTAATGAGCATTATTTCTAATTTTTAGCATCTAATTCCTTCATTAACACCTCTAAATCTCATCTCTTCACCAAACCCTAAGAGTTACATAACTGTTTACACTGTGCTTAGCAAATTGTAAAGGACAACTTGGAGGAGACTAAATAATTTGGTCTTAAACATTCTTCAACACTTAAATGAATTCCATATAGAAATTTATTCGAAAAATCAGGAACTTTAGTGGGTCCATTTTTTAGAAAAGGAAGTTTTTCTTTCTTAAACCCTAGCTTGAGGGTTTTAAGTTCTATAAGCTTGAGAGGGTATATTTTGGTATTTCTTCACTATTGCTTCATATTTTTCACTCTTGTAACTTCATAAAGAATATTTCAACATTTGTATCCAACACAAAGGCAATTTATCTCATGAACAACCTTAATACTCTCTTTATCTCCATATTCAGCAATGGATTGAGACTGTGACTCTCAATTTTTAAACTTATGGAAGGCTATAAAATTCTTTGATAGATTAAACCACTTTTACTAGAATAAAAATAATTCAAACACTCTCCTCCCCCATTCTAAATGGTCTTGGTTCGAACTAAAATTTGAAACAAGTGAAACAATTCTATGCTCTGTCCCAAAATAAGGGTTTTTTTTCAACTTTTCATTGTAATCTTCAATAAGACATGACTAATGCCTTCTTTCTTAGTCACATGGGGGTACTCAAAGACCTTTTCTCATGTCTTATATTCTCCTTTCACTTACATGCATCAAATTTCTAAATAAATCCCTTCTCCAAATCATCACCTAACATGCATTTCACAGTCAGGCACCCTACTGTAGGACTGTATAGTCTGTTTCATATGTAACAACTTATCTTCCAAAAAATGAATCGTGAAAAAAAATGTAAATACAAAAATATGAGTTCTTATCCATCTTAAATCACTCTTCAAGTGCATGCACAACATTTAATGTTTAATAACCTCACAAGAATATAAATAAAAATAGTCATACAAGAGTATGTACATACAAGAACATTACACCAATTCTCTCCTTGAAGATTATTGATTCTCATGTGAATGGGAATGAGGTGAATTCAATTACATTTGAGAATTTATAGTCTTTTCTTCATTTATCTACCAAGTACATACATTTAAACTCTTGGACACATGATTGCACTTCACCATTCATTAGGAGCTTAGCACTATTTAAGACTTCTAAAACAACATTAAACCTAATACACACTTATTAGACCTCATTTCATCCTTTTTCAAGCTTTTTATCTCCAAGATTTCATCCAAACACATAAACTAATCCAAACTTACATAATCAAACCAAAATTGGCCTCCAAAATTCAAACTTACAATTTTGGAGGGAAAGTGAAATATTTAAATTTTGAATAGCCTAGATTCCAACCAACATACCTAGGTTTCTCTCAATGATCTCTAATACCTATAACAATAACATTAAAACAAAAATTGGATTTTTTCATTCTTATATACATACTAGATTTGATGCTCCTACATCAAGGTACCATAACTCTATCTTCTCTCCCTTCTTCAACTTGCTACTCAAATCCTTTATGGGAAGGATCCTAACAGAAACCTAGGAATCCCTCATAATATAAAGGAAATTTAATGCACATGAAAATAAACTCATTAATATAAATAAAGGAATGTACTTCATCTACAATGAACATTCATCTTGGTACTATCCACTGTGAAACCTCATTGGACGTCGCATGGTCTGATGTTGTCTTCCGCTTCGCCATTTTTTGAAACTAGACAAAAGAGGCATGGGTATGGATGGTTTCTCTGGGGGAATTGGAACTCTAAGATAAATTCCATGATTTTTTCCACTCCCAAAATTCATTTTTTTGTTAGAAAATAGATCCTTGTTTTGTATACTTATTTAGATATGTATTTTTTGATTAAAAAATAGAAAGCGAGGAAGCAAGAGATCATTTCATTGAACTGATTTTTGGTATTATGGTTTCTGAAATCATGATTTGGAGCAGCTACTCTTACTTTTAAATTGAATTTAAACTTTTTTGAAAATCCATAGCTGACTGATTCCCCACAACGCAGTTTCATTTAATTTATTTTTATTTATGATGAAAGGTGTGTTTACTGCTAGTAATCCCAAGGGGCTCTGAGATCATATTTTAATCCTTGCCATCCACTTCCTCATCCATATCAATTTCCATGTATGTATCAAATTCATCATCATCCACATCCTCATGTGAATCAACGAGAAATAATTTATGTAAAATTTTCTCTGTATCATAAAGGGATGAGAGTAAGATTAATGTCCCAAATAAAAATAAATTTGATATAATAAATACTCCCCATTTCTTAATACTAAATCTTAAAATTTCAATAATTATTATACAATATAAATTATGTAATATTTATCCCAAAAATTAAAATGTTTATCCTTTAATAAAAATATATATTTAAAAATAAAAATAAAATTAAAAAAAAGAAACATTATATAAATATTTATTTTTTACATCGAAAGGTGTTATCTCAATTAGAATGCATGACATCTCTCTGACATGTGTAGTAAAAGAAGAAGACATGGTTATCTGTTGTACAAGGATGTCGATAAAATAAATCCTATCCATCCACATGATCATTCAAGAAATTTGTTATTAAGTATTTTTCCTCTGAGGGTGAATAAACCAATGGCTTGGTTGATGACCACCATTCCAGATCGATTGGTTCACTATTACAAAACAAACATTTGTGAAAACATTTCTCCAATTGGACCATGGACATCTTCATAAGACACTCTAAAAAGGAAAAAACAATGGAAAAAATTGTTTTTAAATTTATGATATAGAAGGCTATACGGATGAGCTTGGAGATAGGTGTAACTTATAAGATAATTACTCCTCTCATAAACCTCCCTTAAAGAATATAAACTACAAGCAAAAAATATGAGCAAGAAATGAAATATTTTTGTGCATTACATGTGTAATTTGATAATGTTTTCTGGAAGAGAAAGTTTGGTTAAAGATTGAGAAATTCTACATAGCCATTATACACATTCTTAAAATCTAAAGAGAACACATAATCATATATGAGCTGGAAATATACAACATAATGAACCCTCAATGCAAAGAAATGTAGTTTTTAACATATGTGGACTTCAACATTGAACCAAAAAAATGTAAGTTTTCATTTCAAGAATTCATTTACAACACCTTTCTTTTTAAGGTATCTCCAGACTATATTGCCACAATACCCTTCACACTATATCTCCTTTCTTCATCAAATATTTGACAAAATATGCACATGTTACATTTGTTCCTCCTCGTAAGAAATTTTGCTTCCTTAAAATGCTTCCACCCAATATTATCCTCTCCCAATTACTTCTCCTCCCTCTAACCCCCTCTTCTACACTCATCTTCCTCCTTTTATGTTTTGGTCCCTTAAAATCAACCTCATCTTACACTACCCTTTCAGCATTCATATCTCACATTTAATGTGTGATTACTAGTTGTAGGCCACTCTGTTAGTCATAAACCTTTCAAAACACTGACAACATAATGAAAATATGAATAAACACAAAATACAAGTGGTTAGGTGCATCGTAATGGGTACAATAGGGGGGTTTTAATGTGTTACTTTTTATCCCAAAACATTGTTACTCGAATTTGGAGAGATTTATAGGGATATTAAGAAAAATAAATGTATGATAAGGAATTGTGGAATTTTGAATCATGTTTTAAACATAAAATTGATGCATTTGTGAAAATGATGTAATAATTTTTAATGAAAATATAACAAAAGTGTATGTATATGAACACATTTATTCAGATAAAATGAATGGATTTTTTTTGTTTGAAATTTCATACAATATTAGAGAAAATATTGAAAATGTTTGATAATATATATTATTTATTATTTATAGTACTATATTTTCTAGTTAATTTTACAAGATCTAATTTGAAAAAATGAAACCAAAAGTATACCAGCATATGTTTTGGATTTAATTTGTAAATTTCAAATATTATTTTTATGAAAACATGGTTCATAATGTGTAGATTGTTGAGATATACATTTTACAAAAGTTGATTAAGGAGAAAATTGTTATTAAAATATTTGTAATGATATATCTATGAATCATAATGAGATATATTAAGTAGAAATTATGTAATGATAAAAAATAATTATATAATGTAAAAAAATTATATATTTGGAATTAAATTCTCACCTTTTAAATCCATGTATTTTTATAAAAAAATAATATTAAAAAATTAAATTAATATCTGAATGTGAGAAAAAACTCATAAATTTAGCAAAATTATTAATTACTAGTACTACAAGTCCAAGGTTTGGTTCATATCCTCTAACCCAAAAAATACATGGTTGTTTTGGAGAGTAACAAATAAAATTTAATTTTAAGTAAACAAAAGGGTGAACGATATTTTTAAACATAGTGCTTTATGAGTTGTTTGAACATAAATTTAACATGATAACAAAAGTCACAATGACTGCTAGAAATGAGGGTGTAAATATTGATTTTAGATTGTATATAATGAGATATTAATGGTTAATTCTACCTCTTTCACTATTGTAATTGAAAAATATATGAATCCATATGCTTTTGGTATTTTGTGGGTTTATAACATGAAATGATTTTATAAAATGAAAATGAATCTACAGTAGAAAATAAAAATTTATTACACTACGTTGAACTTGTTACGTGCTAAACAATGATAACAACAATTACTTTCAAATTATTATTTTTCTTTAGATCTGAATCATGTGTGTTGTTTGAGTGCAATGTCCTAAGATAGATGTCAATTTTCAAAGATGAAAACCTTGTAAGTTGAGATATGCAAATTAAACTAGTTTAATCTATCCTAAGCTAAGTTTGATTTAACGTACAAGTGAATTTGAAATAAATATAATGATTTGAATTATGTTTTTGGGGATTTTTTTCTAAATGAAAACTTTGAAGTTAAGCTACCATAGATTTTAAATCTAACAAATTATATTCCTACTCTAACACTAGGATCTAATCCTAGAGATGGGAGAATCTAAATGAAATAATATTTTACTATATTAAACTACAAATGCATGAATCCAATCAAAGGGATCTAATCTAACTCTTTTTTCTTTTCCTTTTATAGTTTTTTAACTAACATTAAAGAAATAAATCTAAATCTAAGCTAATGATGTAAATAAACAAACTTGATTTAGATCCAACCTCTTATTTTAATCAAAATGGAGTTAATTTAAACCTTGTGTTCTTATACTTTCAGCAGACTACTCCATTTGAGCTCATTAAGACCAATTTTTTAGTGTTGTATTCAGTAAGGGAGAAGAAGAGTCTTGATGCACTTTGGAAGAGGAAAAAAAATTTATTTGTGGCTGGTTCAAAGGGGAGAAAAAGGTTGGTATGGAATCCATTGTGTTCTCTTTTGAGTAATAGTTGTAATAAATAATCATTTGAATGTGTCGGTGTTGAACATCTCCATCTTCGATAATGGATCTCTACATGAACCCTAGTCGTGGATCTTCTCTGCGAAACCTTTCCAAGCTTGCTACTAAAATAATTGGTGGTAATCCTTCAAGTGGCGTCATTTGCTCTTTGTCCATGCAGGTCTCTCGAATAGCTATAGAGGGTTTGTCCCTTCGTCTATTCTGATTTTGGAGTCGGTTGTTAGGAAGGTGGTTTTGGGTGAGGATTAATCCACTTTTTTAAAGCACTCTTTCTTGCATATTGTAAATTTTTCCTCCTTTTCTATCTTCTAAACCTATTTCTACTTTCAAACCCTCTCCCTCGATTTCCTTCGGGGAGTTGGTGTTAGAGGAAAAATATTTTTTCTCCAACCAAGAGTTGATCTGTCACTTCTTCACTCATGGATTTCTTTGAATTGGCATCCTCTCTTGTCTAGTAGGGTTGACATTTACACCTATACAAGGGGGTTTTTAATTATGGATTTTAGTTATGTTGAAGATAAGGATTCTATCCTCTCCAAGCTTTAGGAACTTCAAAATCTGTTAGATTAGGTATTTACCTTAGCTCATGTTCACCTAGGTACTTTATTTACCTTTATTTTATGTATCCTCACCCACTTGTGTGTGTGGATATTTATTTTATTTTATTTAGATATTAGGGGGATATTTTCTAGTTGTTAGGTATAGTTTTTTCCTTAATGTATGGTATTGACTAGTTATTTCCTTGATCTGTGGTATTGACTAGATCCTTGATGTCTAGTTCTTTCCTAAATCTATGGTCTTGACTAGTTCTTTGATGAATAGTTCTTTCCTTGATTTATGAATTGATCTGTGACCTTGACTGGTTCTTAGATTTTTATTCCTTGTCTATATAAGCAAGGCTCATTCTAATTGTATTTCATTGAGTCAAGAACCATAATAATATATGATATTGTTTCTCATTTGTTTGTAAAGTTTTTATTAAATTTATTCTTGTGAATTACTTTTATCTTATTGATTGTGGCGTTTGATTAGCATCTGAGTTCTTGGCTTGGTACGCTAGTTAACGTTCCTTTTAGAATCATCACTTGTTAATGAAACAATGGTTTCCGTCCTTCAATCCTCTCACTGTTGCATTCAACGTCAATCCTTTCTTGGTTCATTTACCTCATCTCCCATTTTATTTTTGGGGTGACAAGTGTTTGATTGCTATTGGCAATGCCTTGGGCCTATTTTTTATCCATCAATTCCAAAATGAAGCTCTACACTCACACTAATACCTCTCTTGATCTACCCGTTTCCATTAATCTCACATTTTTTGATATGATTTGGTTACAACCACTTGACTATGAATGCTTTCCCTTCAGATGAAGGAGGTGTTTACCCCTAGGTCATCTTGCTACAGAATTTCAAAAATTGAATCATAATTTTAAGGAAAACATTTCTTGGTGTAAGGATTCCAAACTCAGCCTATTGGTTGTTGGGGATGAATCACATTCCTCTTACAAAGATTTGGTAGAGGTTTGTGACGAACATGATTAAGATGACAAAACTATTTAGCTATTAGTTGAGACTCATGCTTCCCCCTGTGCCATAGTTGGGGTGGATAAGAAAGGTAGAACAGGTGGTGAAGCTTCCTTCAAGGGTAGATTATGATTGTTCTAAAAACATGTTCGTGAAGGAGGAGTCAAATGTTGGAAAAAATGAATACTCTATTATTTGGCTTCCAACTCATCCAAATGAAATTGTGGATCCTAATAGGAGTGATGATTGTACAATTTTAAATAGAAAAAATAAAGGAATTTCTCTCCTTAAAATGAGAATATGATCCCATGTTTGGGATCCTCTAGTGTAATATGTTTTTTCCTACAGCTTTGGGGGTTTCCTCCTCTTCTTATTTGTGCTTTTTTGGAATTTGTCCTTTGATTCCTATGGGATTATTTTTGGTAATGATTCCATGCTTTATGTCACCTTAAGGGCATTTTATACAAGGATACTAGTCCTTCCAAAACCCTAAATTTTACCCTTTTCTAAAAAATAGTTGTAATACATAATCTTCAAGGTGCTTGGTATTGGAAGCAATATCCTTTGGGATTGGTTTATTTTTTTGATCAACAATACATTAGTAGTAGAATTATCCAGAAAATATAGCTTCAAAAACTTGGGGGTAGCAAATGAGAACTTAATTTTTCTTAATAGGAAGCCTCTTAAGTGATCTCAACCTTAGCTTTAGATCAAAAGTCAAATCTATCGCTTAGATTAGATCCTTAGATGGTTAACTCAAGTGTTATAGGTAGGATTGATTAATCGTGTATTAAAATGAGGTCAAACATGTACATGTTGAAAAGAATGATCAAAATCACAAATGGGAAGTTTGAGTTTGAACTAGAGTTGCACATGAGATAGAATAGCAAGTTCTTACAGATGAAAAGTATGCAATCAATAGTTGGAAGAACAAAACCATTGTGAATAGTTATGTAAATATCATAATGAGGGACAAAATTGTAGTAGAGGGTGATAAAACTGCTACAGTATTGGACAAAACTGCCTCAATAGTTGTGTATTCATCGTGAAGGTACCATCTCAAGTGGGAAACATGGGTTACAAGGAGATAAAACGAAAACAAGCCTCGAGGAGGGCTTAGAAGGGCCAAAAAGAGATGCAAAGGGGTTGGAAGGGTCAAAAGATGGTTGGGAGGTGGTATGGAGCACTTCAAAATATCTCTTCATGTTTTTGGAGATCCTCATCATCATCATCGGTAATTTTTAATTCAGCACTTTATCAATGGGGTGCATACACATTTCCCCTCGAGTGAAAAACTCTATCATGAATTAACTAGGGTGTGATGCCTAAGAAATAAGCTCTGAAATCAAGAAACACCTAAAAATTTACCTTACCTACTTGTTTTACCTTGTAGCATAGTAAAGCCACTCATGATATGTGTCCTCCTATAAGATAAAATAAAATGGAATCAAGTGCAGTATATCAAAATGAATTATAAATAACTACATAATCGAAATAAAATGGGAGGACTTACCTTTTGAGTCGGATTAGAAATACTACATTTTGCGTTCATGTGTGTGTGGCCTGTAAAATGTCTAAAAAACAAAACTATACAAAATTAAACTGAAAAGTGAGGTGAAAACCAAGATATATGATGATTCCATGTATTTTATGGAGTCTTTCATACATAAAATTTACTAAAAATAGAAAAAAAAAATTAAGTCAAAAGTATCCCCTATATATTCAAAAACTTTCCAAATTTGGAAATCATTTGTGTGAGAGAGAGTTGGAATTTTTGATCTCTAGATAAATTGTGACTATTTGGGGAATAGAAACATGCTACATGACAATAAGGATGACATGATGGTAGCAGCAGATGTGGAAATAGGTGAGGAATTTGAAAGGTGAGTTACAAGTATTTGTATATTTTATGTTTAGGGGAAATTATTTTTCTTTGATACGTCATTTGGGAGTGTTATTTCCTAAAAAAACTAATGTATAAATGCCAGGTAGGAGGGGTGTTGGTACCCAAATTGATTCTCCCTCAAAGTTTGAGCAGCATCACAAATTTTGGTAGGAAGCCTAGAGACAGATAGATTGTGGTGAGTTGTTTTGTAGCCAGGAATGAGATCTAACTAGCCCTTTGTCACTCACATTTGTGGAGAGATGGATAGCACCTTCAAGAGGATTTTACCTATCCTCATTTCTTTAGGTCATGCCTTTCGACCAGGGTGAGAGGACCCATAGTGTAACCTCTGTTTGATGAAGGAGATGGAGATATCCTTCTTTTGCACAAATTTTATGAAGAAAACCTTGGGAAAGTATGATCAATGCTCCATAATTTAACTCTCAAGAGTTTTCAATTCTAAAAGATGAAGATACTTTCAAAACAAGGCTAAGGTTACTGAAGACATTATGAGATCCTGATTGTTCTGCATATTTTAGTAGATAGATTTTGTTCCTTTGTTGATATACATAGAAAACAGGGGTAGTTCATGATGGATTCATGGTTTTTGAATAATTTTTGTTGGAGATTGAACGGGATAAAGTTGATTATACTAGATCTTTGATAAACTTCACAACAATGGACAAATCAACAACAGAAAGATTTATAATAGTTAAGATATTCCTTCAACCACAAGGTGTGCTTCAATGGAGGCTCAGATCAACACGTTTTCACACAATATTTGAGAATCTAACACGAAGGCTCAAGTTAAAAGACTCAATTAAACACCAAAATATCTGATCAATCACACCTAAGGTACACCCAAATACTTACAGACAATATTTATCAACAAATGACAGTGGAGTGATTTTAAATCATTTAACTCATCACAAGATGAAGGATTTTCTTGAAATGAAATTGTAAATGCCACTAAATTATCACATGGATGAGATCCTATGTGATTTCATAAAGATTTCAATGTAATATTGCAATAGGAATGAAAGAAACTGTTTGCAGACATTCTGAAACAAATAAGACACTAATTACTCTAAGATTGACACAAATTAATTTCAAAATTACTTAAATTCATCAGCAGGGGAAAGCTTTCATAGAAATATCAGTGCTCGTTAATGGCTATACATCTGTAACCAACTTGACATGATAGAAAATCTAGCACAAGAAATTAACAGGTTATCTCAGATTGGTCTCTCGGGAAGACAGATTTTCTCTTAATAATTCAACCCCTGACCCTTTGCAAGAGTATTCTCATTGCATTTATACATTTTACTCACTCAATTTTCCCCCCAAAAGAGAAGAATATTAGAGGGATCTTTGCTTGTTACCATCTTCCCTTAAGAAGTGACGTTTAAAAAATTCACATCTGAAAGTTTCCAGGTGGATCAATTATGAATTTATCGTGCTTCTCAAACACTCGACTAATGACTAGGATGTCATGCTACAACCTTTTTGACAATCCTTTTAATCATTCTGATTCTGTCATACGAGAAATCCCCATTTTAATCATTTTCTAGAGGCTCTGCATAGCTGGATCTGACAGGAAATCCTTTTCACTCTCGAGGCAGCACCTTTTTCATCTTTTGCACCTGCAAACTTCATCATTTCATCCTTTTCCCTTTCTTTCCTCTGCAATTGTGTCCCGCATCCATCTTCTCTGGTAATTTCCATGTTTTTTGCAAGTTCCTAAGCAATTCCAACTTCAAAATATTGACCTTAACAATCCTTGAACTCACAAATTAAGTTCTAAATCCATTCAATGGCACTTTACAGACAAAATATGACGAGGAATTTCATCAAAAAATGATGAAAAACAATGCGTATTCACATCTCCAAGAGTCTTGGAGAAAAAATGGAAAAAAATAGGTGCAATGCACAACAACCATTGATTATGCCCCTTCTCTACTTTATATTATAGCCATCCACATGTTTCCTTGGTGCAACTATAAATGAGAAGTACAAGGGCAAGTTTCCAAACAAACATGGGCCTTCCATGTGCCCTGGGCCCAAGAAAAACACCTTTTGGCCTTTGAAAAAGTCTCAGTAAAAAAGGAGCTAGCAGAAGCCTCCACGTGTCTCAATGGCGCACTTTGAGATGGTCCCAAAAGAAGATACCCTAAACAATTTTGGGCTCACCACGTGTCTCAGTCCAGTAGAGTTGTTAAAAAATTTGAAGGAGCCATGTGTTTAGGGTCCGAGACAGTTTTCCTTAGCCCTTGAAAACTTCAAGCAAAGGTAGAGTGAGAAAAAGCCTCCAAGTGTCCTCCTGGCACTTCTTCAAAATAAAATTTAGGGGTCCATCCCCAAACAAGCGTGGTCCCTCCACATGTCCTAGGCCTTTCAAAATTTCTTTGAAAAATTTAAGTACAGAGCGGAGCCAGTAGAAGCCTCCACATGTCTCCCTATTGCAATTGTTAAGGTGGGACCCTGAGGTGGATCCTCAAATGAGCACCAGCCCTCCATGTGTCCATGGTCCGCCAAAGCTATATCGGCCACATGAAAAATTTGTCTAAGTCTAGGCAAGGCAGCAGAAACCTCCACGTGTCTCCCCGGCGTAACTCCAAGGCCAAACCAAAAGCCGAATTTTTAGATGAGCATCGGCCCTCCACGTGGACAAGTTTTGAGTTGAAGTGAGCCTTAGAGTTTTCAAAGTTCCCCACCAAGCCACATCCAACCAAAAAGGGCCACATTTCCATAGATGCTGAGATGTAAATTTGATGGGGAAAAACACACCCGTCAAACCATAAAATAGTAGGAAAATCACCATTTGAGCCTAGAAATGAATCTTTCTTCACGGAAAGAGAGTTTGGAAATGATATAAGGCCCAAATGTGATCCTCCAAGTTACATCTAATAATATTTCCATAGATATTTGGGACAAAAATGATAGGTAAAATAAAACGTGACTACGGAAAATGGAAGGAAGGGAAAAAACCTGAGTTTTCGCCCAAGTTACAGACTCTTTCACATGGACAGAGGAACGAAAAAAAAAAATACTTTTAAGTGATCGTCAACCAAGGAAGGGACTTATCATGGAAACCAAATGGAGGACAGAGTTTTTATGCATCAATACCGGGAGATAGAAAAGATGACAGAGCCCGCAAACTGAAGAATTTTAAGGACAAACTAGGTGAGATTAAAATGAGCACCAACATCGGCTCTGACTTGGGATGGGCACTCCTTGCGAGTGCCACAAGAACAAATAGAGAAAACCAAGTGCTAAAAATATCCATTGGGCAATGGAGTCAAATAATAAGCTTGTAGAGCAGACAATAATAACCAACTCCCCCAAGGATGAACCGAGAAACCAACAAAACAGTTACCAAGGACTAGGACAAATAAAAATAGAAAAACACTAAAGCAAAAAGAAACCAAAAGACTATACACTATACAAATGGAGTATACCTTGATTCTGAGAAATCAATGAAGGAAATGTTTCAAATGCCTACCATTAACAAGAAATTCAAGCAGTTCCCCATCTAAGTATTTTAAGAAGAAGGTATTTTCACCAATTCAAATGTCAATTGAATAAGGGCCCATTCACAATGCATCAAATTTACCAAGATTTCCCTTATCTTCATGCATGTTATCCCATAATAGCACAATATCCCCAATGCTAAAATCTCTTAAAGTCACCTTCTTGTCAAATAAATTCTTCAACCTTTCTCTAAACTTCACATGCCAATGATGGGATGCTCTTCTTTCTTCATCTAACTCAATAATCTAATTGATTCAAGCATCATATGGACTAACTTCTTGATCTTCAATTTTTTGAACAAACTGAAATGAAGACAATTGCAAATGAAGGGGCAGAAAATCTTGAGTTCCATATACCAACTCAAATGGGCTTTTACCAGTAGCTCTTTTGACATTGATTTTGTCAACCCAAACATCAAACTACAGTTTCTCACCCCACTTCTTTTTTTTCAGCTCTAAGGTTTTTCTAATGATCTTCAACAAGTTTTTATTGCTAGACTCAGCTTGTCCATTTCCTTGGGGATTGTAGTTAGAAGCATATGTCGAATTGATTCCATACTCTTTACACATTGCCACCAAAGGTTTGGCTTTGAAACTCATGGCAATATCAGCAAAAATCTTAACTAATACTCCAAATTTGCATATGATTTGATTCAGCATGAAGTCCATGATAGCTTAGTGTGTTTCTTTCTTGGTGGGGATTGCTTCCACCCACTTAGTGAAATAATCAGTGGCTACAAGAATCCATTTATGACCAACACTAGAAGGATAAGAAATTTTTCCAATGAAATCTATTTCCCATTGCTTAAATGGGGCTTCAACTGACATGGGATGCAAAGGAAGGGAGCCTGAAGCTTTCATTCTTCTAGAAAAATGCTGGTAACTTTCACATTTCCTAACTAATAGAGTTGTATCTTTAAATAGAGTTGGCCACCAATAACCAGCCCTCAAGATTTATGTGTTGTAACTTATCCAGAAAAATTTCCCCCACAAACACCTCCATGGAGATCATAAATTACCTTTGGGGCGTCATCCTGAGCAATGCATCTTAAGAGCACTCCCTCCGGGTTATTCCAAGCTAACCCAAAATCAGTAATGACATATTTTTGAGAGGCTAACTTAAGAGCTCTTTTCTGATTTTTACTCAAATTTTCAGGGCAACATAGATGTCTGAGATAAAAGATTATATCTTTGTACCATTCAGAGCTTACCAACTTTTCAAGGACATCCACCCTTTCTCCTTCTACTTCATTCACCTCAATAGTTTGCAATTTTCTCTCAGCCATAAGCTTAGCTAGGCCTAAACCTCTCACCAATATCATGGTTTAGATATCCATGTCATATTCCTGCAACTTGTTCACCCATCTACATCTTTTGCTTAAGACCTCCATTTCTGATAAGATGTATTTCACCAAGGTGTGGGGAACATAAACAACAACTTTAGAGCTCAAGATGTAGGGTCTGAAAACATTTTTTGCTTTCACCAAGGAAAATACTTGCTTCTCTATGATGGTGTACTTCAACTCAACTCCTTGCAATGCCTTACTGAAAAAGGCAATTGGTCTCTCAGTGCCTTCATCATCCTTCTACAACAAAACAGATACAATGGTGTTTTTTAAAGCAAAAGAAAGCACTTAAAAAGGCTTCTTGTAATTTGGAGCTTCCAAAATAGGGGCATGCTTTAGTGCTTCCTTGATCCCATTGAAAGCTTGAATGGAAGCTTCTTCCCATTTGATAACTTGGTCCTTCTTCAGCATGCTAGTAATGGGGATGGTCATCTCAGCAAAGTTAGACACAAATATTCTGATAAAGTTTATTTTTCCAAAGAAGGATTGAACTCCCTTATTAGTTCTTGGAATTGGAACCTTGTTGATGGCTTCCACTCTCTCGGGATCAATCATGACCCATTCCTTTGATACAATGTGACCAAGAAAATTTTCCTTTTGCACTCCAAAATGACACTTCTTGGGATTCAATGATATGCCATACTCTCTACACCTTAACAACATTCTCTCCAAGTGTTGCAAGTGATCATTTATTTTTCTGGAAAACACAGTTACATCATCTTGATAAACAACAATGAAATCATTGATATAACCAGCAAACGCTACATCCATTTCTCTTTGGAAAGTTGCTCTAGCATTCATTAAGCCAAAAGGCATCCTGACATAGACATAAGTTCCCCAAGGAGTGGTAAAGGTAGTCTTTATTCTTTCTGAATCCTTCACAACAACTTGATTATAGCCAGAGAAACCATCTAGAGTGGATAACAACTCAGAACCAGTTACCAATTGTAGCATATTCTCCATGTTTGGTAGAGGGTAATTATCTTTCAATGATGCTTTATTCAAGTTTCTAAAGTCTACGCACAACCTTATATCACCATTCTTTTTTCTAATAGGCACTAGGTTTGTAACCTAAGATGAGTATCTTTTGGGCTAAATGATCCCTCCATCCATCAACTTATTCAGTTCTTCTTGCATCTTCAAAGAAAGGAGTGGATTGATTGGCCTCTATTTTTGCCTAAAAGGCTTGACACTATATTCAAGAGGAATCTCATGTTGGAACAAATATTCCCTGTATGCCTTCAACTTAGAGTAAGACCAAGCTAGGCAGTCTTGATATTTCTTCAGCAATTGAACATAGGACTGCTTCTCTTCCTTGCTCATATTGCTTCCTAACTAGATTTTACGTGGTTTTTCCTTTGTGCCTAGGTCGTTCTCTTCCACATCTCTTGAAACCAACATACTTCTGTTAATAATGCAATCAACATTATCAAAGTTTGATTCAAGTGCCACCAAACCTCTGGGAATCGTGTTTGTCTTCAGCTAGATGATGTCTTTGCCAAATAAAGTTTCCTTTCCTTCAACAATACACACCATTGGTTCTCAATCTATATTTTGGTCAGTAAACTCACCTTGGTTCTGTAGAAACTGTTTCACCTGGGCATAATCATCGAACACTTGCCAATTTTTAACGTTGTCAGGGACAAATGGCCTTGTTAGTATTTCAACATCATACTCACAAAATGGAGATATTGTACCAATTCCAAATATGGATCCTAGCACTGCTAACTTGTCTACAACAGCATTAAACTTTCTATCATGGTGCACAATATTAAAAGAGTCAAACATTTCAATCAAATCCTAGACTGCATGCTTGTATTGTTTCATTCTCTGATTTTTAGTGGCATACAGTTTTCTAATTTGCTTGACAATCAGTTATGAATCCCCTTTGACAATGATATCCTTTACACCATATTTCCATGTAATTCTCAAACCCAATAACAATGCTTCATATTCAGCAATGTTGTTAGTGCATTCAAAGTTGAGTTTGAAAGAAAAAGAAAACTCTTCCTGGCCTGGAGAAATCATAACAATACCAGCACCATTTCCAAACTTGGAACAAGCTCCATTAAATAACAAGGTCCTAAATAACAAGGTCCAAGGTAAACCTACTTGTTCAATACATTTACATTGATCAATCATGTGCTCTTTTCCATCAGGAAACCCAACAAAGTTATCAGCATCTACATTTCATAAGAAGCATTATTGGGATATTCTATGAGGTGCAACATCTTCTTCTCTCCATACAGCCTTGCAAGGTTTGATTCAATTGGAATGGTGGCAAAAGACATATCCATCTGAAAATTCCACCAAAACTTGCAACCCACTTTCTTGATAACAACATGCCCCATTTGGTAGGGAAATCAACAATAACAACATCAAGTTTCAAGTTCTTACCCAGATAAGCTGCAAGTTGTACCACCAAACCTTTTACACATCCTACAACTAACACCTCTCTAGAATCCATTACAATACACTTGCCATAAGTTGTTGTCACTTTAATGTTCAATTCATTCATGACCTCTAGAGGCATAATATTACATGATGCTCTAGAATCAAACATACAATTGTGCAGTAGTCTGTCCTTAATAATCAGTGTTGTAAAAAATGGATCAACATTTAATTGAGACTCAACCAAATATTTTCCCAAGTAAACTTCAGGTGGTTCACCTATCTCCTCTAATGCTGGTGGTTTTTCTAGGTCTGCAATGGTTGGAGGAGGAGTGTTTACATTATTTATATTTTTCCTTGGGTATTCCTATCTTCTTCCAATCCCAAGGAATCAAAAGCCCTCTTCTTGTGCTCGGGAATCCTAAGTATTTCAAAAATTGGGACATAAATCTTGATCTAGCTCAAGACTTGGGAAATGTCATAAGGAATGTATTTGGGAAAAGAAGCATTTAGAGAATGATTGACAAACTCATTGGATGGCACAAGATTTTTCATATTTTGGGAATGGGTGGGAACATCAGTTCTACTTGAGATAATAAGGCCTTTTCCAGATGCATCTTTCTTTGGAGTTTCTTTTGGGACATTGGTGAGAACTGGGGTCTTTGGCTTGGCTTGAGGCCCTACCCCTTCGACAAATTTACTTCTTGTGTTATACTCTTTTTCTTGGGCAACAAAAACATTCAGTAACAGTTATCTATCCTCTTTTGATGGGATTCCTCCATCATACTTCTTAATCATTAGAGCTCTTAGGTACTCAAAATCATTATTAGGAAGTTCAAAAGCTTGTACCATATCTATTTATAAAGCATGAGAGGGAGGAAGAAGAGGTACCTAGTGAATGCAATCCCAAAAACTTGCATTAGTTCTTGCACTTATTACTTCAGTTGAAGTTTCTCCTTACTGTGAGCTTGTAGAGCATTCCACCATGCATGCATCATCATTAGTGTTATCATCATCATCTTCTTCTTCAACTTGCTGCTCTAATTCACATGGTGGGTGGGGAAAGAAACACTTGTCACACCAATCAATTTCATTTTTCTCTTCAATAACAACTCTAGTATTTAGAGGATCAGAAACTACTCTATTTTCCCTAGCTTAGGGTTGTCTAGCTCCCATGAGTCCTTTACCTTTGTCATCAAATCTTTGATCATTTCTAAGATGATTTACAAATTTGTCTTGTCCTTTCTACCTATGTTGACCTTGAGAACCTTGTCCAAATCCTTTCTCTACCCTGGCTAGCTTGTAAGAGATTTCTTTGATAGCCCTGGCCAAAGTCTGTATAACTTCCTCAAGATCCACAGCCTTACTTGATTGAGGTTTCTTTGGGTTAATCAGTTTAACACCCTCCCTCTTAGGAGGTTTTCCAATGGCTTTAATGTTGTTCTCAATTTGCAGAGCCATGGTAAAGGCCGGTACCTCAAAGTTCTGGGGTTCTTATCCCTCAAATAGTAAGCAACTTTCTTATCAAATGCATCTAAATACTTTATCAGACATGATTCATCACATGGCCTCAAATTAACAGGAAGTCTTCTCAATGTTTTTTTAAATCTTGTATTGAAATCATGCACTGATTCATTAGGATTATTTTTTATATTTTCAAATCCGTATAAAAGAAACCTAGGGTCTGTTTTATCTCCATAACACAATCTAAAAGCATTCTTCATCTCAGTCCAAGAATCAATGTAATTATCTGGCAAAGATTTATACCAGTCCCTTGCATCTTCTTCTAGAGTATGGATAAAAAATTTAATGTACACATCCTCATATTCTATTTCAAATTCCTCCATCATATTGACAAAGAGCTTCAAGTGATGATCACCAGTGATTGCATTATTTCCTTGAAACTTAGGCAATCTATTTCTTACATCTTGTGGCATAGCATTTGGATAGCCAGTCATACCTCTAAATTTGATGGGACCAAAAGTATTAACAACAAAAGGAGGTCTGGGTGGAGGATGAGCCATATTATTTTGAGGAAGTTAGGTTGGAGGAGATGCAAACTGATGATGAGGGAGAGGTGTGTGTGGTACATGGATATAATTTTTAGAATGACTTCCCTCTAAAGGCTCTATTTCTTAGAAAAATCTATTAGATCTAGAAAATACTGGGGCATATTGAGAAGAAAATTATTTAAATACCAAATAAGGACCCTCTCCAAATGGAGAATTTAATTCAACAAAGAGACTACCTGATTCAGAAGCACTTGAGGAAGTATTGCAATCTTCAATCACAGGCTGATCAGTTTCACCAATGGAGATCTCTTTTCTTGATGCTTGATCTCCAATAACCTTCCAAATTCTTCTTCCTTCTGAATTAGACTTTCCCAACTCTTGAAAAAACCTTCTACTAGGGTCCCTAGCAAGAAAAATCTTCTTCCTTCCAGCTTTGTAGATATTAATGAAAAATCTTACTTCATATATGTTAAGACACTTGTATTTATTAAGAATTTAAATAGCACGGAGTTGCCATTAAGGATTTTCACCTTAGTTTGTGAAAATGCACTATGAAAGACCTATCAAATGTCTGTCAATACTAGATTCATGCAAAGCTTACAAGATCTTCTCTTCTTCTACCCAAATTTATCAATGATGATACAAAATTTAGTGCAATAACTATATAAGCTAGAAATATTGCACTTAGAACTTACAACTTTGAACAATTCTTACAGATCTGAACAGATAATGATGTTTTAGCAATGTATTTTAACTTTGATCGTGTAAGTAACATTACCAGGGTCTGTACATGTATACTTTGTTCAAATACTCCCCAACAACGATGTGACCAGTGTTAGTATCCAAATTTGTTCTCCCTTTCAAGTTGAGCAACATCAAAGATTTAGCACGAAGCTTAGAGATAGATAGATCTTGATGTATGTCATTTTCTATCTGAGGAGGAGATCTAACTAGCCCTTTGTCACTCAGATTTGTGGACAGATGGATAGTACCTTCAAGAGGATTTTACCTATCCTCACTACTTTAGGTCGTGCCTTTCGACCAAGGTGAGAGGATCCGTACTGTAACTTCTATTTGATGAAGGAGATGGAGATATCCTTCTTTTGCAAAAATTTTATGAAGAAAACCTTGGGAAAGTATGATCAATGCTCCATAATTTAACTCTCAAGAGTTGTCAATTCTAAAAGATGGAGATACTTTCAAAACAAGGCTAAGGTTACTAAAGACATTATGAGATCCTAATTGTTATACATATTTTAGTAGATAGTTTTTGTTCCTTTGTTGATATACAGAGCAAACATGGGTAGTTCAGGATGGATTCACGGTTTTTGAATAATTTTTGTGGGAGATTGAGCAGGATAAAGTTGATTATACCAGATCTTTGAGAAATTTCACAACAATGGACAAATCAACAACAGAAAGCTTCATAATAGTTAAGACGTTCCTTCAACAAGAAGGTGTGCTTCAATGGAGGCTCAGATCAGCACGTTTTCACACAATATTTGAGAATCTAACACGAAGGCTTGTGTTAAAAAACTCAATTAAACACCAAAATATCTGATCAATTGCGCCTAAGGTACACCCAAATACTTACAATATTTATTAACAAATGATAGTGGAGTGATTTTAAATCATTTAACTCATCACAAAATGAAGGCTATTCCTAAAATGAAATTGCAAATGCCACTAAATTGTCACAGGGACGAGATCCTGTGTGATTTCATAAAGATTTCAATGTAAGATTGCAATAGGAATGAAAGAAACCATTTACAGACATTCTGAAACAAATAAGACACTAATTTCTCCAAGATTGACACAAATTAATTTCAAAATTGTTTAAATTCATCAGCAGGGGAAAGCTTCCAGAGTAATCTCAGTGCTCATCAATGGCTATACATCTATAACCAACTTGACATGATAGAAAACCTAACACAAAAGAAATTAACAGGTTATCTCCGATTGGTCTCTCAGGAACACGGATTTGCTCAAATTTTCTGTTAATAATTCAACCCCCGACCCTTTGTAAGAGTATTCTCATTGCATTTATACATTTTACTCACTCAATTTTTCCCCCAAAAGAGAAGAATATTCGAAGGACCTTTTCTTGTTACCAATTTCCCTTAAAAAGAGACGTTTAACAAATTCACATCTGAAAGTTGATAGGTGGACCAATTATGAATTAATCACGCTTCTCAAACACTCGACTAATGACTAGGATTCCATGCCACAACCTTTTTGACAATCCTTTTATTCATTCTGATTTTGTCATGTGATAAATCCATGTTTTAATCATTCTCTGAAGGCTCTACACAGCTGGATCTGATAGGAAATCCTTTTCACTCTCGAAGAAACACCTTTCCCATCCTTTACGCATGTAACCTTCATCATTTCATCCTTTTCCCTTTCTTTCCTTTGCAATTTTGCCCTGCATCCATATCCTCTTGTAATTATCATTTTTACAAGTGCTCGAGCAATTCCAAATTCAAAATATCGACCTTAAGAATCCTTGGACTCAAAAATTAAGTTCCGAATCCATTCAATGGCACTTTACAGGCAGAGATGACACAAAATTTCATCAAAAAATGATGAGAACCAGTGCATATTCACATCTTCAGGCGTCTTGCAGAAAAAATGGTAGTAAAATAGGTGCAATGCACAAAAAACATTGATTCTACCCCTTCTCGACTTTATATTATAGTCGTCCACGTGTTTCCTTGGCGCAACTGCAAAGGATAAGTACAGGGGAAAGTTTCCAAACAAGTGCGGGCCTTCCACGTGTCTCAATGGCGCACTTTGAGATGGTCTCCAAAACTGGAGACCCCAAACAAGCGTGGGCTCACCATGTGTCTCAGTCCAGTAGTGTTATTAAGAAAGTTGAAGGATTAGGGGAAGGCGCCATGTGTCTAGGGTCTGAGATAATTTTCCTTGGTAGTTGAAAAATCCAAGCAAAGGAAGAGTGAAAAGAAGCCTCAAAGTGTCCTCAAGGAACTTCTTCAAAATAAAATATAGGGTCTGGTCCCCAAACAGGCTCATTCCCTCCATGTGTCTCAGGCCTTTCAAAATTTCTTTGAAAAGTTTAAGTATAGAGCGGAGCCAAAAGAAGCCTCCACATGTCTCCCTATCGTAATTCTTAAGGTGGGACCCTGAGGTGGATCCTCAAACGAGTGTCATCCCTCCACGTGTCCTTGGTTTGCCAAAATTGTACTGTCCACATGAAAAAATTATCTAAGTCTCGGCAAGGCAACGGAAACCTCCACATGTCTCCCCGGTGCAACTCCAAGGCCAAACCAAAAAGTAAATTTTTAGATGAGCATTGGCCCTTAACTTGGACAAGTTTTGAGTTGAAGCGAGCCTTAGAGTTTTCAAAGTGCCCCATTGAGCTAATCCAACTAGAAAGGGCCACATTTCCATAGATGGTGAGATGTAAATTTTACAGGGAAAAACACACCCGTCAAACCGTAAAAAGCAAGAAAATCACTATTTGAGCCCGGAAATGAATCTTTCTTCACAGACATAGAGTTTAGAATTGATATAAGTCCCAAATGTGATCCTCTAAGTCACATCTAATCATTTTTCCATAGATATTTTGGACAAAAATGATAAGGAAAATAAAACGTGACTAGAAAACAAAAGGAAGGGAAAAAAACCAAGTTTTCACCCAAGTTACAGACTCTTTCACACGAACAGAGGAACGCAAAAAAAAATCTATACTTTTAAGTGATCCTCAACCAAGGAAGGGATTGATCATGGGAACCAAATGAAGGAAATAGATTTCATGCATCAATACGGGGAGATAGAAAACATGACAGAGGGGTAGATAAGTAATATGAAAAAATGTATAATTTCATTTGGGTTTTGTGTAGTTTTAGCTTATATTTAAATTTGTGGGTGCATCGGGATGGAACTTCCAGTCCATGCAGACCAATGTTTACATAACTGCTACGATGGTTACACATCCATCATTATTAGGAGCATATCTTTCATAGTGGTTGCAAAAATACCATCGGTGGTTATATTTTGATAGTGCCGAGCACACAACTACCACAACATGATCAAAACAATTGGTAGCTAACGGAAAACCACCACCTACAAGAAGTGGTGTGTAACATATAGTTAAAAGTTAAGTTTTCTGTCTAGAAGTTAATTTTTTGGTTTCCTTAAATTATAACTTCCATTTTTTTGGGTGTTTTTTAGGGTGGATAGATGCAATAGAGATAGAAATATCAATTATTTGAAGGTCATGATAGGCCAGCTAACTCCATATGTGACATTTTTATTGGATAACTTAGGGCTCCTAAATTTAGCTGAGACCCCATTGGTTTCTTCTACTAACAAGATCCTATGCAATGTTCTTACTTACTAGGACATGGACCAAAACACCTTTTGATTTCCACTAGTGGCAGGGGAGTGGAATTTCACTATGGAGGATTTTTACAGGATCACAAATCTTTTGGTCATATGGAGGGAGATTACAGTATCAACTACTATAGGGGTGTCTCATACCTTAGAGTGAGTCAATTTTTTTGGTGATGCCCAAGTTCCTGAAATTTATGCCAAGTAAGTGGTTATACTAGAAAAAGTTCAAATTTCTCGCATTTCAAACTTTTATAAGGTGATCATTGGCATCTTATTTTCCTGGGTAGTCAATGACAAGGACATGGAAGCTCTTCTCTATTTTTGTAATCCTATCATGAGGGATATTGAGGATCATGGTGGCAAGTTCAGTTGGTCCCAAGATATGTTATCTTGAACCTATAAAGAGTTATACATAATGGTTTCATTGGGTATTCAAGGTTGATGATTTTGTTGTATGGGAGGTTCAGACCATACGCCAAAATAATTTTAATGGGCCCACCTATATATATCATAGAATGTTGTTGGGAGAACATGGCCTCATTTAGAGATACTCCAAGAGAATTTTTTACCTTGACAGATGTGGACCTAATTACAAAGTTGTACTTGATGATGTGGAATTTTTGGGCCAAAAAGGGTGATTCACTAATGAATTGTTCACTCGTAAGGAAATTCAAGGATAAATTAGGCTCTGTTGAGGTTCACCCGGTTAGCAGGGTGCCACAATATATTAGGATGTCACTTGTTGGTGCACTCCGAGATAGAAAAAGTGGTTTTTATTGATGCCAGGGGGGAAGAGACACTCAAATGGGAAAATTAGAGTGGAATCCCTTAACACTAGGTTTCCCCATTGTTTCAGATGTAGGTGGAGTAACATCGGTCTGTAGGAAATTTAGAGGAGAGGTGTTACACTACCAATACCACCACCACCATGGAAGCCACATCCACATGGGCACCAACCAAAAGTAGTAATGCATGGTCAAGGACCAGTGCCTATATAGGTTATGCACCTCGTTGGTCAAGCTAAAGGAGGATATGGATAGGGAGTGGCTAGTGAGGGGAAGGGACCACTTAGAGAGGTTGAGGATAACTATGAGTATACCATTCACAGTAAAGAGACAAAGTAGTGCTTTGTATGTGGATTACTTATAGATCAAGACAAAGAAGAGACAATTGTTACATCATTGCACAAGCAGATCAAACTGCCTATTTAGACTCACAAAAGTCAATGTGCTAGTGATTAGTTACTTTATTACATATAGTGGTAAGCTAATAACAATTATTATTCACCCAAAAATAACCTTTTTTCCAAAAATGCACCATACCATCATGTAGCATTAGAGCATATGTCAAGATGAATATTGGCTGAGAGTAATTTTTGAAGGGTTCAAAACTACTCAATTTACCCCCTTTTGTAACAACATATAATTTTAAGTCTTGATTATTACCTCTAGTCATTGTTACAATTAGATCCTAGATTATCATGCAGATTTTTGGGCAGCATATTAATGTTTTCATTGTCAGATACCATGAGACAAATAATTTTTCTATTGAGAGGGATAAAAAATTACCATTGGAGGCTGAAATCCACACTCTATGAGAGGTGATCCACTCACACTCAAGTACAAAGACATCCTCTTCAAGTACGAGAACATTGACATAGACATAGATAGTGTTATTATCTAAGGTGAGTGGGTCTCACCATAGAAATAGGTCAAGGAGTCCTTGTTGTTCCACAATAGGGTCTCAGAGGTAGTGGACTATGAGTCATCCATATCATTCAGTTGTAGGGTCACATTATTGATCCTAATTGTACTATATATTTTGATACATATTCTACATGGAGGCACCTTTGTGCCTCATTTTTGTATATTTTGATTTTTGAGACCACATTTTCCCATTCAATATGGATGTGATGACCAATTATATAAAATTTCATCCACACACACACATTACACTTTTGATTACATGATGTTATGGGACTCCTTTGACTATGGATTTATGAAGATATATTTTTTGTTGTAAAGATGTATATAATCTAGTGAATAATAAAATGGATTCCCAATTTTGTAATTTTTATACTTATACTTATAAAGATGAAATGGATGAAACATAGATGCATATGCATGTTGACTAGTTATTTTATAGGTGAGATAGAGACTAATAATTTTGTATACATTTATTGTGAAATGGGGAAAAAAATTGGAATATGATCAAAACTAGACCCAGGTATGGTGATCATGGCGTAAGGAGAGGGCAGTAATGTCGAAAAACAAAACAAGCTTAAGAATTTAATTGAATAGTAATCGTGATAGGATTGGGAAAATTTTTAGGGGACAAAAGGATGGTGAGTCAATGGAGACAACTATTGTTAAGCCTTTCAATGGCCAAACGTGACACAACAGGAAATGGGGATCATCACTCTCTTCTTCATTGCTTGCAATTAGCTTTTCTTTGGGATTTTTGGAACTCTAATTATTTCACCATTTCTTTCCTTTTTTTTTAGTACATAGTTTCTTTCTTTTTAATACCCCCAATATCTAGTCTCACGCAACCTGGAATATGCCTAGGATCATTGCCAAAGAGTAAATATGGGCAAGTAAGGATGTTACCCTTAGACATCCATGAAGTTGGATGGCTCATCACCAAAGACCAACATGGGTGAGTAATATGGAAGATCTATCAATGATGAATTCTTATCTTACTATGTATTTTGTTTTTCCTTTTTTTAAGGGTGGAGATAAATATTTCTCCCATGCCCTAGCCCCATGTAATGAGTAAGATATAAGGGCTCATCACTAAATGACAAGGAAAGAAAGAGATGATTCAGAGGATGAAACTATATAATGTTTCATACTCAAAGAGATATATGTAGGGAAGTGTGTCATGAACAATCCTTTAGATACCTACACAAACCAAGATCCTTATGTTTGACTAAGGTTTTCTAAGAAACAAGGGAATTGTAATATTACGTAACCAAAAACTAAAGTTATATTATGGAGATGATTGGAGACATATTAGTAATGCAATAGAAAATTAAGTAAGATACTTGATGGAAGATGAAGAATTGAAAAACATCATGTAGATAAGATAGACTAAATCTTAACTTTAAGCATCTTTATTAGTGTAGACACAACATCATGCACTTCAGTACATTTCTATGTCTTAAAATTAAGCTAGCATTTACATGATTCCTAAGCAAGAAAAATAGTGATTGACAACTATCTTTGGCCTCTTTTCTTTGTCTTTTGTTTTCTATTTGGTCTTACACACCCTTAAACCTAGTCATAACTTTTCTTCTTTATCTTTCATGGTTTCAGACACCAACACCTAGCCAGGACAGAAGTGCTCAGGCGTTGTTATACCCTTTAGGTGCCCCTGACCCTTTCTCACCTTGCTTACTCTTTTGGGGTCTCTTTTATATTTTGGGCATATTTTTCACTTATGGGTTGGCCTTCCAATTGTCAACTACAAAATTCAAACAAGGGAATCATATAAATAGATAGCTATGTGTTCAAAATAAAGGACCAAGCACTGAACATTAGTATTATCACCTAAGATTGCATCTAAAAGGCACCTAAAGCACCTCAAAGCATCCATCTAACATTTACATGATTCCTAAGGAAGAAAACTAGTGATTGATAGTTATCTTTATCCTCTTTTATTTGTATTTTGTTTTCTATTTGGTATTACACACCCTACAACCCAGTCAAAACTTTACTTCTATATCTTTTATGGCTTCAGATACCAGTGCCTAGCCAAGAAAGAAGTTCCCAGGAAATCTTATTTCCTATGGTCACCCCTGACCCTTTCTCACCTTACTCACTCTGTTTGGGTCTTTTTTATCTTTTGGGCATGTTTTTCACTTATGGGTCAGCCTTCTAGTTTTCAATTATGAAATTGAAACAAGGGAATGATATAAATACATAGTTATGTGTTCAAAATAAAGGACCAAGAACTAAGTATTAATATTATCACCTAAGCTTGCATCCAAAAGGAACCTAAAGCATTCATCTAGCATCCATTCAAGGAACAAGGGTTGCATCACTTCTACATACACAAAATATGAAGGGGAAATTCATTCTATTTCCACATAGTATACTATATTATTAGATTCTAGCTACAGCTCACTATCAATTATAACTTGCACAAGGGCATCCTAGGGCATCTTTTCTGCACACACACAAGAACTACATGGAGTCTGAAATGTAGTGCAATGCTCGGTCATAAGTTCACTCTCAGGGTGACCACTAAGGTCAGTATGACTCCCCATATTGCATATTTATTTTTAGACTTGATGTAGTTCATGGGCTTGTGCAAGTGAACTTCTATTTTGTAGGTTACATGTACCTTTGGAATTCATTTTACAATTCTTAAATGATCAATAAGAAGGAACATCAATGACCTTGCGATATAGTAAAAACAAGATTATGACTATTTCTGTAGTCATGGGCTCCCAATAGCATTCTCCAATGCCTAGTCACCCCTGGCCTTCTATGGACACCCATGTCCATCTCTTTCTGTACACTCCATAATTAATTGTGAGTAACAATGACACTCTTCCCAATCTGTTCAAAACTTTTCTTGGTCCAAATAAAGTTCAAATCAAGCATAAATGAACTAAGTCTCCTATCCTTCTTCTTTTTATTAGGTTTGTACATTTTTACATGCTTCATTGCTTATGTCATTTCTGTATTTAATTATTTATACATCATTTATTTCAGTAGTGACTCTGGAATATATAGATTTAATTCAAATTAAATTAAATCAGTTAGGTATTAACATGGTGAAGTGGGACAATACAGAATGTAAATGAAACATGCAAAGGGAAATGTAAAACATAACACTAAACATAGTACCGCTTGAGTTGAAGGGAGTGGATTGATTCACCAAATTATTTACCTTTGAGCATATAAAATTGAAAATCCCTATTATTAAATTCATCCATGACTAATTAATTTCCTAACTAGTTTTTTCAAAACCTAATTCCCTCGCCACTCTTCTTGTCTATCTAACTATCTCAGTGAAGCACAACATCACAAACATGAATACGACACTCATGGATGTTCTTATTTTATCTTCAATACATGTAGGTGGTGCAAGCACTAAGGGGGTGTCCAATTAAGGAAACCATCTAATTTTGTGATGCAAGGGTTATTACTCTTCAATGAACACATATGATCACTTTCACAACCTTGTCAAAACTCAATAAATTATTCTCATTATTGAATTCACTACATAATTGATAAACACACTCTTGAGCACATTTTAATACTCACATACATGTCTCTACACCTTTATTTCATTACAAATATGGAGAAAGAAATAGATACAACAATATTCAACCTGACTGGTGTACAAAATTATCCATGTTTCTTATATGAAGAGTCTTTTTTATGTCTTTACTTCTTTCCCTTATATGTTCCTTTTCCCCATCATCTATTGATGCATATCATGTCTCTTTAGATCCCGAAGGACCTGTTATCCATATTTCACCCCCCAGTAAATATTGGATCAGCCACGACCCCGCATAGAAAGAACCAAAGAAACCGCATTCAAACCTTGCAAACAGGTTGCATAGGGAATATACAATGGAGTGGCAAAGCCTGCAAAAGATTAAATGACCCTACACATGAAGAAAGAGAAGAAATGGCTCTGTCAAGTGAATTTGTGCCTTAAATTCATCAAACAGATTACAGGCGGGCTCGGAAATGAAGTAATAGGGTCGGGGAAGAAGGAGACAATGTCAAAGAAGTCAAATTTTCAAAAGAGAAGGAACGGAGAAGGATTGAAGTCTTCAGGCTCTGAAATGGTCCAGAATGAATCCAAAAATTGACTAAGTATGGAGGAGACAATGGACGCTACCAAGTGTCTTAACAGTGAACCTCCAAAGATTAAATCCAAAGGGGTAGACCCAAACAAGCATCAGGGCTCCACGTGTCCCAGGCCTGAAGCGGAGGTAGAGTTAAAGCATCAAAGTCAAAATGTGGACAATGTGGGCCTCAAAAAAGGACTAAGTATAGAAATGTGAGTGGAAGCCACCATGCATCAGCTTAGCGCATCTCCAAAAGTTAGTCCAAATGTGGAGACCTAAATGAGCACAAGCTTGCCACATAGACAAAGGTCTGAAAAAGTAGAAGGGGCCATTGAAAAGTCTAATAGCCCACGGAGGTTTCCACATGTTGACCCGACGCTCCTCCAGAGGTAAAATCCTAAGCGGGTTTTCAAGTGAAGGCAGAGCCTCCACATGTCCAATTTCAAAAAAGGGACAGAGTCGGGTTGAATAGTCAATGCATTGTGATAGGCCAATGGAAAGTTCTAAGTGTCCAAATAGTGCTAGTTCAAGAGAAGAATTGAAGGGAGGTTTCCAATCAAGTTCCAAGCTACCGTGTGTCTCTGATCAGATATATGACCCCTCCGAGAAAAGGAATCAGGAAAAAAGAATAAGGAAATCAAGAAATTCGTGGAAGAATCCATGTGTCAACCTGACACTCCTTCAAAAACAAAATATAGAGGCTGACCTCAAACATGCGCCAACCATCCATGTGTCTAATTTCAAAAGGGGGCCCATTTTCGAACTGGTTTTCCCACTTTTTTGTACGAACCCGATCTAAATTTTAAATGGGCATATCTTTCAGCTCAGGGCTCAAAATCTAGAAAATCTAACACTATTGGAAATATCTCAGCCTCATCTACACCATAGAGATCTAGAACTTTAAGTTTGGAGAGGTTAGGTGGGATAAAAATGGAAAAAACAATCTTTGGGCTGTTAATGTAGGATCTATTTTTCCTTAACAACCAGATTGGATTCAATCTAATCTATCATTTCCTCCTCCTTCGAGGCACCGAACAAGAAATTGATGTAGTCAAGATAGATTTTAGGGCATATTTTGTAGGAGGGATTAATAGAAATGGTTGAACTTCAGAATATTTTTCCTACTTCTCTCTCTTTCTCCCTTCTGTGTTGAATCTATAAAAGCAGGGTCAAGATTCATTGTAAAGGGTTAGACATCTTTCTATTTTGCAGGCTCCCCTTTTCTTCTAGCAAAGGAATTCGTGGAGTTTTTAGACCTTCCATTAGATTACAACACATTTTCTACCTTCGAGCCATTTGTAATGCATTGTATTGATCTACAAAGAAATAAAACACATTTGTGATTGATTTTAGATCCTTTCTTGTCTCCATTTTTCTCATTCTGCTCTTCCATTACAAACTTGGTTATCTATGTTTGATTACTGTGTGCATTTTTGTTGGTTTTTATCTATCAAAAAAAATAATTCTCATCATTCCTTCGGTGCATCACATTGTAGCTTAGTTTTGATTTCTTGTATTCCTTTTATCCCTGTCTCCTTGGTAAAACTTAGCTTAGGTTTAGGAATAGGTCCTTTACAATTTTTCACACATGCACCTAAACAAAGGAATAGGAACCAACCTTTAATCTGGAGATTTTTCCCATTTGCAAAGTCCAACACTTTTGGGGAAAACTCAATGTTATGCAGATCACACCAAATGACAACTTCGAAACACCAAATCTAAGAGGTCATTTGGGGGTGTTGTGATTTTTCACTAATAGTTTTGGCACGCTGAGTGGGACAAGAAGTTTCCATCTTTATTACAGTAAGTTTGATGCGCTTTTGCTATGATTCTAAATTTTAAGAAGTTTTAAAATTGTGCATCTGGAAACTCCAAAAGGGACAAAGGCCACTAGTTTCAGCTGTATAATCTTTCCAAGTTTATGAGAAGAATACAAACAAGGTCAAGAACCAGAGATGAGGAATAGTTTATACATCTGAATTTGTCTCCAGACAGAAGGAGAAGAGGAAGAAGAGCTCAGAGGTCTCCATCTCCACCAAACAGAGGCTTATCAACACCTCCTCCTAGTAGGTCATTCTTTCAACCAAGAAGGGTGCTCAGGTCGATCAAGATGGCACGACCAAATATGTATGTCAATTTCACTGACAGCAGCCCGCTCGCTCTGAATGCACAAAATCTAGTCCTAGTGACAGCATTAAAGAGCATCCCATATTTCATTGGAGAAAACCAGACTTCTCCTGGTGAACACGTTCAAGACATTACAAATGTTTGCACAATCCATGAGATCACTGAGATGGACATTGTAGTCAATTTTCTATACTTTTCACTCAAGGGTAAAGCCTCATAATGGTTCAGGAGCCTAGAAGCAGGATCTATTCAAACTTGGGACCATCTGTGTAGAGATCTTCATGACCAGTTTGGAGAAAAGGGGGATAACCTATCCTTGTTGGAGAAACTGACAACAATCAAGAGAGCTTCGAATGAGCAATTAACGGATTTCAACCTCAGATTTCAAAGGACTTGGGATAGGATTCCAGTGGCAGTGAAGCCTACAGAAGAAGGTGTGTTCTTATACTTTGTTAGAGCTTTAAATTTTGATATTGCTTTAATAATTCAATCAATGGGAGGCACCACTCTACCTGCGGCCTATAGCCTCCCTATAAGAGCTGAAAAATATTTAATTCAAGTTGATAAGCTTACTCCTAGGCCCTCAATTCCTCTACACCCCGAATTAGGAAACTCAAGTACCAATCAAACACCCACACTAGCTCCTATAACTACTCCTAGGAATCAAAGTTCAGCCGAAGCCTCCACCTTAAAATAAATTCAAGAGGTCATGAAACAACTTCTGAACCTAGAGAATGAGTTAGAAATTATCAAGAGGTAACATGCTCATAGTTCTAGGCCATACAAGCCCCAAGCTCAACATCAGGCTAGACCTCAATATCAGTAAAATAGACCACCAGCTCAAACTATAAATCAAAGTCAAAACAAAGGACAACCTCAAGCTGGTAGACCTTTCAGGTCATATGATCCAAGTACAACCTCAACATCAAGGGCATTGGTTCCTGCACAAAACAACATGGCATAAGAATATGATTGGTGCTTCCCATGCAATCAGCCACATAATCAATCAATGTGCTTCAATGGTGCACTAACTCAGGCCTTGATGGTATAGACTAGTGGTGTGTCACAAGAATTTAGTCTAGAAGAAAACTAGTAGCAAGGAGCTTAGCAAGAGACATCTCCAAGTGAAACTATGATTATCAATTGGCAAGATAAATACTTCTATGGAATGAATCAGTTCCCTTCTCAAAGTGTAGCTGCCAATACACGGTCCAAAAGGAGAAATATTAGAGAAGGAAAATCGCCAAACTTAGGAAAACTTCAACCTTCCATTACTCCACAAGGTTTTGGTACTCCAAATGTAACTCCCAACATGTAGATCCATTCCGAACCACCTTCCAAATCCACTCAGCCACCAGTTGTAACAACCCATGTGCAAGAGAAAAATGTGCCAAGAAATGGGTAGCAAATAGATAACTCATTTAATATCATTAAGAAAATGAAGAAGACCAATGTGAACATTTCACTATGGGAGTCACTAACCATCCTAGGACAGAGGGATCTCTTGTAGACTGCTATGGCCAATTGGTCAAGCTCAAATGAATCCCCCAACCAGCAAGAGAAAGTGCTTACCAATGCAGCTCAACCTGAGAGAAACCATGGAGAACAACGATGTAAGAACTTGAGGCCTCCTCCATTCTATGTTTCATTAATTATTACCGACAAACTGGTGCATAACTGTATAATTGATTCGGGGGCAAGTAGTTCTGTAATGCCGAAGCAAACAGTTGATCTCCTGGGTCTCTAATATAAAGTCATCTATAGAGGGGTAGTGCAATTGGATGGGATAGTAGTGAAAAATTTTGGGGTCATCAAGGATTTAAACCTCACACTACATGCTTGCCCCAATGTGACTATATTACAAAACATATCAGTCATAGAATTGCCACCACATTTTGCATTATGTTTGTCTAGAGACTTCACTGCCAAAATTAGAGACTATTTCTCTACTGATTGGTCACATATACTTTTTATAACAAGGTATGGGGCCAAGGCCACAATCAGATCTAATCCCATTGGTGATTACCATATTGAGTCTTATATGCCTAGCCCAATCAATGCCAATATTTCATCTTTTGACCAGGAGGACCTCCTAAGCAATTGTGAAGCTAATACTAAGCTGGGGTGTATCCCAGACTTGATTCTTGAAGAATGGGCCAACAAAAGACATGATTTTGACCCCTATAAGGAGATGGAAGAAGCCAAGCTAGGAATCTACTGTTTGCATGAGGAGAATCATCCTCTTCACGACATCATTAAGCCAGAACACAAAGATAACAATGAAGTATGGCAATTGTTTTTTAATGGCTCAAGGAGTAGACAAGGAGTTGGAGGTGGTGTAATGTTGGTTTCACCACAAGGAATCAAGTATTGTTCAGGCTTCAAATTTCAGTTTTCCTGCTCAAATAACATTGCCGATTATGAGGCTTTGGTCCAGGGTCTTCATTGGGCAAGGAAACGAGGAATCAAGAACTTGCAAGTTTTTGGTGACAATGAACTAGTTGTCAATCAAGTCAGATGACTTAATGCTGTCAAAAATGACCTACTCAAAGGCTATAAGAATAGGGTATGGGATCTCATGGAGTATTTCAAAGCCTTCAACATTGTGTCCATACCCCAGAAGGAGAATGAAGCTATTGATAGGCTTGTAGAAGTTGGAGCAACATTTGATGTGGTTGACAGCATCAAAATAGATAAAGGATAGCCACATATCCATGTCGTTATGAGGTCAAAAGTGCCAGATAACAACACATACTGGCAGGTGTTTGATAATGATCAGCAGATCATCAATTTCTTACAAGAGGAAGCTAAATTCTCAGTGAATAATCAAGATATATCAGAGCAGTAATATGGAGATCAAGTAGTGCAGCTACAAACAAACAAGCTTCCTAAAGGTTTGGTGACATTGGAATCTATATTCAATCCTAATAATCAGTTTCAAAAAGAGAAGGATAATATATAGATCAAAGGATAAGATTCAGAGTCAATCTGAGTTGGAGAAGGAAAAACACTTCAAATCAGAAAAGTGGCCATCGAGAAAGAAAGGTATGAATTCATGTAGCTTTTCCAAGAGTTTCCAGATGTATTTTCTTGGAGATATAAAGACCGAAGAGGGTTAAATCCGAAGCTAGCACAACACACAATCGAAATAGATCCATATGCTACGCCCATTAGGAAAAATTAGAGACCAGTCAATCCACATATTGAGCCTCTGATGAATAAAGAGCTAAACAAGATGATAGAGGTAAGTATTATATTTCCAATCAAACACTCAAGCTAGGTTGTAAACTTGGTCCTAGTCAGGAAGAAGAATGGAGAGATTAGGTTATGTGTAGACTTCCGAGACTTGAACAGAGCATCACTGAAGGACCACTACCCACTCCCCTCAATGGAGCATATTTTTCAAGTGGTGTTTGGATTAGAGAGACTCTTTCTCCTAGATGGCTACTCAAGGTACAACCAGATAATGGTGAAAGAAGATGATCAATTCAAAACAACTTTCACCACCAAATGGGGCACCTATGCCTATAGAAAAATGCCATTTTAATCGTCTAATTCTGGAGCCACTTTCCATAGGGCAATGGATATGGCATTAAAAGGGCTGATCAACAAAATAGTATTGATCTATCTAGATGACATTACTGTGTTCTCCAAAAATGTAGCAGAGCACCTTTTTCACCTAAGACATGTGTTTCAAAGGTGTAGGAGATTTGGGGTATCAGTGAACCCTAAGAAATGTATATTCTTGGCCTACGAGGGTAGGCTTCTAGGCCATATTGTGTCAAAGGAAGGTTTGGAAACTGACCTAGAGAGAGTTGAATCAATAAGAGCATTATCATTGTCAGGCCATAATAAGGCTCTTCAAAGCTTCTTAGGAAAGATCAACTTTGTCCACATGTTTGTACCAAACTTTTCCACCCTTGTCAAGTCAATAACATTGATTTTGAAAAAAAATTTGGCATTTAGGTGGATAGCTGAAGGAAGAGAAAGTTTTAAGGCCATCAAGGAAGATATATCACAAGCCCCAAATCTCATGAATCCATATTTTTCTAAAGACTTCATACTATATGCCTTTGGTGGCAGTGACACAATTTTTGCAATCTTAGTACAACAGAGCAAAGAGGGTATAGAGAAGCCCATTTCCTACTTCATCTAAGGTCTAGAAGATTATGAAGTGAGGCACTCCTTCATCGAGAAGCATTTCCTTGCAGTAATCAGAGGGTTAAATAAGTTTAAGCATCTGGTTTCACACAATAAAATACAATTGTTAGTCTCCCATGCAGGAGTTAAATACTTCCTTCTCAGCAAGGATCTGAATGAAAAATCTATAGGATGGATCACTCATGTCATGGAATACGACATTGATATCAAGGTCACTTAGTTGGTCTGTGGAAAGGAATTGTGTGAACGATTGGCCTCAAGTCAACAAGATGAAGCAAACAGTGAAAAAGAAATTGCTTTTGTCCTACAGAATAGTCAAGAGGGAGAAAATGATGATGTGTCCACTCCTTGTTGGACTCAGAACATTATGCAGTTCCTACAAATAGGTCTATGCCCTCCAGAAATGAGTAAAACAAAAAGGATACACTTCAGACTACAATCCATCCCATATGTGCTTATTGATGGTATCTTGTTCAAAAGGGACATCAATGGCATTCTGTTAAAATGCATTGGGACAAATCAGATTGAGAGAGTGTTACAGGAGTTCCATGTTGGAGCAGATGGAGGCCATTTTTCTACACAGGTGATAGCACTCAAGATCATGAAGGTGGGTTATTATTGGCCCAGGGTGTTTACTGACTACTATACATGGATCAAGAAGTGCAAGAATTGTGTGTTCTTCAGAGGCAAAGAAAAGCTAACAGCCCTTCCATTACACCCAATCTCAGTTGACCTTCCATTCATGCAATGAGGATTTGACTTCATTGGGGTCATCAATCCAAATTCAAACTAAGGCCACAAATGGATTATGACAGCAACATATTATTTCACCAAGTGGACCGAGGCAGTGGCACTCAAAGAAGATAATGAGTCTAGCATCCTAGATTTCTATGAAGGGATAGTGACCAGATTTGGAGTGCCAACCACCATTATATTAGAAAATGCATTAGCATTCGTAGGTTCCAAAGTCATAGAATGGGCTGTTAGGAATGGGATTTACTTGACCACTTCATCAAACTATTACCCTCAAGGTAATGGCCAAGTTGAGTCCACAAACAAGAACCTGTTAAGGATTATGAGAAGAAATTTTGATGAAAATAAGAGAAATTGGCACACAAAACTCAAATTAGCCTTATGGGATGATAGGAAAACACCCAAGAGGTCTACAGGAAGCTCTCCATTTAAACTTGTCTATGGGAAAGAGTCAGTGTTACCTATATCACTTGAGTTGCCAGCATTAGAACTCATGAAGCAGCTGGAGATGTCTAAGTTTGAGCCAATGGAGGCTAGGCATGCAGAACTGATGGAATTGGAAGAAACCAGAGAGCATTCACTTCAAGTAATGGAGAAGGGTCAAGTCTGAATCAAGAGATGCTTTGATAAGAAATCAAAAACAAGGAATTTTCAAGAAGGAGACCTAGTTTTGAATTGGGATGCAGATCGGGCAAAACTAGGAAGACATTCCAAGTTTGATGTCATTTGGAGTGGTCCCTACATGGTCACAAGATGTAAAAGTAGCAATTCTTTCCAATTTTCTACATTGGATGGTGAAGAGCTATAGATTCCAATAAATGGAATCTATCTTAAACATTGCTACTAGAAGGAAAATTCTCACCTTGTACATACTAGTATAATTTCTCTTTCCTCTAAGTGCTTGTGCACATTGCCTTGTTATAGTTTAGGTTTCTTTTTTCCTAAGTGTTTTACACGCTCTACATGTTCTACTTGGAGCATGTATGATTTCAAACTTTGTACATAGTTGTGTGGTGCTATTTTTTTGCTCTTGCATAGTCCATTCAGGGATAGATGAAAGCCCCGGGTTAAAGCAATTTTCTACTCTCATAAACCATTATTTCGAGATTTCTTATGAAAATTGAGAGTTTAAATGGTCAGGCTCATGGATCAGAGGAAGGATCAGTATCAGACTGTCATTCTCAACTCCATGCCGAATGGATATAACAAGGAAATTGGTCTTTTCATCTAGTAGGCAGATACCCCTACGAGTCACCAAATTGTTATCCATATTTCACCCCCCAGCAAAATATTTGATCAGCCACAACCCCGCACAGAAATAACTAGAGAAACAACATTAAAACCTTGCAAACAGGTTGTAGAGGGACTCTACAATGGAGTGGTGGAGCCTACGAAAGATTAAATGACCATACGCATGAAGAAAGAGAAGAAACAACTCTATCGAGCGAATCTGTGCATTAAATTCATCAAACAGATTATAGACAGGCTCAGAAATGAAGCAGCAGGGTTGAGGAAGAAGGATACAATGTCAAAGAAGCCAGAATTTCAAAAGAGAAGGAACTACAAAGGTTTTAAGTCTTCGGGATCTGAAATGGTTCAGAATAGTCCAAAAATCGACTAAGTATGGAGGAGATAGCGGACGCTGCCAAGTGTCTTAATGATGCACCTCCAAAGATTAAATCCAAAGGGGCAGACAAAAATGAAAACTAGGGCTCCATGTGTCCCAGGCCCGAAGTGAAGGAAGAATCAAAGCATCAAATTCAAAAGGCAGACAAAGCGGGCCACAAAAAAGGGCTAAGTATAGGAATGTTATCAGAAGCTATCACGCATCATCTTGGCACATCTCCAAAAGTTAGTCCAAAGGTAGAGACCCAAATGAGTGTGATCTTTCCTCCTAGACCAATATGCAAAAAGGTAGGAGGGGCCGTTGAAAAGTATAACAGGCCACGGAGGTTTCCACGTGTCGACCCAACACTCCTCCAGAGATAAAATCCTAAGTGGGTTTTTAAGTGAGCGCAGAGCCTCCACACATCTAATTTCAAAAAAGGGAGTGTTAGGTTGAATAGTAAATGCATTGTGATAGGCTAGCGGAGAGTTCCAAGTGTCCAAATAGCGCTAGTTCAAGATCATAATTGAAGGGAGGTTTCCAAGCAAGCACCAGGCTGCCGCATGTCCCTGATCAGATATATGACCGCGCTGAACAAAGGACCTAGGCAAAAAGAATAAGGAAATCAATAAGTTCATGGAAGAAGCCACATGTCAACCCGACACTCCTTTAAAAACAAAATACAGAGGCTGCCTTCAGATATGCGCCAGCCCTCCACATGTACAATTTCAAAAGGGGGCCTATTTTCAAACTGGTTTTCCTGCTTTTTTGTATGTACCCGATCTAAATTTCAAATGGGCATATCTTTCGACTCAGGGCTAGAAATCCAGCAAATATGACACTGTTGGAAATACCTTGGCCTCATCTACACCATGGAGATCTAAAAATTTAAGTTTGGAGAGGTTAGGTGGGAGAAAATTTGAGAAAATAGTCTTTGGGCTGTTAATGTAGGATCTATTTTGCCTCAACAACCAGATCGGATTCTATCGAATATGTCGTTTCCTCCTCCTTCAAGGCTTCGAATAAGAAATTGATGCAGTCAAGAAAAATTTTGGGGCAGATTTTGTAGGAAGCATTAATAGCAGTGGTTGAACTTTGGACTGTTTTTCCCGCTTCTCTCTCTTTCTCCCTTCTATGTTGAATCTATAAAAGTAGGGTCGGGACTCGTTGTAAAGGGTTGGACATATTTCTGTTTTGCAAGCTCCCCTTTTCTTCTAGAAAAGTAATTCATGGAGTTTTCAAACCTTCCATTAGATTGCAACACATTTTCTACCTTCAGGTTGTTTGTAAGCCATGGTATCAATCTGCAGAGCAATAAAACATGTTTTTTATTGATTTTAGATCCTTTCTTGTCTCCATTTCTATCATTCTGGTCTTCCATTAAAAATTTGGTTATCTTTGCTTGATTACTGTGTACATTTTTGTTGGTTTGTGTCTATCAGCAAAACTAATGTTCATCGTTCCTTCAGTGCATCACCTTGTAGCTTAGTTTTGATTTCTTGTATTCCTTTTACCCCTATCTCCTTGGTAAAACTTAGATTAGGTTTAATAATAGGTCCTTTACAAGTTTTCACGCATGCACCTAAACAAAGGAACAGGAACCATCCTTTAATCTGGAGAGTTTTCCCATTTGTAAAGTCCCACACTTTTGGGGAAAACTCAATGTTATGCGGATGACACCAAATGACAAGTTCAAAACACAAAATTTTAGAGGTCATTTGGGGGTGCTGTGATTTTTCACTAATAGGACCCAAAATATGCTTCACATATGACTGATCATCTCAAGAATCTATTACTTTACCTTTGTTAATGATTACATGTGGTTAGTTAATGAAAGTTCAACATTTATTGGGTAAAACATCAACATGTGACACCAGTTCCACATTGCTTTAGAAAACCACCAAAACTAAAGTTTTAGAACATTATTTTTGAAAATATTTCTTTGCAAGGATGCCTCATAGGCCCCATTTCACCATTTCATGCCAAAACACATATAAAAACAAATAAAATAAAAAACAATCATCACTTTAATTTTTGTGATGTAAGATTACTTGTTTGACATGGTATTCCTGCATTAAACATCTATGATAAATAAAATGTCCATGAACACCTTCTTATGATCCCATTGTGATATCTTCAATATTTTTACCATATTTGGCAACTTTTGATACACTCATACAAGTAGTGTCTTCAACTGCTTCATCCTTCAACTTAAACAAGTACTTGTAGTACTCATTTCCTCTTGTCTTCTTGTCAATTTAAATGTCCAAAATGACCTCCATCTCCTCTCTATCTACCCTAAGAATATGCTCTATCCAACCCAAAACTCAATAATTCATGCTTTCACTTAGTTTTCCATCAACATATGGGTAAAAATATACAACAATGATGATAGGAAAAATTCTTACTCCATCTAGTAACTCTATCTCATTAGCTTTGGCTAAAAAATTCCTCAAAATCTTACAAGGTCTGATCTTCTTCCACTTCATCTTGTTGTAGTATCCCTTAGGAAACCTCTCCTTGAATAAATGTGTCAACACCAAATCTCAGACTTCAAAATTCAACTCTCCCCTTTTCATTGTCGCATGTTTCTTGTATTTTCAAACACTCTTAAATTTGTATCTTCACTTGATAATGCACATGATGCATAGTTTGAGAAAACTCCTCACCTTCTACACTTATTATACTCATCTCAATTATACTTATCAACTCGTAAAAACATCTTAGGATATTCTTGTGCATAATTTGAAAAGCACTCATACCTTTACTTCAATTGATTCATTTTAAGTAAACTCATCTTGTGCCAATACTAGATCCCACTATTTGGTTGTGTCACTAACTAGAAACCTTAGAAAATTACCAATATTGAGGTTCACTAACTCCATTTTCCCATTTTTTCTAGGTTGATAAGCTGAAATATATTCTAATCTTGTGCCCAACTTCTTTCATAGCATCCTTTGAAAGTTCCCAGCAAACTTTGTATCTCTATATGATATAATATTCCTTAGCAACCCATGCAAGTGTATAACTTATTAAAAGAATAAATTTACAATTCATGTGGCATCAATAGTCTTCTTACATTTTAATAAGTGATTCATCTTAGAAAAAAAATCCAAAACAATAAATATGGAATCGTTACCTTACTATTTTCTTGGTTGTCCAAGAACAAAGTCCATGCTCAATGCATCCCACATTCTATCTAGAATAATTAATGGCTGATATAAAGCAATATTTTGAATTTTTCCCTTATCATGTTGGAAACATTTACAAATTTGAACAAAAAAATTCACATCCACCATCATTAGTGGCCAATAGTACTTATCACTCAGTTGGGTTAAAGTATTATCTAGTCCAAAATGACTACCTATAACTCCACTATGGTTCCCTTTAAAAATATTCTCTCTCTAGGAACCTTGAGGTATGCATAACATGTTTCCTTTGAACAAAAACCTATCTTGAATCATGTACTCCATCCATGGATTTCTATCCATTTCTATTGGGTTCATTCATGTTGCCCATACATCTCAAAAATTTAAATCTTCAACATGCAACTCTCTCATTGAATCAAACCCAATGACTTCCTTATTGAGCTCATTCACAACAAGATCTCGCTTACTCAAGGCATCTAAAACTCAATTTGACTTGCCACTTTTATGCTTCAACAAAAAAAAAAAATTTAATAAATTATACGTGTTTCATATGCCTTTGGTTGAATTTACCTTGGTTTTTAATGAATTATACGTTTGATTTCCTATGTAAAAAAATTCTTTTGGTAACAATTAATGTTACCACTTATTGAGATCTTATATCATTACATAAAAATATTGATCATAGACTGAGTACTTATTTTTACTTCATTTAATTTCTCAGTGAAGTAGGAAATGGGATTATCCTCTTAGCTTAATAGTGCTCCTATGGTTTCCCCAATGACATCGCAATCAACCTGAAATAGTTTACCAAATTTTGGCAAGGCTAATATTGGTTGTTCCATCACCTTCTTCTTTAAAAATTGAAATATACTATATATTGAATAAATCCACTAAAATTCCTTTTATCTCCCTTCATAGTTTATGTGATAGGTGTTGGTACTCATTTTGAACCAGTATCTACAATTGGAGTGAATTTTCCAAGATTTTCCCTTATCCTTGAGACTCTGCTTCACATAGATTTAGTAACATCAAAAATTAATGTTATCCAAAATTAACCCCTAACATAATTTTGAACAAATATTTTTGGCTATTATGCTTTAATAAAGTCGTGATACACTAAGCTAGTCATTTGCGGAGTGCAGAACCTAGTGTTCTGCGGGTTTTCCCTCATCCGCGAAAGAACAGGATTCATCTTGAGATAGTTGAGATTCTTGTATGATTAGCCATCATGGAATCAATTCAGTCTCATAAGCTAAAGTAAGTTAGGGTACCATGGGTTTCAATCCCACGAGATATTTGAAAATCAGCTAAGAATAGAATTGACGAAATAAGCAAAGTCAATGGATAATGCTTTAAGTAAAATAGGTCGACTAGTGAAGGATCTAATAGTGCATGATGACCTTTTTTGAATGATTGAAGCATGCGGATATGTAACAAAGTAGTGGAACATTGATTCAATGTTCCATGGGTGTTTCAAAGGTTATTGTTCCATGGAATTCAAAATTCATGGGATACTCAAGAATCTACCAACTAACAAAATGTTGTGGGATGTTTAAAACATTCAAATATTTCAAAAGGCCCACAAAGAAGAAATAACCCATGAAACAAGTGATGGAGTATTTACTCATGTAACTCTCATTGCTAGAAACCAAATCATGTAATATTGATCTTATTGGAAAGGTCTTCTTAATGGCTATATTCTAGGGCCAACAACTTCAGAAATAGATGCAGTATTAATGACTAAAATCCCACAAATAATTTAAAGCATGATGTTATAATAGCCACAAGGATCCTTATCCAAAAGATTGATAAGAATAAGGAAACCAAGAAACAATTAAGAGAGAAGGTTGATGTTATATCAACCTATGTGTAAAAACTTTTGCAACCTCTTGTTGAAGGACAAGAAATTTCCACTACTATAACTCTGGAGGTCCTAGAAACAACTGATGAATCAAAAGAAATAATCAATGTTACAACAAAGTGGAAAGAATAATTGACCAAGAAAGGCACAAAATCCATAAGGAACACTTAGGAGTGCAACAAGCAACTCTCAAAGAAGATAAATGAAGCAAATGATCAAATGAAAACTAAGGGAATCAAGCAGAGATGCATCAATTAAAGTGGACTCAACATAAGAATTTTGTAAGAAATTTGTAACATGTGTATATGCTAAGTAAAAAAAGGGGATTCTATAGAGGCCCCTACCCTTGAAATTTATATAAATTTTTTGGTATACATATACAAAAAGGGTTTTTTGCAACTAGATACATTGTCAATATATGACTACAAACTCATTTTAAAAGACAGGGAGATGAGATAACATATTTTTCTTCCTAAAATAAAACTCCTTGCGATCTTCAGCACCATAAACATATTATATATATCCTACTAATCCACAATACATACCCTTCTCCATAAGTTTTTTTTTTTTTCCCTTGGGCCTTCCAAACTATCAATCAATTAAAAAAAATTCCCATAAGAAGAGGCCCATTGAAGAAGGTTAAGCCCTCTTATGAGGTATGCCTTGGTACCCCAACGAGTAGCAGTTTTGGAGGTTATGGATGTCCCATGTACATCAATTAGCTTAGCAGGTACTGGTTTGGATACACTAGTTAGATCAGCAGGGGTTTTTCTTCATTTCTTTATAGGAGGCATAGATGTCATGAGAACTTCTTTAGAAGGGGAATTTTCATTGGCTCTCTCAAGAATGGTAATTATCTTCTCCATCTCAGCAAGTCAGTGAGGCAATAAATCTACATCCTTATGAGACTCATTAACATATGGTGTAGCTCTAAATGTTAGAATCTTACACTCCATTAGTTCTAGATTGAATAAAGTAGGCGACATGGCTATGGATTTTTCAGTAATAGTGGGCCTACATTATAGCCAGAAATGCTTCAACTTATCATGTTAAATGTATACTTTAGGGGAAAAAATATGATGAAACAAAATTTGAAACATGGAAAAGAAGGGGGTCATCCTTATGATCCTCCACATCAGGGCTAACCACACAATCTGAGGAGTTAGAGGTCCAGATGTCCTAGATTGATCTTGAATTGTGAACATCATTCTGATAAAATCCTCATTCGGGATTGAGATATTTAAAATAGACTGCAAGAATTCTAAAGAAATTTCAGACATTTTTTCCCTAGCCCTAGTGTTGACATTACTTAAAATGACTAACACTAAATAATTCATAGAATGGATTTAATTTGATATTGGGAAAAACTTGTAAATATATGAGAAAAATTTGGGATTTTATAGAGTGATGGAGCATGGAAAATCTTGTGCAAAACGTCTTATTTAGATCAATTATAAAATCAGTACGAATTTTTGGCACAAACCAAAAAAGGGAAAAGTTGGGTGATGTTTATTAAAAAAATGGTATTCTGTTTCGAATGAAATTTCACACAAAGGAAATAAGTTGTTCAAATAAAAGTGTCACATTCATCCAATTCCCAATAATTTCTTTCCAAAAAAGGCAAGTAAAAAGGTTATTCCAAATTTAAAATAGTTTGTAATTACACATAGGCACAAATGTGAAAAATCATAAAAGGACAAGGGAATTTGATAACGCAAAAAGGTAATATTCCATGTATGTTCACATATGTAACTACAAAATAGAATTAAGTTGATGGATAATAAAAGAATCTTTACAATTGAAATATATTTTCCTTCATTTTTTGCAAAGATAGAGTTCATTGTCGTGCTTTCTATGATTGCTCGCATATGCTTTTGGGGGGAAAATCATAGTGGTTTCATTTCAGTTTTTTTATAAATATGAGGGGTTTTCCTCATATGAAAGGGGGGATATTTTTTATTTAATAATTTGAAAAAGGATTACTGCAACTATGTACTTTCTTGTTTTTCTTTAATAGAGAGCATATGAACTTTGAGCTCTATACTCCTTGTGCCAAAGTGGTTGCATTGTACAACCATTGGTAAATATTGAAGATATTTAATCCATGTCCCCTTATCAAGGAATTGAGAATTCAAATGAAATATACTTGTCTATGATTTCCATTATGTGCTTTGGTATCCTCTATGTTGAATAAAGATTAATAAATCATAACTTCTGTTGTAATCTCTATCTTCATTGCATTTATATAATACACTAGATTTTCCCTTGGTTGTTCCATTTTTGGTCATAAAATCAATATTGTCTTGTACCATTACTCTTCAATATTTGATATGGTTATAAAATCCTTACTACAACCATCTTATTGAGTGATTTTTGTCATCCTTAGAGTGTTTTTTTAGCGTATGAAAGTAAAAGCAAGGAAGATTTTGTTAGAAATTTTGCATGATCTTTTGTGTTGAGTGTTTTGAAGATTTTGTTGGAAATATTTTTGTTCATTTGGTATCAATGAATGCAAATATTAATTATAAGTTTTTGTTACTTAATTTCCATTTCACTACGTTTCCATAAAAGTATGCTTCCTGGGTACTTACTAATACATTATTTCAGAAAATTTACTATCATTTATTCCCCTTTTTTTCAATTAAAAAACCTATCTCACCATCCTACCATTTCTACCGCATTTATAAGATTCAACCTACCATATTTGTGTTCTAATCCAGGAATCCTTAAAAAATGTGCTACACTTGAACTCTTATGTAATGATGCACAAGAACCAAGTTCCATTATCTTTAGTAACTTGTGTCTGAGGCACTGAGTATATTTAATACTCTTGTGAACTCTTATGAGTAGATGTGGCTTCCATGGCCATATTCAACCCAGATCGACCCATCACTTACAAATCAAGAAGAACACGCTGTATAATTTTCTTCTTCCATTTAGGTTACATCAAGGGTCCTCTCAGCCTAGTTCAAGAAAGGCCAAAAGAAACAGGATCAGGCCATCCCCTTTGTACATGCCTCCTGATCATCCTAAAAACTTGGTTTAAAAGAGAATTTCAAATACATCCCCAACCACAAATGACATATTCATTACATCTAACATACTCTAATCCACCCCACCATGACCAAGTGTTGTTAGGTCCCGTGGGGGCTGTAAAATTGGGAGCCAACACACTTTTGGTGCCATTTTCGAGGACTCTTTACTCTGGATTAGGATCAGTATGATTTAAATTTGAAGAAATTGGTTGAATACCTACAAAGTAAGGATTAATCCAGTGTGATGTTTGTGGTCTTCCAAATATAAGCAATATTTTTTGTAATCATTTTTTATAACAAAGTTGGAAGTAAGTTGGGATTAAGAAATGATCTAGTGGTGGCTCCACCTTTGAAATAAGAATTTGGGTTAGAACATTATTATTTAAACCTTATACACCTTGTTGATTGACTCTCCATTTTGTAAAACTGGAAGGATGAAGTTCCTTTTTCATATCTAACCCCGAAAGACAATTACTCCCATAAATATAAAGTGCATGGTTTATAAGGAGGTAAGTTTGGAAACTTGTAGAAGGTCAAATTTTGAAAGATAAAAGTGTTCAAACCCCTAATTTTAATCCTTCTTTCATATATTAGTTCTTGAATATTTCTAATAGTTATGAATAAAACATCCCTCAAGCCCATTTTCATTCCTTATTTAGACAGGTTTCAGCCCTTAATATTGATAGAGATATCCTTAGCTTCCACATCTTTTCACACGAGAGAATAGAATTTTCAGTGAAACTGAATCCCATAAAGTCTTCCATTGTTTGGATTATACCCCTTTACCCCAAAGACCTCATATTCCCAATAGATTCAATACTCTTTTTGAAAATCCACCACCAGATAATATGGATCTCCCTCTTCCTCAATCTCCTTTTGTAGTCACTACATATTGACCAATAAATTTCAATGGCATGGTGGGTTATCCTAATAGGTTTCCTCAGTTTTAAGGGATTAATACTATTAGTGGGGACCAACATCTCAAATTATTCTAAAATCTCATAGATGATTATGAGGTTGAGTTTTAGGATGTTTGTGTCATTTATTAATACACACACTAGAAGAAGAAGCCAGAGAATGGTACAATTCACTACCTACAATATCAATAGACTCTGGGTGAGAAATGAAAAATGATTTTAAAATACAATATGGTGATAGTTTTTACACTAGGTTTATTCTATCTTAATTTTAGAACATTAAGAATAACCCCAATGAGTGTTTACATGATTTTAATACAAGGTTCAATAAAAATCTGACTAGGTTTCCTAATAACATAAGTCCTAGTGATGAATCTTTCCTAATTAAATAGTCTAATGCTTTTGACAAAAAGGCAGCTTACTATTTGAGGGATAAGGCCCCTTAGACTTTAAGGAAATCCTTCTCTATGGCTATTCAAATATATAATAACATCAAAGTATTTGGGAATCCTGTAAAGAGAGAACGTGTCAAGTTGGTCAATCCAGAAAAACCTCAAGCAAGTAAGTTTGTGGATTTAGAAGAAGTAGTCAAAACCTTAGCTAGATCAGTCAAGGAAATTTCATACAAACTTGCTAGAGGAGAAAATGGATTGAATCCAAGCCCTCGGGCTCAACATCAAGACCCCATGAACAATATATTTGGGAACCATCCCAAAGGAGATCACCAGGTTGAGGACTGGGGAAAAGTGCCCATGGATTCATGAAAAAAATAACAAGCCTTTAGGGATAACAAGATAGTCCCAGATCCATTGATGGAAAGAGTTTCTATGATAGAGGAGGATCATTCCATTGATTGGTGTGATAAATGAGTTATGCCTCATGCTCCTTACAACCAGCCTATTGAAGATGAAGACAATGAAGATGATTTTGGTTATGTATGTATGCTTGAATGTCAAAAGAAACCTATGTAAGGGGAAAATTTTACTGATCTCATTTGTGTCATAATTGTGGAGGAATTTTGGGGCTACACTAATTAGGTATTTTCCTTCCCCTCTAAATCAAAAGCCGATACTGATGTGGCTCAATATTTTAAATTTCTGAGACATGATTTTGAATATTTAAGAGTATTAATGATTAAAAAATATGATGGTGAAATTCCTTCATAAGAGGATATGAATCAGTTAATAAATGTTTTTGTTGCTCAAGAAAAGGAATATAATTTGCATACCATAAAAATCAAGGGGCCTACCCCAGCTTCCAAGGCCAAGATGCTTATCTTGACCAATATCCCAAAAGATACTTATAATAAAAGTATACCAGATGGAGGCCCTGTCATTACTCAAAAGATAAGTACTTCTTCCCTAACCCAGGTAATAAAAGACAATATTCCATCAGAAAAGGTAGACACTCTTTCCACCAATACACTCTTTCCCAGATATACCACATGTGATATGGCCCAAATCTTGAGCCAAATAAAGATAATTGTCTCCATTGTAGAATTTTTTAGGATTCCAAAACATAGAAGAAGGGAATTTGAATATTTGGGGTTAAAGGAGGATATAGTTATTAAAGCAAGAACTACTAGTAATAGGGTGAATCCTCCTACTATTTTTGAAGTTGAATCAAGGAAGATCAAGAAATTGTTGACGTACCTCTAGAATTATAACTAGGAACTTCCCTAGTTGAATCACAATTAGATGTGGATACTTTATTTACCACTCTTATGTCAATGGAAGGCTACTCCACAATTGCATATTTGATTCAAGGGCTTCCTATAACAACATGTCATTGGAAGTCATAAATGAGTTGGACATCAAGATAAAAACTTATTTTGGAAATTTTTTTCTATGGATTCTAGGGATGTTCCTATGATTAGGTATGTCAAAGGTTTTATAGTACAACTTGGTGTTTGCACTGGTAAGTATCTGATTATGACTATTGTTATGGTTTACTCTTCTACCAAATAGGGCATTTTATTATCAAGGAAATGGGTATCCAATGTAAGGGGAGTGTTCAAATGGATATTTAATTTTCTTCCATACCACTAGAAGGAAAAATATTAAAATTTCACAAGGAAGACAAGATTATGCACCTCATAGAAGAACCCCTAAATGCTTCTTATGAAATATTGTTTGTTGATACATAATTGGGGAATTTTGTAGGATGTGATGATTTTCAATATCATTGTGTAGACATGAATGCACATATTGAAGATATAAATTTTCCATAGACTATGAATTTTGATAGAGCATGCTCTAGTGTTGGAAATGGGGCCGGAGTAGTCTTGAATTCCCCAAACATGGTTCTTTCAGTTTTTCCTTCAAGTTAAAATTTAATTGCACAAACAATATTTTTGAGTATTAAGGTTTGAGATTTTATTAGAGGCATGAAATTAATAATATAATTTTCAATATTGATTATGAGCTAGTTGCGAAATAGGTAAGAAAAATTTATGCAACAAAAAACCAGAGGTTGAGACAGTATAAGCATGTAGTGTGGTATCTCATTGAATTATTTGATTCTTTCGATATCCTATACCATGAGAGAAGTTAGAATATAGAAAATGACAAGTTTGTTTTCCTAGATCCTCAATATGACAATGAAAATTTTTCTCCATATTACAATAATGAAGTAGAAGTTTTGGTTATGCCTTCAATCCCTGAGAACATTCAACATTAGCAGGTATTTGAAGATGATGCTCAGACTCATAGGTTTTTAATTTGCATATATGAGTTCACTAATAAACTCATTGACCTCAAACCTATGGTGGTGTTGACTAAAGGAAACAAAACCCTCTTTGGGAAGGATATAATTCAGTTGAAAAAAAAAACACTATCCCTAGGGGACTTGTTAGCCTTGAGTCTAATTTTGGCAGCGCGGAAAGAGTTATGAGAAAACTTCCCCATCCACCTAGAGATGTTATGGAATGTAACTTAAGAATTTTTCATAATCCAAGAAATTTTTGGTTAAGGAGCAACATGAATAGAGAAGAAAGACAAGTTTATACCAAATTATTGAGAAATTATCAATATTATCTTATATGGTCTTATTCTAAGCTAAAATATTATAGGGAGGATTTTTTCTAGCATAAAATACCTTAAGAACCTCATACTAAGCCATTTAGGAAAAAGAAAAAACTTATTAACTCTATATTTTCTACTAAAATTCAATAAGAGCTAACAAAATTGAAATATGGTGGGATAATCCAACCCAATAGGTACTCCTCATAGGTAGCCAACCTAGTGCTAGTTAGAAAAAAGAATGGGTATATTATGCTCTGTGTGGATTTCAGAAATTTGAATAAGGCATCACTCAATGATAATTACCCATTGCCTAACATGGATAATCTTTTTTAAAATATGACTGGATCTGAGTTATTATGTACATTATATGGATTCTCATGTTACAATCAGGTAGTGGTGAAAAAATTAGAATAATAGAAACCCGCTTTCATCACTTCTTGGGGCACATATGACTTTATTAGAATTCCTTTGGGGATAATGAATACAAGAGTAACTTTTTAAAGAGGCATGGACATGGCATTATCTAGTTTTATTAATAATTTCATTGCAATTTATCCAAATGAAGAGGTTAATAGCCTAACATCAACATCTTGTTTAACAACCTTGAGAATGGTACAAACATTAGAAATGCCATGTATGTGGTCAGTTGGATTAGTATGGTTTTCTGCAGTGAATAATGGAATACACTCAAGTGCATACGCAGTAATAGGGTTTTGAGAATTAAGAGCAAGGGGACTACTACTAGAAAAATTAACAAATCCATGATTTTCTTGATTTTATTGTGTTACCATTCTGATAGGTCTCAAAACTGCAACAGGTTACAAGGAAGGCCAATCAGGAGGTGGTGTATAAATTACACAACATGTTGGAGATGGCGATACGTGTGTGGTTTCTCTGTTACATGTTCTTCATGGATAAATTTGGAGGTATGTAAAGGAATCTTCAATTGTTGCACTTTATCTTGTATGTATTCTTCTCATAAGAAACGAACTACTGAAAATAGTAGATCTGAGAGTTGGGAGTCCCCATATGTGTTGAAACAAGCCTCTAAAGGCTAGAAATCACTAAGCACACACCAAAGCTTAATGATGATTAAATTTAAGATTTCAGTACTCGTCCAACTGGGCGTACAAAAACTATTGGAGCTCAAACTTCCACCCACCCTAGATCAAGATACACTGGGTCGTTGAGGCAACATGGGACTGTCTCTAAGTTGTGGGACCTTGCACACTTGAGACACACCTCCAGAGAAGGACGGTTCCTCTACCTATTTCTAAAACTATAACTACTCCCAATAATGGAAATTAAGTTTCCTATCACTACTCTAAATAACCAATGGATCGTGGTTAGAAGGAGATGCATGAAAAGAAAAAACTAAGATAAATGAGGTGATGGCACCATAAAAAGGGGAATGAAAATAGTTATCCTTAAGTGAAAATGAATGAGAATGGATGCAAAGAGGATAGAAACATGTATCACATCCTAAAATACATTCACACAATCATTTTTATGGGGTACAATCAGAAAAGGAACCTACAAGAGACGTGACAAATCATAGTTAACAAACAATGTAAAAGAGAGATAAGGAGATGCAACTGAAACAAGCCAAGGTAGATAATAGCCACAAAATAAACCTTTTATTACTTCCAGAAAATGCATAGTTTCTTACAATGGAAAATGAGGCTGATATCCACATGAAGAAACTAGATCTAAAGGCCTACAACGTAAATATGCAAAGGAGCAGAGCTCTTAGAAAACTAAAGGGGTCAAAAAATTTACAATGAACCTTGATTTGATATTTATAGAAGAAGCATAGAAGGGGGGAGAAAGAAGAAGGAAATTTGGATTTGAAAATCAACTACCAATAGCAATCATTGAATTCCTACAAATTTGCCTGCTAAACTGACAAATGTGCCTTCCCGTGTCTATTTTTCTTATAGGATAAGGAAGGAGGGAAAATCATATAAAATATGGGTGGTTTGGTTGACTATACCTATGTATTAATGGATGAAACATGGTTCTTTACTTTTCACCTACCAAATCCCACCAATATTTGAGTTTGAATGATCTGGAGTGTATCCCACGTCAACATATTTCTAACAAGACCAACCATGCATTAATCTTATCTATGCAAAAAAATTTATGTCGATATGAAGATCTGCAATGCTAACTAGGCATGCAATAACATGTGGAATACACTAATTTGCTGAAGGATCTTCCAATAGTTCAATTTTTTTGTCATTTCTTCCACATGTTATACATTATTTTGTCACAAGGATTTATCGCCCTATTGGCATGCTTTGATAGGTTGTGTGTAGCACTCTCAAGATTGAAAATTTTCCACATGGTACAATAACTAGAGTGCAAGAAGGCACAAGGGGCGCGCAAAATAAATGGGTGTAGAAGAGGATAATAGAAGAGAGGCAAATGAATGTAATGTGCACGGAGGAAAATAATGCATATCTACATAAGAAGAGTATGCAAATGGAGAGCAACATCAAAATGAATGATATGTGGTAGTAAGAAGGGAAGGGGCATGAAGGGATGCATAAGGGACTTAGCCAAATGTTGGAAAGTAAGTCAAGGTGCACACAAAGGGTACACAAACTATTGGGAATAAGGTGGGTGTGTGAGGAGTGCATGTGGGGGAAATTGGAAAAGATAGAGGAGTGGAGAAGTAAAGGGTGAGCACGTGAGAGGAGAAAAGTGTGTGAGGGTGCGAGAGACTGAAACCAAGGAAATTGTGCCAAAGGGACAACTAGAGTGCGTGTAACCTTCAATATTTGAACATCAGATCCATAATGAGGATGTAAGTTTTCAAAATAAATAGGGGATTTATTTTGGATAACAAGTCCTTATTCCATCAAGATTAGAATTAGAGAACACACTTTCTTCTTGAGGTACTTGGAAGGATAATTTTTTGAGCTTCTTTTCAATGGTAGGCATCTTAAATATTTATTGGATTAAAGGATACCTTAATGTTGTTTTATTATAGTATATAGTTCTTTTGTTTTTGTTTTTATTTCGCTTTTAGTGTTTTGGTCTACAGTGATCAATTTTTTCTCACTGTTGTTCTATTCGTGAGTATGTCTTGTACTGTCTTCAAAACTCATGACCATTTTTTATCTCTTATAACTCCTTTCCCAATGGACTAGGCACCTAGTCTATGTTTTGTGGAATTTTTGTTTATGGTTCTTGTGGCACCCACAGGGGGTTCCAATCCATGAGCAAGAGTGGATGTTAGTATGAATTATGAACTAGTATCTAATATTGGAGTGACTTTTCCAAGATTTTCACTTATCCTTGAGACTCTGCTTCATATAGATTCAATAACACAAGAATTTTTTGTTAGTCCAAATTACCCCCTCCCATGATTTTGAGAAAATGGGTTTGGCCATTATGCTTTAAGAAATTCATGGTATACTAAGCTAGTCACATGTGGAGTGTAGAACCTAGTGTTCCATGGGTTTTCCCTAATTCACAGAACAACAAGAGGCATCTCAATATTTAGGCAAGATTTTTTTATATTTGGCCAGTATGGTATCAAGTTAGTCTTATAAGCTAAATCAATTTAGGGTACCATAGGATTCAATACCGTGAGAGATTTTAATATTGGCTAAGGACAGAATTCGAGAAACAAATGAAGTGAGCAGATAATGCTTTAAGTAAAATTGGTCGACTAGTAAAGTATCCACTACTGCAGGGTGATATTTTTTGAAGGATTAAAGAGTTTGGCTATGTAACAAAGTCATAACACATTGATTCAATGTTTCACAGGTGTTTTAGATGTTAGTGTTGCATAGACTTCAAAAGAAATGGGATACTCAAGAATCTTCCAATGAGAAATATGTCACGGGGGTTTAATACATTCAAATATTTCAAAAGATCGGAAAGGAAGAAAGAAATGCAATGAAAATATGTAGAATGATTGATGGAGTATTTCAGCTGTAACTCTTGTGGTAGGTAACCAAATCATACAAGATTGATCTTGTAGAAAATTATTATTAATGGTTATATTCTAGTGCCAACAACTTTAGATATCGATGCAGTCTTAAGGACTGAAATCCCACAGATACTTTCAAGCATGATTCTACAATTACCACAGGGGGGTTTTATCCAAAATATTTATAAGGATAAGGAAACCAAGAAAAAATTAAGAGAGAAGGTTGATGTTCTTTCAACCTATGTGTAAAATTGGTTGCAACCTCCTACTAAAGGATAGGAAATTTCCACTACTCTAACTCAAGAGGCCCTAGCAACAGTTGATCAGTAAAAATAAATAATCAATGCTACATCAAATTGGAAAGGATAATTGACCAAGAAATGCACAAAATCCATAAGGAAAACTTGGGAGTGCTACAAGTAACTCTCAGAGTAGCTAGATGAATTAAAGGATCAAATGAAAAACTTAGGGAATCAAGCAAAGATGCATCAATTAAAGTAGACTCAACATAAGAAGTTTGTAATAAATTTATAACATGTGTATATGCTAGGTACAAAAATGGGAATATATAGGGGCCCATGCCCTTCAAATTTATATAAATTTTTTGGTATAAATAATAAAAAATGGTTTTTTTACAACTAGGTACATTGTCAATTTATGAATACAAAATCCTCTGAAAAGATAGGGATATACGATAACATATTTTTCTTCCAAAACTCAAATTCCTTGTAGTCTTGAGCACCATAAACATATTGTATATCTCCTACTAATCCCTGATACATATCCATGTCCATAATTTCCTTGATGATTTCCTTGGAGCCTTGCAAAATCTCAATCAATTCCATTTTTTTCCCATAATAAGAGGCCCATTCAAGAAGGTTAAGCCCTCCTGTAAATTATGCCTTGGTACCCAAATGATTAGAAATTTTGGAGGTTGTGGATGGCCTAGGTACATCAATTGGATTAGAAGGTACTGGATTGGATACAATAGTTGGATCAATATGGGACCCTTTATATTTCTTCAAAGGAGGAAGACATGTCATGAGAACTTCTTCATAATGGTACTTTACAACGGTTCTCTCAAGAATGGTAATTCTCTTCTCCATCTCATCAATCCATTGAGACACTGAATTTGCATCCTTTTGAGGCTCATTAATAGACAGTGTAGATCCAAATGTCATAATTTCATGCTCCATTACTTCTATATTGAAGGAGTCGGGTGACATAGTTGTGGATTTTTTAGTAATATTGGGCCTACAGTAGAGCCATAATTTCTTCAACTTATCAATTTTAACGTAGTCTTCTGGAGAAAAAGATGATTCAACATACTTTGAAACATGGAAATGAAGGGGGTCATCCCAATGAGCCTTTATATCATGTGTAACCACACAATCGGAGGAGTCAAATGTCTGACTAGATCATCTTGATATTTAATTATGAACAACATTCTGATAAAATCCTCATTTGGGCCTGAGATATTAAAAATAGATTGGAAGAATTATGAAGAAAGTTCAGACATTTTTTTGCACATCCCATGTGTTTTCATTACTTAAAATGAGTAACACTAAATCTTTCACATAATGGATTTGATTTGATATTGGGAAAAACATGTAAATCCATGATAAGAATTCAGGATTTTATAGAGTGTTGGATCTTGGAAAACCTTGTGCAAAATGTCTTATTTACATCAATTACAAAATCAGTCTAAATGTTTAGCATGAACCAAAAAAAGGGAAAAGTTGAGTGATGTTTATCAAAAAATTGATCTTATGGTTCGAATGAAAATTCACACAAAGGAAATAAGTTGTTTGAATAAAAGTTTCACATTCATCCAATTCCCAATAAATATTTTCCATAAAATTAAAGTAAAAAGGTTATTTTAAAGGTGAAAGACTTCCATAATCACACATAGGAAAAAATGTGACAAATCAAAAAAGGACAAGGGAATTTGATAACACAATAAATGAATATCCCATGCATGTCCACAAATGTAACTGAAAAATAGAATAAAACTAATGGCTAACAGAAGAATATTTGCAATTGAAAGATATTTTCCTTCATTTTTGCAAAGATAGAGTTCATTGCCGCACTTTCTCGGATTTCTCGCATATTCTTTTAGGGGAAAATTAAAGTGGATTCATATAAAATATTATATAAATAGGAGGGCTTGTCCTCATACAAAAGCGGGGATATTTTTTATTTGATAAGTTGACAAAGGATTACTACAACTATGTATTTTCTTGTTTTCCTTCAATAGAGAGCATATGAACTTTAATTTTTGGACTCCTTGTGTCAAGGTGGTTTCAGTTTACATCTATTGGTAAACAATGAATACATTTAATCCATGTCACCTTGCCAAGGAATTGAGAATTTGAAAGAAATATACTTGACTATGATTTCTAGTATGTGTTTTGGTATCCTCTATGTTGAATAAAGATTAATGAATCATAACTTTTGTTACAATCTTTGTCTTCATTGGATTTATACAATAGACTAAATAAGTCCTTGGTTGTTTCATTTTTTGTCATGAAATCACTATTATCTTGTATCATTACTCTACAATATTTGATACGGTTTTAAAATCCTTACTGTAACTATCTTGTTGAGTTATTTTTATTATGCTTAGAGTGTATTTTTGGCATATGAAAGTAAAGGTAATGAATATTTTGTTAGAAATCTTACATGAGCTTTTGTGCTGAGTGTTTTGAAAAATGTGTTGGAAATATTTGTGTTGATTTGGTATCAATGAATTTAAATATTTATTATAAGTTTTTGTTACTTAATTTTTATTTCACTATGTTTCCAAAAAAGTATGTTGAATGGGTAATTACTGATACTTTGTTTCAGAAAATTGACTATCATTTGTTCCCCCCTTTTTTCCATAAAATGAACCTATGTCACCACCTTACGATTTCTACCACATTTATAAGATTCAACCTACCATACGTGTTTTCTAATCCATACATCCTTGAAATATTTAGTACACTTGAACTCCTATGTAATGATGCATAAGAACCAAGTTTCATTGTATTTATTAACCTGATTCTGAGGTACTTAGTATATTCGATATTCCTGTGACAACTCTTGCGAGTATATACTTATTTCATGGACACACTCATCGCATATTGACCCATTACTTAATAATCAAGAAGAACACCTTACATAATTTTCTTATTCCATTTAGGTTACATCAAGGTTCCTCTTAACCTGGTTCAAGTAGGACCAAAAGTAGCAGGGTCAGGCCATCCCCTCTGTACATGCATCCTGATCATCCCAAAATCCTAGTTTAAAATAAAATTTCATATACATCCCCAGCCATAAACGACATATCCTGTAACATTTTTCATACTCTAAGCTATCCCACCCTGAGGAAGTTTTGTTCGATCCCTTGGGGGTATAAAATTTGGATCCAATAATGGGTACACGTATGTTGCTGAAATTATTAATGAATATTTTGTAAAAACTATCCAATCCATGGAAAATTCTTTCTTTAAACATGCACTTTTGTGAATTCCACTCCATAATTTCTCTCACCTTCTTTAGATCCATTCTCATCATATCATTGGATATTACAAAACCCATATAGAACAACTCCTCTTTCATGAAGTTGCACTTCTTCAAATTCACCAACAACTTCCCGTCCTTCAACTTAATCAATACCAACCTCAAGTGTTCTAAATGTTCTTCTTTAGAATGACTAAAAATTATAATGTCATCCAAGTAAAATATAATGAACTTACTCATGAAAGGTTTCAGAACTTCATTCATAATCCTTATGAATATAATTGGGGTATTTGAAAGTATAAATGGCATGACTAGCCACTCATGTAATCTGTCATTTATTTTGAATGTGGTATTTCATTAATATCCTTCTCTTATGTGTATTTTATTATACCCTTTCTGCAAATATATCTTTATTAAGTATCTAGCTCCACTCAAACATTCCATTAAGACATCCATTCTTGTTAAAGGAAACTGGTACTTAATGGTCATTTTTGTAATTACACGTGAATCGGTGCAATTTCTCTATTCACCTCCCTTATGGGGTACAAACACTTCTAGAATTGCACATGGGCTCAATATTTATTGAATCAATCCCTTCTTTAATAGCTCTTGAAATTTCCTCTTAATCTCCTCATTCTCCATTGGATTTAACCCATACATTGCCTTGTTTGGTAAGCCTTACTCTTGGTATAAAATCCATACGATTGCTTATGTTTCTCATAGTTAATATTCTCTCTGATAACTCTTGACACAATTTTTACATAGTCTTCCAACAATTTCTAAATTTTTAATGGAAGAACACTCATTTTAGTTGTTTTCGCAACCTGTATGGGATTTTGAATAAATTTATAACATACCTCTTTTTATTTTCCACCTTCATGATAGGGTTCATTTTAAGAGACCTCTTGGAAATCAGAGGTGGAGAATACCTGGCGAATATCCCCAGAACTGGTTTCGCGGGAAGGCGAATTTTTTGGGGGTTGTATGAAAAAATTTCACCTTTGTCAAGTGAAGCTCTTTTGCTGTTGCGCGTCAAGAAAATTTCAACAGACCTCTTGCAATCCCTCACTTCTCCGCGTCATTATCTCCTGTCGCGCGTCTGCAACCCTGCTTTCTCATCAAAAATCTCCGTGTCTGATTGTCACGTGTCAACTTTGTTGTCTCGCGTCAACAACCCATTTCCTGTCCTCCACTATCTTGCCCTTGTCGCGCATCAACAATCACGCGTCATACCCATGATGTAGGTCCTCTGTCACGCTTATGCCCATTCACGCGTCAATCCTCCTCATGTCATCACCACTGTGTACCACTGCCCATTCACGCGTCTCTCCTCTGTCATCATTTACACGCGTCACTCTTGTATCATCACCATGTCCTTCCTAACAATACATGACATGTATCTATTCCTGCATAATATCACAAAGAACATCATCTTTAACAGTATGAAATAATTTGTAAAAATTTCACTATTGGTATTTGTTAAGCTACTTGATATACTACCCAGCGAATCAGCTAGGTTTTTATAGGAGATGTTTTCAAATGTGAAGCCAACCCCCCAAAAAAAATATACATATATTTTAGGCGAACAGGACACCGACCCACTCACACCATATTACGAATATTCGCTGCTAAAATTATCCCTGCTTCATGAACTCTTTTCCTTCAACCAACATCACTTTTGGATTATTTTCCCCCTCTTGTCCTCTATCTCTCAACAGAATTGATGTGAATCTATTTCCATCCTTCATTATGGTGTAGGTGTTTACTCTCCCATCATTTACAACTCTTGTATCATCACCATGTCCTTCCTAACAATACATGACATGTATCTATGGGCATAATATCACAAAGAACATCATCTTTGTATGAAATAATTTGTGAACTTATCATATGTTACTCATTCACAAGAACTTGGTTTCCCTTAAGGAACCACGAAAAAAAATTAGAGTTTTACATGTTGCAATATTTTTGGCCCACTCTTTTCTACCATCTTTAAAGACACCAATTTATTTGTGCTATTGTTATAAAATATCACCTTACAACACTTACTTCTATATTTACAAATGGTCTAGAATAAACTTCTCTTTTGATCTAGTACATTCACCTCCTTGGTTGGTTTTAGCAACATTCTTTTCATCACTAGAGCCTCTCTATGCTCTTTCTCTTCCATGTGTGTTAGAGACCCAAAACTCTCCTCATCTCATGAGAAATATGGTTGCTAGATTCAATCCTTATATTGTAATTTTGAGGGTCTTCTAGCACTCAAATGCTTTATTCCCTACATACTTGTTACACTTAAAATACTTTCCCATGAAGCATATTCATTTATCTCTTCCATATTCTCCTCTCCCTCTTGAGGAATAGCCTCCTCTTGTGTCTAGGTTCTAATTTTGCAAGTTGTTTTCTTATCCATAATGGTTTTTCTATCCTCTTCCACCATTACCTTGTCCTTTACCTCCAGAAGACCATCCTCTAACTTTCAAATTTTCTTGTTTCTTTCTTGACATCTTATCTTCTTCGTTCAATGCACTTTGATAGGCTTCTTCTATAGTCCTCAAATTAATCATGATAATATCATTTTGAATAGAAAAATGCAGCCCATTTACATACCTTGCAACCTTTTTGGGTCATCCTCAACATGTCTAGCACATATAGTGAGCCTATAGAACTCGTTTATGTATTCCTTGATGCTCATCTCCTTTTGTCTCAAATTTTTTAGCTTTCTAAATAAGATAATGTGGTAATATGAAGGCATAATATTGGATTTCAACTTAGTCACCATCCTATCCCAATAATTTATCATATCCTTACCTTTCATTTGTCTCACAGCTTTTACATGATCCCAACATATGTAAGCAAGGCCCTTTATTTTTTTAGAATCAAACTTCACCTTCTTGGATTCCTCCATTACCTCATAGTAGAAATAATTTTCCATCTTATCTATAAATTCAATCAATTCCTCAACATTCAAACTCCTATGGAAATAATGAGTGTCCATATTTGGCCCTCTACTCATCTTTGCAATAGCCCTAAGAAATATTATCTTAGCTAATGATATTCTTTTTAATCCTCGTCATTTAATCTTAAAGAATGTAAAAACCAAGCGGTGTCCAAGGTTATCTGCAAAAGGGGATAAAGGAAATAATTATATTACATTTATTTTCTCTAGAATTGAAAATTCTTGAAAGAGAATTAAATAACTAAAAGTGAATCTAATCTAGCAAACTGAAATAATTAATTGAAAGAAAATCTGATCTATCAAAGTGATATGAATAATTGTAAACAAATAAATGACAGTAAACAAATAAAAGTGAAGCTTTACAAAAAAATCAAAACAAAACACAAATCAGATTTAAACAAACTAATTAAAATAATAATGATCTATTCTAAAAAACAATAAATCATCCTCCTCTTTGGGTAAAAGTGGGCCCTTTATCTTCCCTCCAAGTTGGGTTACCTAAAATAAAAATAAGTTGTTGTTAAGAAACTTGAACTGTAGATTTTATTAATCAGAAATGATTTTACAAAAATCATTCATCTCATACCACTACTACATTGAGTTTTTTAGAGATATATTTATAACTCATTCCTTGGCCAATACTCCAAGATTATATAACTACCTACCTATAATATTGGGCAAGACTTTATTTGATGTTACACTTTACAATGAGATAAATGTGGAAGGAATTTATTCAAACACTACAACTCCATATTTAACTACTTATTCTTCCACTTGACAAGGAGACAAATGTGGAAGAGATTTAATCAAACAATACAGCTCTATATTTAACTACTACTTCTTCCACTTGACAAGGAGACAGCTGCAAAAGATATTTAATTAAACACTGCAACTCTAGATCTAACTACTTCTTCCCAACTGCCAAGTCTACTCTTGCATGATTGAATCTTTCAACATGATAGTTGTCCTGCCATATTCTCATCCTTGATTTTATGATTGTTACTGTGAATTCAATTTGAATAATATTTTCAAACCTTTACTGAGTTTAGTGCTCCTTGTTGTAAAATTTCCACAACATTTTTAAAATCTCATTTTTGTTGAGAAATGAGGGAGATATCGTGGTTTTACTGAATCTTTATTTTTTTATTTACTTTCCTTCAACCTTACTCTGCTAAAACTTAAAATAAATATATCTTCTCAATTATTTTTGTTTTGTAAAAATGAAGAGATATTTTTCATCTTAACAATAAGATTAACAAAAATCTCTCTCATATTCTCATTTGAAGGTCTATAATTTTATTTAGATAAAATTTAGTGTTGCATGTGTGAGTCTTGTGCTTGAAAACTTTCTGCTTCAATTAATGATATCTTCAAAACCATTATTTTTGTGTAAAAACAGAGAGAGTCTTTTCCTCCTAACAATAAGAGGAATAAAAACCTCTCTTATATTTTCATTTGGAAGTCTACAATTTTAATTAGATTAAATATTGTGTTGATTCTACGAGCCCTACGCTCTATGACATGCGAGCTCAGCACTTAGAAAAATGATGAAATCTTCTTAACCATTATTTTTGTGTAAAAATGAGAGACATTTTTCCTCCTAAAAATAAGAGGAACAAAATCCTCTCTCATATTTTCATTCAAATTGCAATGGACATTTCAAAGATATATCAAATATATTCTACATTTAATCTTAAATAAGATATCTAATTCTTGAGACCACATCTAAATCCACTTTCTAAGAGAATGAATAGTGTTATTTTGTGTAATCAATGAGACTTATATTCATCTCATCATCAGCCTCATCCTCTTTATCCTCTATTTAAATTGTTTGCACTCATTTAGCCTTATCTTCTGGTGTAGAGGATCTATTTTCAAATTGCCTCTACTTATCAAAATGTCCTTCATACATGTTCTAGCTTACCCTCTTTTATGTAGGTTATTTAATATTAAAACCTACACTCATCTATTAGATTAAGTTAATTCTCTTAACTCAATATATTTGTTATGAGGATCAATTTATACAAACACTCCGTTCTTCCAACCTACATTTATACACTTGCTAGAAATGTTGTGTATGTCCTAAACAATGTTCTCTCAATACTATTTAGACAATATTTCTCTTACAAGCAACTATAAGAAACAAAATCATAAAATAGTTTACCTATACCTTTTGATCATTGTTCCATTTCTGTTTACTTACCTTCAACTCTTCTCTGACACAGTTCCTTGCCTTATATCCCCAAATCAACTCTTACATGCAATGCCCTTACTTCACCTTTTATAGTCCATTGAAGGTTACCATGACCAACATGCTCAAAAATTTTCGTTAGAGTCTTAGACCCCTATCAAACCTAGACCAAGGTGTTAAGACAATCTATTTAGTCATTAGCTTGAGTTCCATCATAGTTCTCTCAGGGTCTATTTACTACTAGCCCTCCTTAACCATAAATTGTGTTATAATTGAAACTCCCCTGATGATTTCACAATCTAATGGATTATTTTAGCACCATTTATGGGCTACTTACTCAAGTATGAAAACCAATGTTTAGTCCTTTGTACATATATTGACTTCTTTAACTTTGTTTTAGAAAATTTAAGCCTAATTTTCACTAACTATCATGAAAGCATAGGTTTTGGAGTTAGTGCCATTTTAAACCTAGTTAAACACCTTTATCATGCCTTCAACATGTTCCTTGAACGTTCCCAGACCTTCACTCTCTTTTCTTTGTATGCATGCATCTAAATATCTCTGTCCTGCACATTGTAATAGGATACAGAAACTAACCAGGGCATATTCCTAACACACATGTGAATTGAAGGTTGATACTTTTCACGTCACTAACACTCCCGTGGACAAAGAGGACGTCATAATTTCATTAATTTTTTATGGGTGGATTCTTTATACAATGATTCCCTAGTTTAGGCCCAAGAGTAAGAAAATGAGACTACATGAAATTTTGAGTTGTTTCATGGGCTAAGAAAAATTCAAGATTATCTACTCCTATTCATCCTCCTATCTAAGCTCTTACAGATTTCAAAAATTCATTATCTCTTCAATGCCATGTTTCAAGCTCTCGGTCAAAGAATAGGCTTCATACACATGGTCCTATATTAACCACAGACCATGAGGAAAAGCGTCTATATTCTCTACAATTTCAATCACACTACTCATTATTGTTTCTCCATCTCTGTTACATCCTTTCATACATACTCTCCTTCACCAAAAATGGGTATTTTTCTTACAATAACATGAAGGAAAACTAATATCCTATAATCATGTAACTAATACTATTTTCAACTCAACAGCCTTCCAAGCTTGTACACACCATGACGAGACAAATGGGTGCACATTTATAGGCCTAGGAACAAAAAAACTAGTTTGATTTTTTTCTATTTGTTTGTAGTTTTTTCCAACCACCAACTCACTAGAGGCATTAAACCTAAATTTTACTTTTGGTGTTGTTTATGTGAGCCTAACACTTTCAAATTTTAAATTTTGGACTTTCCCGCTAAAATGACAATTTGAATTTGTGAAGCCATTTTGGATTTGTTTAGGTGTCTTAGTGAGTTTTTTGGTTGAAATAATTCATTAAAATAATTAGGAGTATTGATATAAGATTAAAGTTACAAATATTAATAACCAATGCTTTCATATGACTTCTTAATGTTGTGATTAAGTTGAAACCATGAGCTTAAGAGGTCTTAAGGGCTTCTATTTGGTTAAGAACTAACCTAAGGAGTTATAAATGGTCATTTTTGTAACTAATTCACATTATTACTATGAATTCATTTGAATGAAGGAAGAAGAGTTAGAAGAAAATATCAAGATTTCTAGTGTTTTCATCTAGTATGATTTTTGTTTTGGCATTATATAAGGCGTGACAACATATCTCAAGAATTTCATAAGAATATTTGTTAGAGTTTTTGGATAAGAATGGTGTGTATTTTTTGTATAAAACCCTAGAAATATTTAATAAACCTTACAGGTGAAGGATTAAATTTTATTTTGTTTGAAGTGTCTTTAGGGCTAAAAATTGCATGATTGAAGGAGTTCTTGACTTGAGAAAATATCTATTTTCCAAGCCTAAAGGTCTATTTTGGAGTTTTTTACCTTTCTAATTTGGTTATTCTGTTGAAAAAAATTTGTGAAATAAGGTACCTTGAAAATTTATATAATGAGTATTGTCCCAAATGGGTACTCCAAAAGATGACTATTTTGTTTGAAGAGTCACTATATCAAAATTTATCCCAAAAACGTGTTCTATATCATTTGGTATCAAAATAGAGGAGACATAAAAATTCACAAGAAATAAAGATAGAGAATAAAAACAAGCAGTGAAAAGGATATTTGCAAGAAAAAGAGAAGATCATCAAAATGGAGTTTTTTACCTTTCTAATTTGGTTATTCTGTTGAATGAGTATTGTGTTCACCTAGAAGGGTGGCCCAAGGAGGTTAGACAAGGAAGACTAGGGATAATGAATAATTTGTTATATTGAGTAATATACAATAAATGTTGGAATCATTATAAGTTTCTTAGAGAAGAGGTATGGTTTTGGATGTAGAAAGTGATAAAGAAGAGAAAGAAGAAGAGGTGGTAGAAGAAATAGTGCCAAAGGAAGAGGGACTAGATGTGAGCATCCTAAAAGTAGTCATGCGAGAAAGTTCTAAGCCAAAGATGAAGGTACTAGAGTATGGAGGAATATTACATCCATAAGAGTGGATAGACTTACTTGTTAAGATGGATAAGTATTTTTATTTTGAAGGCATAATTGAGGATAAATAGGTGAATTTTTCCTTTACTAAGCTGACAGAGCATGCTACTATTTTGTGGGATTTTATATAATAAGAAAGGATGAGCATAGGAAAGGAAAAAATCAGATCATGGGATAGAATGGCTGCTAATATAAGAGGTAATTTTATTCCTTCTGATTATCAAACTATCTTGTTTAATAAGTGACAAAATTTAAAGCAAAGGGAAATGAGTGTAGTTATACTGAACAGTTTTATAAGCTAGCAATGAGATCAGGTCGTATAGAAGGGGATGCAGAAGAGGTAGCTCAATATTTGAATGGATTAGGTCTTAACATACATGATGAAATCAATTTTTTTAAATTGAGAATAGTGGAAGAAGCATACCAAGTAGTCTTAAAAGCATAAGAGAATTTATCTATAAAAAAACACATTATTTCAGATGTAGAGGATAGTAGTCGAATAGAGGACAACAACATCAAACTCATGAGTAAGAGGAAAGTAGTTCACAAACACAAAACACACCAAGAGATGGTTATTCTTGAGGTGGTTATTCCTATAGAGGGAGAATTAGTTTTGGAAGAGGAAGAGGTGAGTTTGTAGGTACGTGTTTTAAATGTGAAAATTTTTTTGGTCATAGATCCTTTGAATTTCTAGAGAATCCTCAAGAAAGTAGTAATAGAGTGAGTGATGTTTCACTGTTTTCTTTATGTTTTTAGACGAAATAGATAAGGGTGTGGGCTAAGGAGGAATACCTATTAGGATGGTCAGTTAAAGATTGTTGCGCGCGTTCTAACTTCTTGATCCAATGTTGGCTGCGAGAGCTTCCTTTTGGCTAGGAGGAACTACCTTAAATACACAAAAAGAGGATTAAATAATATATGTCAGTGGGCTGCCTAGCGGGAGTGTGTACTAGATCCAGGAAGTGTGATACTTCCTCGGTGGTAGTCAACCCGCTGTTTAATACAATTTAATGCAAGAAATAACGTAAGTAAATAGAATCCTACTGTAATTGATATGATATAGGTATCTCATCCAAATACAATAAGTAAATCTAACATAAAAGGCTAGGCTATGATTAGATATTGGGGGGGTAGTTGGTCAGGGTTTTGGTACTGGTTAGGGTTGGGTTCTGGGTCACTTAGGTGGCTTGGGTGAGGATTCTTAGGTTTTATTATTTATAGGATGGCAAGAACATAGAGACAGGTATCGATTAGATATAACCGATGAAGGTTTAGGGGGAATTGACAATGGTCATGGGTAACTGGCGTTGGTATAGTCAATATGATAAGAACTCAATAAGATTTGATTATGGAAATTGGTCTGAGGTTAGACAGGGATAGAAAGGGGAATGGTGAGGTCCATGGAGTCTTAGGAACACTCAGAGATGTATGAAGGTTGTATATAGATGATCTAATAGTATGGTGGTGTATGGTTGAGTTTGCAAGAAGGGGAATGGTGGAGAGTGGAGATGCTAGTAGAAAATGATAACAAAGATGAAAAAAACCTTTAAAAAAATAGAATAAGGATGGAATGGCATATGTGATACATGCACTTACTGATGTTACAAGTCTAATGGCTAGGTGGTGGTGATGATTGATCGGTGGGATGGAGCTTGGTGCCGCGGCGGTGCTTCCTGAAATGCTACTATGAGAGTGATACCTCTGGATCTATTTCAATGTTGGTTATGGATTCCTGGATGTGTGAAAGAGCTCTGGTTCTTTCTTTCATGTAGATCTCCTCTTGCTTCAAAACTTGAGAATGTGTCCAACCTACAAACAAGGTTACCAAAATGGTTATATGGTAACCGACGACAGTTTCGGGTTGACCGACATCAGTTTCGGGATGACCAACATCGGTTAAGGTGGGATTCCCTAGGTTTAATAAAAATGACATATCTTGGCAATCATTTCAGCCAAGTCTATCCATTTATCACGGGTCAAAATGGATGTTATCTTTTAATGCACAGGAATGTGGTTAGAGGAATAATAGGCATTGATTTTTAGGGTTGAACTAAGTCTTAGTTAGTTATGGTGAGTGGATAGATACTAAAAAATAGGTTTATAATGAGGTGTCTAGGTGAGGTGGTGGGGTGAGGTGTCTCGGTGAGGTGGAGGAAAGAGGTAAAAGCTTCATGTTCAGTAAAATCTAAATATTGACCTATCTTTAATATGTGTGGGTCGTCCTAAGTGTTAATGTTGATTTCGATAGTCGATTCATTTAACATGGTTTGTGTCTCAGAGGGTAACGACCGGTGAATATAAGAGTCTTCCACAACAAGGTAGGTGAGGACAGACTCATCATCCTGACATTGAATGATGTTAATATAAGGTGTATCATCATTGATCATGTCAAGATACAGGAAGGGGAGAGAAGAGGGAGCCTCACCATCACGTTGATAGGTCAGAGGTCCTAGGGAAATTGTGTTTACAAAAAAAAAAGTTAGGAGGAATAAATTCGGGATCTATGGACTCCGTGGGTGAAGATGATGACGTGGGTGAATGAGGTGGAGAAGGTTTGTCTTCCTCAATGAGGTTGACATGGGCCTTCTTGGGAGGTGGTTCGAAAAATCCAATGTCAATACGGTCATTGTGTTTTCGAGTGGTACAGGAAAAGACAGTATGGTGGAATTGTTCTTAAACAACCAAAGCCAAAGCCTTTCCATGCGTAATAGTGGAGGAAAGTATGGGTGAAGTAGCAGTTAGTGAGGAATTGTAGGTCAGATGAAAATGGTCGATTTTGGGATGGAGGTTTGAGTGAATTAATGGAAATATCAATTCCCCCATACGTTAGATTAGTGTGAAGGTGAGGAGGACCATAAGTTAAAACCTCGCCTATGCGGTAGTCATAACTAGGGTGTTGGCGCAGGCTCCCATACTCTTGCAGAGTGAGGAATGTTTCAATATTATATAGGCGGTGCTCCCCCAGAGTGAGGCATTGAAAAAAACCTTCTAAGGGATCAGTATTTGATATGTGGGTAGCTGGGATAGATGACTCGCCAAATGATTGGGAAGTAGGTGAGTCAACTATAGAGGCTGCAGTGGCAGTAGGAATAGTAGGGTTAGATGTGCTAGAGTTGGCGGTAGCATTGGTGGATGGGCTTGTGGGTGAAGGTGAAGTGGGGGTAGTGGCAGATGCCTTGACTGGTAAAAGCACATCGTTGGGCCGGAACAACATGTTACAGGTCTATAATGGTGATGGGTTAGTGGGGATGGTGTAGTTATGTCCTTCAAGCTCAAATTTGACACAATGGTGTAAGGTTGAAGGGACACAACCCATGACACAAATCAAGGGTCTGTCGAGAAATAGGTTATACTGGAATTCTCCCTCTAAGATAGAATAATTCTTGGATAATGTGAGGTCCTACGCAAACATGAAGGATAATAATTCCAAGGGTGGAGGTGATGGCGTCATTGAATGAGTGCAACATAACCGGGTTATTATTCATACAGTTAGAAGGGATACGCATTTGATTGTATTCATGGGAGGATATGATGTTAATGCTAATACCACCATCAATCATGACACGTCGTATGCATATGTTATCGATATAGATAGAAATGAATAGGGCAGGATCAAGGTCATCTAACTGGTGAGGTACAATCTCCTCTTCAGAGAAGCTGAGGGTGGTGACTTAAGGAGTGGTTGTGGGGGTAAGAAGAGTTGATCTGTTTAACGAGGCCATGTGGTGAGGGGTTATATTCGAGGCCACTAGTGTGGGGTCATTGGGAAAAACTTCAATGGATTGTAAAACCTTGATAAAGGATTTTTTATGGGATTGGAAAGTCTGGACGAGATCATATAAAGACATCTTTAGAGGATACTGATGTAATTGTTTTATCATTGCACGATGGGTGACCCTGTCATAGATAGGGTATGTAGGTCTGTGGATGGTGATTTTAGGAGCGGGTGCAGATGGTATATTGGGTACAGGGTTGGTTGATGGGTTAGTTGCTTTCTCTTTGCCCTTGTGTTTCTGAGCGCATGTAGCGACATGAACCATGTTAATCTGAGAGGAGGGGCAAATGGAGAAGGTGTAGGGTGAGTGGTGTAATGGCATGACAGGAAGAAACCTACCTGGGGATAAAATCCTTGTGAAGTGAGATGGGCGCAGCAACATTTGGGTGGTGATTTGGCTAATTTTCTAATACAGACCATGTTGATCTCAAATTTTGGAGGTGGGTAAAATGGTTATGGGGGTGGAGATAATTGCTGCAGAATCGTTAAAGGATGATGATGCGTGGTGACAGGTGAAGGTGGAGCATGGTCCTCATCAAGAAGATCGTCATCGTCAAAATTTTGTTCAGGAGGAAAAATTTGGAGAAGAACGGTCTTCAGAGCCTTACAATTTTCAACATCATATCCTGGCACATGATGATAGGCACAAATCTTGGTTTCATCAAACTCTTTTGGTTTGGGCTTAAGAGGATCGTAAGGTTGAAGCGGTGGTAATGTGATGATGGAGGTTTCTAAAAGAATAGTTAAAATCTTGGCGTAGGACCCCGCTAACAGATCACAATGGGAAGTGAGGGTGGGTTTAGGTACAAGTGCTACAGATTGTGAGGGAAGAGTCTTTATAGGAGGGGGAATAGGTCAGTCCACTGGTTTAGTATGTGGAGTGGTCTTAGTTTTTTTGACATATACTTGGGTAAAGATCGGGTAGAAGAGCTGGAGATGGAAGGTTTGGTTGATTTAACTACCTTACTGGAGGGTTGCAAATTTTTATCTTTGGGTTGTACCTTCTTGGGTAAAGGTGACATGGGGGTACGAGATGCAGAAGGGAAATCAGATAGTGGAAGAGGGTGGGTTACCCATAGGGGTAACCGAGTTGTGGTGGAATTGGTTGGTAGAGGTAGGGTAGGTGGCAAGGGTTGAAGTCGTATAGGCAAGGTTGCGGTTATAGTAGCTAGTGTAGGTATGGGGGGTAAGAAGTGTATGGGTGAGGGTGAGGAAGTGTGGTTTTTGGGTGAATGGGGTGTAATAAAGGATCATTGAGGTAGGAGTATGTTGTTTATTCTTTGACTGGCCTTAGATATGAGACTATTTGGTCAAGGTTGATGGGTGAGGCCCTAGGATGGATAGAAGGGGGGAAGGTGACAAAGGTGTGGTAGGTGAGACTAGTGTACGTGGCCTAGAAGGTTGGGTTTTCCTTTTAGGTGGGAGGCTAATGTTGGTGTAGACTTGGGAATACGTGGACAAGTCCAATTTGATAGGTGAGTGAGTAAAACTTGATGTCATCATAACACCCAAAGTAGTAATGGGTCTAGATCCGGGTGGGGGGATAAGTGTGGGTAGGTTTTTAGGTTTGGGAATAGTTATAGTGATGGGTAGAAGTCTGGATGGAGGAAGGGATGATGAAGAGGAATCATT
>CM034147.1:127475641-127532605 GCA_019776745.2 Taxus chinensis | reverse complement strand
CTTTCTTTTCAATACTTCCTTCATCAATCACCTCGACAACCCCCTCCTCCATCGAAGATTTCCACAACTTGGATTCCCTCTAGTAAATCATCCAATTTGACTCCTACATTGCAAATTAATGGATGGTTATCTGATCCTATTTCCCTTCCCATATTAGGTCATCTTCTAGAAAAATGATCTAAGTCTCGATCCAAATTGTCTGTTCATGAGATTCCTACCTCCAAGCCTACTTCCTCTCTAGAGTAATATTCTGCTATGAATTTAACTTCAATCCTTCTTCAACCCTTAAGCCCTTTTAACCATATCATACCATTTCCTCATTCGTATTCTAAAGATCAATGTCTACGACCACATCGAACCATTAAAAATAAGCCATGTGATAAGATATCTTTTCGAAGCACTATCAAAACTCTTCGTGTGAGTGATAAGGTCAAAAATTCTCCTCATCTACATCATCGAACATATTCATCTTCTTCTGTCAATTAATCTTCCTCTCTTATCAAACCCATTTCTTCTAGTCAACTTCCTATGGTCAAATAACAACAACCTCTACTGATTGATTTCTGTCAGAATGAAGGAACAATCAGACTACATGAAGATATCCCTCTATAAGGGCTCTTTCTTGAACTTGATATGCTCACATATTGGAGTGAAGAAATTGATCCCTTTTTCAGAACATAGAGGAAGATCCTTAAGTCATGGAACTTTATTCTGCTTTTGTTATTCCATCTTTACCTTCCTTTGAGCATGATGAGATGCCGAGATCTAGCATTGATCCATGACCCTTCTTCTCATTACCTTATCATTCCTTATCTATCATTATACCTCAATAAAAATATCACCGTGGGTCACCTTCTTGTATCCCTTTACCATCTTTCGTGTGTGGGTCGCATCTTGGTAGTCCCTCCTCATCTATACTTGGGCCATACCATAGTAGTCCCTCACAATCTTATTTTATTCTTGGGCCACACCATAGTAGCCCTTCATGCTCTTTTGTCTAAGGGAAACCATCATCTTATATTCTTGGTCCATGTCCTCATAGCCCAATTTATTCCATCTTGGGGCCACATCCTAGTAGCTCTTTGTTATCTTATATTAGTGGCTCACCTCCAGGTAGCCCATCCTCTTCAATTATTGGACCGTATCCTTTTCACCCATCATTTTATTTGTATATGAATGACCGAGGCAAGCCCACCATCATTTCTCTTGTTCCTATCATCAATCATAAATGTTTTTTTCTCCTCTCACTTCTATGGATCAGATAGGTCACATAGTTTCTTATAAAAAATGCAAACAATTTCTTCATCAATCTCAGGTCAAAACTTCAAAGAGCTCTAAAGTTCCCAGAAATTCCAATGATCTTATGGTTAAAAATCAAGCACGATTCAAGAATTCACATCAACGTAACCACCAAGTATGGCACAAAATGCAAAAACCTATGGATAGGGAACTCAATCCCCCGCATACAAAATCCATGTCTCAAGATAAGTCACAGTCATTTATTGAGTATGAGCTCACCATGATTATCAAGATTGGTGATCAAATTACTCTTGATAAACAAACGTGCTTAGTCTCCCTTATTAACTTGAATTCAAAAACATCATTGTTGGATCCTATCACATGGAGTGACTTTGTTGGACCCACCTTTCCAAAAAAGATAAAAAATCTAAAAAATAAAAACAATTCAAAAATACAAATAAATGAGAAAACATAAAAAATCAAAGGTACAAGGATCAAACATTGCAATCAGGTATTACATGTGCATGGATGTTCTTTCTTTCCTTTCTTTTTCTTCTTCTGCAAGTCTTCCTACCATTTTCATCCCCTATATGATATTTTGGTTAGCCTATTCACACACATTTTCTGACAATTATCTCTATGGTATCTGTTTGACCTTGGTCTTTCATCACCTTGGTAAATTAAAGAATGACTGACCTAATAGATATTCTATCACTATCAACACCTAATAAACTTGTTGCAAAGAAATTTTGGACATATTTGTTGACTCTAGCCAATGGCGTCATTGCAATAACTTCCACATCCTTCCATCAAGTCATTTGTGGTTCTTAACCCCTTGTCAAACAAGAGAGCTGAAATATATTTTCAGAAAACAAAAGAATTAAAATCAATCAAAAATCAAAATCCTAAAAGCTAAAATCAAAAGAAAATTGATATATAACTCTCTCTTGGGATATTTCCAATAATATCTATTGGGGCTATAGACGTCTGACTGGAATTAGTGAAATTTTGTGACTTGAATAAAATACACCTCCATCGGGCTATGGATGCTTGGCTGGTAGTAGAGCAATGTACAACTCTCCTTCCACCTTCCATTCAAAAATCACCTTTCAAAATAAACAATTCCTAAACATAGGCTAGTTTGTTTTCATTTTTTTCCTATTAAGTCTTCCCTCCAAGAGGTAATTCATTTCCATGTGCACACACTAGATATCTATGAGCAAAACATGATTAATATGTTACCAACTGTCTTTTTTTGGACCGTGTTCAGACTCTTGCTTTAGTCCATATCTCATCTCACAATTTATGCCTTTAGCTAATCACTTCTTCATTGCAAGGCTTCTAAGCTATATTCATATCATTAACATCATTATTCTACTTCATTAAGAAGATCTATGTGTATAAGACTACCTATTTTCCATGTTTACGGACACCTTTGTCCCTTTCACAAAAACAATCAACCACTTCCTTTCTATCATGTGTTTCTTGGCCAGTTTACACTGGGGCATCCTTACTCCTTCCTAGCACTCCATTGGTTTGTGTTCATCGTCAGGTTGAACATATCTATTTTGGCCTTGATCCCTTGTTCATCATCAATGTGTGAAGAGTTTTCCTTTGAATACTCCCACTTAATCACTAGGGAAATTTTCCATCTTCTCTTCCTTGCGCATGCGTGTGACATTATGCCCTTGTACATCCCATCTATCACTGGGGGCATCCACACTTCTTTGTCTTCCTGTACATAGTTTCAGATTTAAAAAAAAATGAAAACATTCACATATGTTTCAGAAAACTTCTAAAAAATTAAAAATCATCCTACAAAATGTCACTCTTTGGTTCTTACCTGTTCATGAGCGTGACTTACGCATCATCTGGATCTACCATCATTAACAAAGATAGTCTATACTTTGGGGCACAATGAGTTTCCTGGTACTATTTTGTAGTGCACAAAGCTTTTTCATAGGACCGAAGTGTCCTCCGTTATTACCCTTTCATATATCTTTGTTTGGGGCACCGCTTTTAGCCCTTGTCGTTTCACACGAATAGGTTGGAACTGAAGCTCGATAACAAAAACATTACAATTTGTTTCTTTTAGACTTGCCAGAGATTGTAATATTCAAAATATCATAATTGAAGGTGATTCTCTAAATATTATAAATCTTCTAGACAAAAAGCAACACCCCAGCTGGTCTATCAGGGATTATATTGAGGAAGCTATAGATATATGCAAAAGCTTTGCTAAGGTCCACATCACCCATACTTATCGGGAAGGAAACAGGGTTGCCAACAGTTTGGCTAACTTAGGTGTTAGTAATTCCTGTCAAACTTGGATTGGCAGGGACGTTCTGCCCACTCATGTCAATAAAGCCATCATCATTGATCTTCATGGCAGTGAAAATCATGACTAACGGCTGTATTTTAGATGCTAAGGTGCGGATCCCCAAGTACATGATGATGACATCACAAAAGATTTGGATGATTGTTGCGATTTGTGCAGGCTGGATTACCATCATTTCTTGGCAATGGGAGGAAATCTGGGGAGCGGGGCAATAATAACAAATGTAGCATTATAATTAAGCCGGATTTCACGAGAAGAACAGATTCAAATACCAAAAACACCGCTCAGCCTATCCCACACATTGCAAGCTTTTTTACCGTTGAAAATAGGAATAGGAACAGAGGAAACATGAGGGGTCCACCATGAAAAACCGACCCGACCCACAATCCTGAGTAGAAAGAGAACACAGAGCTTTGGGAGTACCTACAAATTGGGGGCCTGTCGAATTTTATTGAGAGGATTCAAGGCTTTGACCAAGACATCTCCATCGAATTCGCTAAGGGATGGAAGAACAGAATTGTCAAGTATAGTAACATGAAAATGGAAATTACAGAAGAGCTCATAGCTCAGATCATGGGTCTCAGCCTGGAAGGTAAAAAATTCTTCAATAAGAAGGTCGACAGGGAGGTGGAAACCAAGAAATTTCTAGATGAGGGAGAGAATCTTGAGTTCGTAACAGTTGGCCTCAAGGTGGTGTCGATCCCTATTCCTTTTGATGAACTTACCAAAATGGTGGTAAGGTATGTTACCCTTGAAGGAAGATATGTGACTATTCCTCACAAGCATCTGATTTTTCTAAATCATTTTCGTAGAAATAACATTATTAGCTTTCCTCATTATCTGATCAAATCCTTGGAGAAATCTATAAGGGAAGTTCAAAATCACTCTAGGGCTGTCCCTCTGCACCAGGGCCTTATCCTCCTGATTCACTGCCACTTTTCCAGCTGCCCTCACCATGAACCCTATCCCACCTCCCTCCTTCACACCCCCCACCTGCCCATACTGCTCCCACTCCACCCTTGCTAAAAAGAAAGAATGATGATGTTGGGTGCAACAAGAAAAGCAAGAAAGCTAAAATCCCTGCTTCCCAACGAGTCCTTAGGAGCCACAAGGACTTAGAATTAGCTGAAAACCTCCTGCATATTAGCATGCCTATGGAGAAGCCCAAAGAGGAGGATTTGCTGGAGAGGGTTGACAGATTGGAGAAGGAGATTCAAGAGCTCAAAGGAGCTCTAAAAAACATGGAGAGAGCCAAGGGTAAAAGGATCCTTCAAAGTGAGGAGGAAGAGGGGGTCATCAATGAAGTCTTCAAGAAACTGCAGTCCCTTGATGGCAGATTGGGGAATGCCAAAAGCTGCAATGACTACATTTTATCTGCCCTCAAAAGCATTTATAACTTCATTGAACAACATGTCCATAGTGTTTGCAGTTTAAGTGGAATCAATGAAGACATATGGGGCCCTAAAGAGAATAGGGACATTGCAATCTCCCAAGCAGACATGAAGGACCCCTCTCAGGCCACTGCCATTTCCTTTTTCATGTCACTACAGGCCATCAAGACCAAGATTGATAGGGCCATCAAGTAACGGGCTGTTGTGCTACTGTTTTTTGGCTGCGATCTGGCTGACCTCGGGTGGTTCAGGAGCTGTTTTTTGGTAGAGCTCGTTATTCTGTTTCTCTGTTGGTTTCTTTTTGATCTTGTCTTCTTAGATCTGGATCTCTGTACGTCTTGATCCACTTTTCACCTATATTGTAATATCTGGCGATTGAGCCTTCTTGGGTGACTGTTTTTCCCCTCTCTGGGATTCTTCTCTCTTCTTTTCTATCTGGATTTTGAGCCCTTTTGTATACAAGGTATAGTCCCTTCAAAACTATTTTCCCTTAATAAAAAAAAATGTATGTTGCATTGAGTTAGGCATCTTTTACTTTCTCGTATTGCATTACATTATGTATGTTGCATGGAGTTAGGCATCTTTTAATTTCTTGTATTCCATTACATTTTGTATGTTGCATAGAGTTGTTGTTTTTAGTAATGGACATTTGTTTATATATGGATTTTCATGTCATACTACACTTTTGTTCATTATTTTTAATAAGGACTGATGATGAAGATCACTAGCAATATGATGAAAAATAAAGTTGTTTAAAAGGCACTGGATGGATGTTAGATCATTCCCCCTTCCCCATACTCCTTTTCCTCTATATCCCCTTTCTTTTCTTCTTCTTCATACTATTCTTTCTTCTGTTCTCTTTTTGTCATCTTTTCGATCTTCGACTGAGTTCTTCTATCACCCCATCGATAATCGAGGGAGCATCCTTCATTCTATTTATTTTTCTTGTACCGTTTAAATTTTTTAATTGTTTATGCTTGTCTACTTTATTTGAAGTGACGTTACTTACGCCACCCCAAAGAGGGGAAAATGTAGACACCTAAAATATGCTTACACTTAGCATTTCCTCCAATTAAACCAATTGACGAAACGTTTTCAATTAGCTACTCTTTGCTCCATTCTTGGATGCCCATTTACGACACCTTGTTGGTTATATTCTTCTTATATTCAACTCATTTGGCTAATAAACTCCCTTTTATTAGTTGAACCATGGTCCTATTCCCCTCTGGATCACTTCTATTGGCTTCCTAGGCTATCCATTAGTCATAAATGGTTAATCAGACTCCTCACAACTCTCAATGAGTTTCTAATCACTCACTAATCATGCTTAACTAGCCTAAACCTAGCTTAACTAAGCCTAAAGAAATTTTCTCCTAATCTAATCTAAAAGTGATTTTTGGATTGCCTTTAGTCCCACATGCACCTAAATTCCAAACTCTCATAAGTGGAAAACTATAAATAGAAGGATCACCCCCTCCCTTTCAACACACACCTTATTGACATCTTGATCTTGATATCATATCTCATCTTGACATAACTTAAGAGCTCATTTACATTAACCAAGCTAATAAGGTATTTGATATAGAGCCATCCACCAAAAATAGCTTCATCTTGCACCCCATGGTAGGTTAGTAATGGAATATGATAAACTTGACCATGTAGCCATTTAGTAAGATTCATTCACCTTTATGGAGTAAACAAAAAAACTGATTGCTAGGATCTTCTAGGTTCATTTAAATTAGCATTCATATAGTAGAGAGTAATATACATGTTAGTTTTTGTTTTTTTTTCAAAGTTATAATGCTTGCATGTTATGTTCCCTTGTTTATCTCTTATCTTATGGTCCATAGATGAATTAGCAAAGATTTGAGGTTCTTTAGCCTCATTCCATAACTTTTGCATCTTTTCATTGTTCACACTAATATCCTGTCAAATGTGTTTGTAGTCAGGGATAACACTAGGGAATCACTTCCATCCCTCACCTCCCTAGTTACTGGATTATAATTTTGTGCACACACCCATATACGTTTATGGAACTGGGAAGAGGGAGGGAAGGAAGCAACCAATTCTATTCCACTTTTATCAATCCACTTTAACATCCCATTTCTTCTGGAATCCCACAATCTTTAATTGAATTCAACCAAGTTTGCACTAAGAAAGTCAGAATCTGTTATCCTATCTAGGGGAGAGGTCACACTAGAATTGGACTAAGGAGAACTCAGTAATATATTTTTTTATATAAGGGTAAAGGAGGGTTTTGGAAGGGGCCCTACCCTGTTATAAAATAAGGATATAAAACCCAGATATTACAGTGAATATCAAACGAAATAAAAAAAAAGAGGGACTGTAACATCTAATTAGTCCAAATGCAACCACAACACAACCAAAACACAACATGATAATAGTCAGATAACAAAAAGTCTGCTAAATAGAATAAAAAAGACAAAGGTCCTAGCTCAGTTTTGTTTATATTTGTCCTTTACTTGAGTGGATATATTAAGAAGGTTTTTAAGGAGAGTATCTTTGTTCTCAAATTCCTTTTTATTCACCTCCCATTTACTACTACCTTTGGGACTGAGATCCTTGATGATGGATCTGATAAGGGTTTTTTGGAGGCTAAAACCATTAATAAGGATATTATTGTTATTTTTCATAGTCTCCAATCTCTCTTCCACATTCTGCCAGTTCTAGGTGACCTTGTCATCCTTGTTAGCTTTTAGATCTTTGGAATTCTCCTAGATCACCCTAATATTTTTCCTAAGCCATTTAATCACACCCTTTTGAAGCTCAAATTCATTTTGAACAAAATTTTTAGAATTTTTATCAACATTCTTTCCTAAAGAAAGAAGACAATGTGCAACCATATAACCATCAAAATTGTGATACTAAATATTCAATAATATATTCATCCATAAACAACTTGTTTTAAATCTTGAAAGGGAAAAAAACTCCTACAAATCTAAATGAATTAAACCTCTATGAAATCACTCCTTTCTAAACCCCACAATCATGAAAATACAGAGAAAGAAGAAAATTAGGGAACTTACCTAGAAAAAGGGCTCTGTAAATCAGTCTGAGAGTAAGAAACTAGCTTGAAAGTGCTTGAATTTATGAAACAATTATTCTCGTCTCAAGAATACACACTAAACTCCTGAATTTGATTAGGGTTTTGTAAACACTTCCATAATTTGTATCTTTGAATGAAAAGTGTCAGATTTCATTCCAACCTTGATTATATAATTTCACCACATACCCACATAAATGATGCGAAGGGATTTGTGATGCGCTTGAACTTTTTTATTTTATATTGTCGACTGTTGGTGCTTTTATCTCTATAATAGTGCCATACACCCTCCTCTAGCGGGCTTTGATGACGTAAATGCATTCTACAATTTGCATGTTTATAAACATGCAAAGTGTAATTTGTAAATATTATCAATGTTTCCTTATCTCACCACATGCCCCTTTGACCAATTTTTCCCTATCATACCTTGGGGTTAGATTTGAACCTTGCAGAAGTGCAAGGGTGTAAACTGTTGATTATACTTGTGCCTTAAACTCCCAAGCCACTACCACGTGCACTTCCTTTATATATTTTAGAGAGACATTGACATTCTACGTTTTGCATACAGTAAACAAATGTAGGAATGAATATTACAAAGTGTGATCCTCATCTATTCACTCCGGAGGTTATACGTACCCTCTTTCAAATGGCCCTTGGGGATGAAAATGCACTTTACATCTCGCAAGGATTTAAGGGTGAAAAAGTGCAAAGTGAAATTATGTCTTTGTGCTTACGAACTCTAGATTATTTGAATATTCAACCTAGTGGGACCTGAGCATGGAAATACAAGTTACAATTTGCATTTCTTTGACTTTTCTTCAAGCAATGAGTGGAGAAAGGAACGATATCTTGTAAAAAAATTGAGCAAAGACAAATATTGTCTACACACTCATGTATCTTTTCCTTTAAGCATGTAAATTCATTTAATACTCAAAGGGTAAAATGTAGACACTCAAATTTGGTAATTCTACTCCTTGACACTGCTAATCTTGACATTTATCTCTTTCTTAAACAAGTACACTTTACCATTTATCTTTCGATGCATCCCTAGGTCTCTTGTTTAACTTTCTTGATCTTATACAATCATCTGTCATCAATTTTTGAGAATTGAACAAATGAAACACATCAAAAAACTCCACTTTCCAACTTCCAAACTTCACATTACAGATTATCACTCTTAGATAAAAAATGTATAATAGGGGCAAGAGCATCTATATGGTCCTGACCTTGTGTATGGTTTTGACCTTGATCACTTTCGTCTCAAAATTTGTACTGCACATATTCTTTGGGTCACTTACTCCTCCTAAGTTGGCCTTTGTAACTTAATTTACCTTCATAAGCATATATTAAAAATTAAAACTCAACTCACTTAGAACCTAACAATTTTATGGAATCCTATTGTAAACGTTAGCAAAAAGGGAACCCAAAGCTCCCTACAAGCTGAAAATACCTTTGTACATTCATTAGGGTAGCACCATATACAATTCTATAGCTTCAAACTAGGTCTATGAGTCTGCTTCCCACATTTGCAAGAACTCAAAATCACTCACTCAAGTATATTTTCAAGAGAGAAACTCAAATCAAGCATTGCCAAAGGAAGGATATAAAGTTTGATGCAAACATTTCATCTATATATCATATGTTAGGTGGAGAATGATGTGTCGTTTGAGGCCTCTTCAGAGTAATGTTGTTGTCAGTGGTGAACGAGGATTACCACAACCCAACCAATTTTTGTTTTATAAGACTTATCATCCATAGTTAAGGTTTGAAATATCGAGAAAAGAATTCAAATCCTCCACAATATGATTGATAATGATCAATAAAGATTGATGAAGAGATTTAAACAAACAATAAACCCAAAAAGTTGCAGGTCAAAATTCTAAGCAGGATAAAGACTGTACATACATTATTGCCCTTGTTGTATGATCCTATTCAGAAGAATTTTTAAGTCATAGTTATATTTATGAAGCACTTTTAGGTACAAATACCCATGTTTCATCATTTAGATCACCGAGATTTTCCTAAAATCATTTGTAATTAGCTATGTGCACTCAATTCCTTGTGTTTGTGAATTTTTATTGTATCATGTACAATTATTGCAACTATCAATGCTTTATCATAATATTGAATGGTTAATGTTGGAAGTAAATTAATTCTAATAACCCCATATAGCTACTATTTCATTCCTTCTTTGATTATAGTGTAAAAAATACAATAAAACTTAAAAAGGATGAAAACATTTGGTGAAACCGAGTCTTAAATCGAATACCATGTCTCAAAACCATAGTTTCCCTATGGTTCATTTTTTCATTTTATCTTTAAATCCCCACCCACTTTCTATCTATTTTCTTCCCTAAACTTGATTTGCACAAATTTCCCTAGGGTTGTATGGTTGGTTCTTCCCTTTGGGTCACTTTCTAGGGCTCTTAATTTGCCAAATCACCTTTTGTTTCATATCTTGAGCATAACAACTATATTTTAAAATTCCTATGAGCTTATTTTTAATTTTTACATATTTAACGAAAACCTATTTTTTTTTCCCCTAATTTTTAGCACAATTTTTGAAAATTCAAAAGTAATATTGTTAGTAATTAGGGCGTAGTTGGAAAAAATACACACTTTCGGAAAAATCCCTTGGAGTTTTTTTTATTTCCCATAGTCATATTCAAAATACCTCTTTTTTGTTTTTTCAAATTCAAATTCTTTTTTGAGATATGGTCATTTTACTCATTTGATGACAACCATTTTTTGCTAAAACATCATATTTTGGGTCTTATCCCCATGTTATTTGCATTTTCATCCCTCTATATGCTTATCCTTATCCTTTTCTATCTACATGGTGTTATCTCTCTCATTTTATTCCACCATCATGGCCCATGCCATTGTCTATTAAGTTTCCTTGTATCATTTAATTCAAAGACACCCAACATGTAGAGATACTCTCACAAAACTAGTGTAAAAATCAAGATACTTGATAATATGACACCTTCCCACATGAATTTAATTTTGGGTAATATTTCAGCTCTTCCTACTAGGAATGATGAAACCTTTCATAAGGATATATTAGAGTTTATTCAAGCTTAACACCATGATTTTCAAGATCAATTTCAAGATATGAATGTCAAGATCACATCTCTTAAGTGTGAGATAATGCATTTAATGGATTTTTCCAATGCCCATATCAATCATATCTTTACACATCACAATCAATATAGTTTTAAGACCATTGAGAAGCCATGTTATACAAACATCATGCATGATACATACAAGTGAAGCCTACAAAACAATATTCTATTTGATCTACTCAATAATTGGTTAATCACTTTGTTACCTACTCATTACTACCCTTGCTATCAGATTACAAAACTTAAAGTTTTGGTCATAACAAAAAATCCTATCTCAAGATTCAAGGTAAGGAAAAATTTTCGTAGCTTCAGAGGAGGTTTGTTAAACTGCATATGTTGATGGAGGAATACCCATGTATGACAAAGCAAGTTGGAAATCATCATGATGTTTTGATGGAGCTAGAATTTGATAGTGTGTACTTCCCATTGACCATGGGTACATGTTCTCTACTTGGTGGTGATGATGCTCATGTAAATATTGGCATACAACAATACAATCCCAAGGCACTGAGTGGTCATGAATATAAAATGATATGAAATAATTTCTTAACAAGTGAGTCCCATATTTCCAATCATGTTATTAAGGCTCATCATGAATATTTGTTCAATGATTATGATTGTGAATGCAAAGGTTCCTCTTTCATATTGGGAGAGGATGGCTCTTTTATGAAGGAATGCATAAAAGACAAAGTGCTTAGGCCTCTTGAAGTTATCTCTACTCAAGAAGAGGATGAATTCATTATGGAGATGAATTTCCAAGTTCATAATGGTTAAGATCAAGAGAATGATGATCTTGATATTTCAACCCCAACCTTGTGTTCGTTCTCCTTTCAAGAATACAAAGACATTCTCAATGAAGGATAAATTGATGAGATGGTTCTTGAGTCCCCCAAGGCTGATTCTGTTCAAGATGAAAACCTTCTCAATAAGGAATATATGAATAAGAATATGATAAATTTTTTTAATGTTGAATCCACTCAAGAAAAAGATGTTTTCATAATGAAGATGGATTTTAAGACTCAAATTGACCAAGATGGAGAATGTGATGTTTTTCATTTTTCATATCCAACCTTGTTCCCATTTTCATTCCATGAGGATGAAGCATTGTACACATCACACCATAGAAATAAGTGGATAAAAAAATCAAATTTGTATGAAGGATAATTGTTTGGAGAAATTGAGAAACATGGAGCATCAAGAGGTTTGTCACAATGTTCAACACCTCAGAGTACTTGCCGAGAAACAAAGAGACTATGTTCATGAAGAGGGTACATAATAAAGAAAAAATATCCATTAGATACCATAAGCCTTAGTGTGAAAATGGTAAACTTCATATGATCAAGATCCATTCTTGTAGCAACGAAAGAAAATTAGCAATTGGAATAAATTTGGAAATAAATGAGAAGGAAAAAAAGTGTCAAATAAATGAAGGCGGTGAACTAACTGAGTGGACCCAAAATTACTAGAATAATCATGTAAAATTATTCAAGAAATTGAGAAAGGGGTCATATTTCGGTGAGCCCATCAATGGATTGGTAGAACAAACACTTTTGGTGATACTCGTGCATGGGTAAAAATTTAGTTAATAATTAGTGCTATAGTGAAAGCAAGTTATCCCCCATATGCACCATAGGTGATTTAGGATATTGTGTCAGGGTTTCCCTTTTTGTTACGTGTTTCCCTTCATGTTGTGTATTTCCTTTCTCTATTATGTGTTTATTTCATTTGTTTATGTAGACACGAAATCACACACATATTACTATTTTACTATACCACCAAGTATGTTGTTATATGTATGGATATTAAGTAAGAAAAGTATTCACTGATCACACAATCCCTTTCCCATTAGCTTGTTTGATTTGATTTCTATTTTCTTTCTCTCTCACATCTGTCACTTCTGTAATAAGTTCTACTTAGGTCATATGGATCCATGTCTGTCAGTATTTTCACATATGTCCTCATTTATTATAGGAAATCAACACCCATTCTGGACACTAGCGCCCATGCACTTCTGTCCATTCTGGGTGCTTATGTCCTCTTTATTCTTGTTAATAATTTTGACATTTGTGGTCAATATTTTTTGGTTTTCTTATCCTTATCCCAAGGTAAAATTCAGAATGTTGTGTCACTAGTGTCAAAATTCAAATAAGAGATCTATATATACACAACATATGTACTATCATATGGGTGGAAAATTATAAAGGGGAAATCACATCTATATACTATAACTACCATTAAAGGGATTACATTTTTGGGTTGTATACTCTACATAGGACGGGGAAGTGCTGAATTACATCTCACACATCTACATTTTACCTATCCATAGCCCGCTATTTTGGTGTCATTGGCATGAGGGAAACCTAAGGACACTATTTCACACACAAGAACAAAGAACTACATGTATTCTAAAATGTAGTGCATCACTCAGACATAAGGTCACCCTTTGGGTGACCACCGGGGTCACTCTGACTTCTCACATTACATATTTCATTCCAATTTGATTTGTTTGTGAGCTTGTGAAGGTAGCTAGGGTTTTTTTGTAGGCTATAAGTTCCATCGATGATCAAACTGTGAATAACAGGTGATCAATAACGAACAAGTGTGAAACCCTAGTGAAATAGGAAAAATCAAATTATGAACATTTACATAGTCACCGATACCTATAAGAAGTCTCTAGTGCTCAGGTGCCCTCGCCATAACCCATAAGCCCATGTACAACTCTGTCTGTAAGTTTCATAATTAATACCAAGAATTTACGACACTCTTCCTAGCTAGTTCATCATTTTATCCAGTTCAGATATGTTCCAAGATAATCTTGAATCAGATAAGTCTTTTATACCTCCTATTTTCTTACGAGATTGCATCATTAGAGTGCTTAATATTTGTATTCTACTTTACTGTAGCATATTAGTGACTCTGAAATATAATTTAATTCTATTTTTATTAAATAAGTTTTATGATTGTGTTTGTAGCTTTGTTAATTTTTCAGTATGGTGCCTCTATGGACTAATGAACAAGGCACTAGTCTACTACCTCATGAGATACCTGAGGTTTTTCATTATCCCTTATAGTCTAATGTCCCCAAGATAGAGTTAGTTTTTTTCATACATAATTTATAACATGTAAAATTGAAACTTTTGTTCATGAAAACTAAGCCCACTCTTTGAAAAACTTTCCTTGGTCAGTGTGAACCCTTCCTCTAGACAAATCTTTTGGCTCATACTACCCCTCCTAAGCATGTATCACCCCCATTCAATCTAAGAGGAATATAATAATAATATTTTAAAGTTTGTTGCAATGATTAGCGGGGAGTACCTAATATTATACATGAATTCATTAAGATTTGATGGAAAACAATTTCCTTTGGAGGCCTAAAAAGGTCATTTTGGCCATTTTGTAGCCGGTAAACACTCTTTGAAAGCCTACAGAGAAGATTCAGATTATATAAATGTGATTTTGGTGAACATTGAATATGTACAAGGCATTTTATGAAAATTTTGTGAAGAAAATTGATGTCAGGAACAAGTTAAGCAAAATTAGGTCATTTTGGGCACAAGGAATGAAAGCTCTACTGGAGAAAGTCAACTTGTTCAAATTATTTTGAGAATTATAGAAGGATTTGGAAGCTCATCAAATACTCAAGTGAAAGGTATTAGAATTATCTACATTATGGAAACATAATTTCTTTCTTAAGCCTTCAATATTTTTTTGATAGCTCAATTCATTACCACTGCTCCTTCATACTAAAAGGGTGAATGGTGAAAAATTTAAAATTTCAGGAATAAATGGATCCTAATAATTTTTAGGATGATCTCAAAATATTATTTGGAGTCAAAATCATATAAGGTTTGATCCCAAAACACTTTTTCATACCTTTGAGGCAAAAACATCACTCCTGGTGTCCTAAAATGCACTCAGAGGGTGACATTAACATTCTAAAAACTCCTTTGTCACACTTTTTCAATCCTTGTGTCCCTATTTTCACCTCTAAGGTGAAAAGGGGACACAAAATTGTGAATACCCTATGGAGGTTATGTTTTTGTCACTTAAAACTTGTGACTCGAGTGGTTAGGTGAGCACAAAGTCAAAATTTGACCACCTTTTCATGATAAAGACCTCCTACTTGCACTTTTTCACTCCTTGTGTCCCCCTTTTCCACCATAAGGTAAAAAGGTCACAATGGGGACATAAAATTAAACTCCCCATCATTTTTAAAGTTACGACAATAACCCCTCACCACTTTTGTACCTAGGTTGCACAATTTGACCTACCAACTGGCCCCCCTTCCATGACGAATAAACACTGGTTATAATTTTGAGCCTCAACTATCCCCCATGTCCTCAAAGGTGAAAAGGGGAAAAGGGGGACACAAAGGTGTTACCTCCTTCATCTTATTTAGCCCTTGGTCATCAGAAAGTGCATTTTTAGCCCCCAAAAACCAAATTCAAGCCTACGGTGCTCATTCCCAGTCCCCCCAATCTCATCCACAAGGCACCATAGGATTCCACTTATCACTAAAATTAATCCAAAATTGATCAGAATCTGATTTTTAAAACTGAATTATGACTGATCCAAAACTGATTTTAAGTTCTCTTAATTCACTGTTTGATCAAAGTCATTCAAATTCAAGTTTACCCGATTTTACTAATTTTTCCTAGAATTGTCAAAACTGATTAATTTACATCCATATTAAAAATATGAATTAAAACTATGTAAATAATCATTGAAACTGAAAGGAAAATTAGAAACACAAGATAGGGGTTGTTTATGGGGTTCGAAATTCCTACGTCCCCGGGTTCATTTAGAATCGATCCATTAATTTTTAGATTTGTAAATATAATTAAATTATTACAAATCAAATAATGAATCTTGATAAACCTGCCAGAAGTCCTTGAGAACTGTGAGCTCTGATAATGATCATAATTTTCTCTCCGTGTTTTTTCTTGGATTCTTAGTTGATTGTACTTCTGTTCAATGAAAAAATATGTAAAAATGATTTACAAAATCGGCCTATGAACTCCAAAATGGAAAAAAATCTATATCACCATAATCGTCTTTGAATTTTGCACAACTTCTTAATTTTCTCCGAAGTCTGGTTCAGTCTCTAAATGACTTACAAAATTTGTTTTTCTACCTCTATTCTACCCAGTTACACAGACCTAAAAAACTCTATTCAAATATACCAGTGAGCTCATCTTATAGCTTGATGAGCTATATTGGTCTAACAACAAGGAATATTTTGGTCAACTAGTGGTTGGGGGTTCGAACCACCTAACCACATCCACTGCATAATTTACACAATATTGGGAATAAATCCCACATGTACAATTTGTTTGAAGATGGTTTAATGGTTTCTTCGTAATACCATACGGTTGGTTGATACTACCACACATTGGTTAGCGGCCACACTACCAGTATTTTTCTACGCACGTGTATGGTTTTGATGGTTGAAATGACCATGTAAAGGCTTTGGAAAGTGTATTGTGTTTCATGCATGGCTAGGCCACATATGTTTTTTGAGAGCCCATGTAATGTGGTTAGTCGACTAAGTTGGCTCTAAGCAGTTGGAGTGGTTGTCTGAGCAATGCGAGATGATAAGTAGGTGATTGGTGATGAAAAATAATAGATCAGTGAGCTACTTGACCTTGCATAATATAATCACCATGCCCTGCAATATCCCACATTCATCCTGTAAATGAACTACGAGGCATATATATAGAAAATTATGGCAATAGATAAATATGAAGATGGTGACAAAGACACCCCTCCGGTACAAAAAGTGTGTCGACCTTAAATGAGGGTCCCCAACCAACAAATAACAGGGAGGCCACCCATTTGTAAATGGTCATCAAAGACCTGAGTCACAAAACCAAATTTTTACACTTTTTCCCAATTTCATTTTTGCCATGTGTCGTGACCTGATTGGCCAGTTGACCCTGCTTTGTCCCAATTTTGACCAAACTTTGACCAATGGTAACTTGAGCATATGATATCCATTTTCAGTTTTCTTGATATTGTCAGAAAACTCTTGGAATTTCTACCATACTGTCATGGTTTTGGAATATTTTGGGAATTTCCAAATTTCCAAATTGTCCTCCGGATCACTCCTCCCTACTAGGAAGGATGTTTTATCCACAAAAAGTTGTTTTTCACCCATAAATGTTGTTAATCTTCCTGCATTTCACAAACACATACAAGATCCAGAAATAACATTATGGGTTAAATCAATGCAAATTGTTGATTAGCTAATCACAAAAATTTGATCAGATAAAAATTAGACAATTTTTGATAGAAAAGACAACTCTCCCCTGATACTCTATAATTCTTCCAATCTCTACAAACAACTGTGAACCTAGTAACTTTAACTGCCATCACAAACAATGATCAGATAAAAATAGAAACCTATTCGCCAAAATAGGAAAGTTTTCAACTGATAACTCTATGATATGGCCAATCACTGTAAAATCAATTCCACCAAAATAGATCAGTGTAAAAAGACAACTACATGCCAAAAATAGCCAGTGTCCACTGTCCCTGTGAAATTGTCAACACTGCAAATATCACGATCCAGAATGTTTAGACCACACATGCCAAAAATAGCCATGGTCAAAACTGAATCATTGAATCTGACAAAAAACATATCTATCCCAATATTCTAAACTGTAAAAAGGATATAAATCAATTGTATCATACCAAAAATAGTGAAACTGCTATCCACTGCAAAATATCACTAGGAAAAATCTGTAAACCAATTTGTTAGTGCAATAAATGTACACTCTAATTGTAACCATATAGGATAGTTACAATAAATGCCCAAATTAAGGGACTTAAATCATGTGCAAATATCTTGTATGGACACAATAAGATTGTATATTAATTACAATACCAAAATGGTGTCCCGATTTACACAATGAAATTTAACAACAAATACTAAAATGCAAATTTCCAAATATAGACATTGTACCTATGCCCACTAAATCTACATACTATTCTGCCAATAATAAAAATGGTTTTTTCAACCTTATCAAGTGAGAAGTATAATCTAAGTATGATAAACTTGTCCCTCAAATCTTCCCTACATGTGACACCATTATTTCAATTTCAAAGAAAATGAAAATATGGGAATTTTTCCTTTCATCATTCATCGAAATCCCACAAAATGCTCTAAAAATAATGCATGTTATTCATCAATTACAACTATGAAAATATAAATCTATCCAAAACACACGAGTTTTCATTATCCATATCAAAATAAAATGGACTCATCTGTGGACAATATGTGGATAGATCCAAGGTTGTTTCATTCTTACCTAGTGGATTAACAACTTATTTTACCTTGTAAACCAAATTTTTATTACCATTTCTCGGATGACTTGTTGGGTGAAGTTTCCAACATTTCTCAACTTGGTGTCCACTCATACAATAATGAGTGCAATAGTTCCTCTTATCCATTTTGTAGGATGAGGAAATATGTCTGCCATTTCTCACCTGAGAGATATGAGATTGGTCTTTTTCATTTACCTTGCTCTTAACGAACGACATCAACTTCTTCAACAATGTCCTTCTCTTCAAACAACTGGAAATAGAATGGTTATGCAATCCAAAAAAAGTGCAAGGAAAATCATTCATCATTTTCTGTATATTAAAACCATATTGCTTAAATTGAAAGAGTGGATCCTCATAAGTTTTACAATTTCCCTTATGCTTATGATTATCATAAGAAGGTGTAGGTGGAATCTCATTACCTCTTCACTATGTTCTCTTACCAATTCCATCATACTGTACTATTAGGGTATACACTTTGCTATCAAAAGCCCCTCTTCGTTTAGTATGCTTAGAGGATTCCCCAATTTCCATTCCCGCACAAGGAAAACCAAAACCTGCAAAATGAGGATGATCCTCGACATGTATTTGGTTAATAACACCTTGGCCATTTTTACCAAGGCCTCTTCCATCAAATCCCATTTTCATTAATAATCGAGATCCAATAGCTTTAGTGTGTTTTTCAAATTAAAAAAAAGCATCATTACCTGAATCCAAATTAAAATGGGAGGAGGAATCACATGGTAAAAAAAATTATAGTGCACTCATCTGTCATGGTTTTTGCATTTGAAGTTGAAGGTTTTTCATTTTTCAGTTCACCACATTGCAAAATTATCAAGATCTCGTCCTTGGAATTGAGCTCAGATATCAAACATGCAATTTTTTCCTCAAGGGAATAGAAATTTTTTCTTAGGAAAGTATTTTCTTCTTGAATTTGTATATTAATACTTTCCATCTCTTCCAACCTTTCTCTCTTCACGGATTTCCCGATAATTATCTGTAAACACCTGTACTTCCATAACACTACAAAAAGGAAGATCAAGCCACAAAGTCTTCCATTTCTAATGGGATTAGAAAATCAAAAATTAAATCAAAATGCAACTAAAAGCTAACAATGAATAATACAAGCATGATACCAAAACATGATCCTTAAACACAAATAATTATTTTATTTTTTAAACTATTTACTAGGACCTTGAAATTTCATCAACTTTTAAGACTTTAAATAATACAAAATTGATCAGAATCTGATTTTTAAAACTGAATTATGACTAATCCAAAACTGATTTTAATTTCTCTTAATTCACTATTCGATCAAAGTCATTCAAATTCAAGCTTACCTGATTTTACTAATTTTTCCCAAAATTGTCAAAACCGATTAATTTGCATCCAAAACTGATTTCTGAATTGAATAAATGAAATATAGTGAAATATGCTATCAAAAATCAGAAACACATGACACAAGTATTGTTTACAGGGTTAAGAATTCCTACATCCCCAAGTTCATTTAGAACCAATCCATTAATTTTTAGATTTGCAAATATAATTAAATTATTAAAAAATAGAATAATGAATCTTATTATAACCTACCAGAAGTCCATGAGAACCCGTGAGCTTTGATAATGATAAAATTTTTTTCTCCGTGTTTTTTCTTAGCTTCGCAGTTGATCGTCCTTCATTTTACTGACAAAATCTACACAAAAGGCTTTAAAAAATTGGCATATGAACTCCAAAATGGAAAAAACGTATATCACTAGAGTTGTCTTTGAATTTTGCACAACTTCTCATTTTTCTTCAAAGTTGGTTCGACCTCTAAATGCCCTAAGAACTATGTTTTTCAAAAACTGCTCTATTATGCATATTACATAGACTTACTAAAAACCCTGTTTAAATACCATCAAGCTCTTCTTATAGCTCTTCAAGCTATCTTGGCATGGTGGTTTGGGCATATTTTGTTACAAAGGTGGTTGAGGGTTAGAACCACCCCAACCACCCACCGATTCTCCTTTACTATGTTTTTGGGATAAAATCCTACATTGGAGGGAAATTGGTTTGCTATAGCCTTTAAAAATGCTTTAAGCACCCTCTAATACCATGGCTTAGGCCACACACATAATTTTGGACACCACATAGGTGGCATGATATATTTATATGCTAAGTTTGGCACCGATCAATGTTTATGGCCTGGTAACATGACCATGGCTGATTCTCTGAGTTGTTAAAAGGCCACGTATGTGGCAGTTGAATGATGTACTATGTTTGGCATAGACGGTTGAGGATAAGTGTGAGATTTCCATAGATGTGGATGACTTAGTCAATATAATTATGGTGTGGGTTGTTAAAGGTGTGAAATGAAAATAGAGTGCGGTAAAAATTTGGCAAGCTTAAAATAATAGCTTGATGAGCTATTCAACCATGTATAATATAAACAACATGCATTGCAATATCCCACATTTATCCTGAAAATGCATTGTGAGGCATATATATAGCAAATTGTGACGATGTAAATATGAAGAAAATGCGGCAAAACACCCCTCCTTAAAAAAAGTGTGTTGACCCAGGCTGAGGGCCCCTAATCAGAAAATAGCGGTGCGCAGCCATCTGTAAATGAGCGTTGAAGACTGGAGTCATAAAAATAAATTTTACATTTTTTCCCCAATTTTCACTTTTTCCATGTGTCACGATGTGATTGTCTAGTTGACACCAATTTGTCATCCTAATTTTAACCAAACTTTATCCAATGGTAACTTGAGCATACGATATCTGTTTTCAACGTTCCTAATACTGTCGGAAAAATCTTTTAATTCTCTACCATACTGTAATGGTTTTGGGAGATTTTGGGAATTTCCAAAGTTCCAAATTATCCTTCGGATTATTTTCCCTCATGTAATGGTGTAACTGCACTTTAACCCTCATTAAACTTTGGTTAATCTTGTTTGAGTCAAACTAGAGTTAAGGTGTGAAAGCAAGGATTAAAAGCTTCATATTAAAAATTTATCCATGTTTATATGTCAAAACTACATTTTTATTCCCAGAATTTCTCACCCTTTTTGTTATGCAGCTTAAAATATGTCAGATGCCTCATATATTAAAAATGAAAAGTTGATCATATCTCCCAAACCCCTTGTCCGATCTCCATGATATTTTAACAACTCCTCCTAAAAAATACCTTTCAAATGATCCCAAACTTAATCTAATGGTGTTCCAAATTATTTTAATGGTTAAAAAGTTTCCCAAAATAAAAAATTGTTTTTCAGATCTTTGAAGTTATCGTGATTGAAATACTCCAAAAATTTGAGAAAAACATCCTTGTGAAATAAAAAAAATTGAGTCTAATTTCACTCCATTTTGACACCAGGAAGACCCAATTCTAAAATAGTAAGTCTTCATAAGTGTCATTGTCTATAAATATTAAGTATCACAAATAGTTTATTCTTAGAGTTTTCATTGCCCATTAAACATCACGATAACTAAAAAGTGCCAAATAGAGCAACTTGTAACCAAAATGGACTCCTCAAAATAGGAATTACTATAAATAGTAAGTTCCAAGATATTGGTCAACAAATAAAGATGTCGTGTCACCCATGCTAATAGAAGGGAACCTGGATGTGTTTGAAATATTAAATTTTTTTTTAGTGAATTGCAAGATTCAGGATTCCACACTATGAAAATTTGGTTGAATGAAGCAGTAATTATTCTATTTGGAGGAGAATACCTTTTCTAATGAGTGATAAATGAGAAATACAATGTTTGAGAATCTTGAAATTGATTCCATTTAAAAAGGTGACATTTGTGTCACAAAGGTGAATTTTGAAGCCGAGAGGAACATGGTGATGATCTCCATGTCTTAACTCCAACCTTTTGTTCAAAGAGGATCGTTATGTTTGTAAGAATACACAATCATCATAGGTTCATCAAGTACAAGTCACTTAGTAGCATTTTTGAACACTCATTCAAATTCCTGGAGGTGTATCTACATCTCATTGAAGGAGTAATTTGTAACCATAATGTTCTAATTCCATAGATGGTCACTTAGGGAACATGTGAAATCAATAACATCATGAAGCCTATCAGGGTGTTGAAACATCAAAATTCAAAGCATCAAGACAATGGTCATGAGAAGTATATCAGGAGAGGATCATCATTAGTGATGCCAAAAATTATTCCAAGTTCACATTGCAATGTCTTGCAATAGTTTTTATAAACAATCATTCATTACTTTGGAGTGTGTTTGCATCTCATAGAAGAAGGAGATGTAATATAATGTTTCAATTCAATAGGTGGTCAAGGGAAGTGAACTTCATTCATGATCCATTATAAGAAGGTTATTTCTTAGAAAAAGCTTTCCTGTCTTCAGATTTACACTTCTCTCTCTCTCTCTCTCTCTCTCTCTCCGTCTCTCTCCCTCTCTCTCTAAGATTCCAATTTCTTCATTGGGAATGTATTTTTACCAATCTTTCATCTTATTCACTTAAGTGACTTAGTGTTGAATTGTAAAATTCCCTTTTCAAAAATAAGAAAAGGACTTAATTTCATTCCTAAGAGAATGTGAAACGTCACAAATGGTGGTGACATGAAAAGTCATACGGGGGAAGAGGAAGATTCATTTGTAATGCTATAAATTGGAATGGATTATCCATTTTAAAGGGTTTGTAATTGTTGATTGATATATATTGTTGAGATTTATATCACTAAAAAATTAAGAAATAAGAGCTACATTTCCTCTATATGTCCTTATATATATTCCTCTATCCTCTCTACTCTCCAACTTGGCAAACATGGTGATCTTGTATAACCAAGAAGGAACTTTGTGTCCTTAATTAATAAATATGCAGAACTTTGTGCCTCTAGTTTGTTAGTATTTCTCATTTCTTACATTGTTGTGTTCTTCTAATTTAATGTGGACCTACTTTGGTTACTATTAGTGAGAATAAACTCGTTCCTACTCATAACATTAACCCTCTCCCCATTTCTCCTACTCCACTTTACCTCCTTGCACAAAAACTTCCTCCCTTGTACACTGTACAAGCACTTTTTTGTAGGTTCAGTGGATTATTCCTGTGTGATACCCATCCTAATGGCTACCACATAGTTTAAGCTAGTTTACATTCAATAATGGGAGCCTCCCCATACCTTAGAAGGAGGGGCTTAGCCCGTGAAGATTGATGAAAACCAATAATCTGCATTGCAATAAAATATTTCACAAATACTTATTTAATTCAAAGACACCCAACATGTAGAGATACTCTCACAAAACTAGTGTCCAAAATCAAGATCCTTGATAATATGACACCTTCCCATCTGAATTCAAATTTGGGTCGTATTTCAGCTCCTCCTACTAGCAATGATGATACCTTTCATAAGGATATTTTGGATTTTATTCAATTTTTACACCATGATTTTGAAGATCAATTTCAAGTTATGAATTTTGAGATCACATCTCTTAAGTGCGAGATAATGCATCTAAAGGATTCTTCCAATGCCCATATCCATCATATCTTTACACATCACAATTAATCTAGGTCTAAGACCACTGAGAAGCCATGTTATATGCACATCATGCATGATACATGTGCCCATACAATTGAAGTCAAAGTCCTACAATAGAAAACACTTCACTCGTTTAACAAGCATGCTCTACAACACAATATTATATTTGAGCTAATCAATACTTGGTTAATCAATTTGTTACCTATTCATTACTATCCTCGTTACCGACTTACAAAAATCAAAGGCTAGCCATTTCGGAAGTATTATGGAGTTAATAGACATTTTGACAATGATTTCTATGCTTTACAATGAAAAATATAACAAATTGAGTGTAAGGGATTAATTTCATTTGCTAGACAACATTATTTTACACATTCATCTCAAGTTTCCAAATCTACATGGGTTCCTAAATTTGATCCATCAATGTCTAGTGAACACAATGTAATATCAAATGATGCAACTTATCCAATAATACAATATCCACCTATTCAATAATAGAATAAGAATTAGATACCCACTTTGGAAGTACCAACCTCAGAAACATCACATCCTACTATTTTGTAAACTAAAGAATTATAAATTACACCTGAGCCATTACACACCACAATATAACATCTAAAACCTGCACGACTACAATCCATGGGCAACACGACAATGGATTCTACAAATATCTCTACTACTTCACAAAAACTTGATATAGATTCTAGTCCACCTAACAATATTGACTATAACAATAATACAAATGATTCCACACCTTCTATTAGCATGAAAAAATCTATTAAAAATTATCATTAAAAACATATTAATGCCTTACTTGATGATATGTGGTTCTTTACACATACAAGCACATATACAATAAATCCTAAGTTTTATCCTAATAAGTCTTCTATGGATATCTCTATTTCCCTACAACAAGCTTGGTTAGATCCTAAGTCTTCATCTCTACCTAATATTCATGTTGATTATTTCCTTATCCCTAATGGTCCTAGGGATTTTCACATTGATCAATCTAAAATTCCTTCTTATATCAAACAACATTTTCCAATGATCAATAGACTCATCATCTAAGGTGGATTTTCATTACTAAATATTCAATTATAATTATCTAACCCATGCTTCTACCTAGTACATTCACCTTATTTTATCCACATGCACCGCTATTTTACTCCTATAATACTTGGGGGCATATATGGATATCCCTTACTTATTTTCTAGGAATATGTTTCCTTGCATGCCCTTGCATACTTTGGTAATGGTCACATTTATTATATGTTTGGATTTCTATTATGTCATACCTCTTCTATCAAAATGGCTTTCACACATAAAAAAAATTAATACCAACAAATTACAACCTCTTTATGACATGAAATCCTAATTAGAAATATTAATTCAAGGTCTTTTACTTCACACATTATTCCTAGAGCTACTTCACCTCATTTTTTCTCATATTTTCTTTAGCAAACATCAGCACTACAATATCACTTACATTTGAATAAAAAATGAGGCATAAACCTCTACTTTATGTGATATCTCCTTCACTTCCTTGGGAGGTTCTCATTGGCTAACTTTCATGTCATCTCCTTTCCCATACATAGTTTGCACTAGAAAATGCAAAAACATTGATATAACCATAAAAAGAAAAAACATTCAAATATTTTCAAAATAATAAAAATCAAGACTTGTTTATCTATAATACATCGTTAGCACCATTTCATTATACACGTTGTTTATCCTTATAATTTTATATATAGCATTTTTCTTCTTTACGCACATGCGTTCATGGGGTATAATGATCATGACGCAAGGCATACAGATTGGTACATGATTATGGGAGATAGCATGGTGCCTTAGATACTTCATTTGAGGGCATCCCCCCACACAATCTAGGTGTTTTTATTTCAACATAGTACATTTTTCACTTCCTCATTATGCTTGATTATACATAGTGTATTTGTTATCTTTTGAACTAATAAGACTAACATATGTGTCTTGTGTGGTTTTGACAACTATTATTTCATTTAATTTTATATATCACTTGTTATGTCATTACGATACTTATACATGCTTGTTAGTTGTGTTTGTAGTTAGTTTTTTGTTACTCCAATTGTGGCCTATGAGCCTTATTTATCTTGCGACACCATGGGTGTCGCTTATTTTTGGTGTCATGCCTTTCTTGTGTGATATTGAATCTTTTGTTTATAGGTCCAAAGACCTTAATTGTCTTGCAATACTATGGGTGTCCCATGATTGTAAGTGTTAGTCCTTTTTCTTGACAGTGTTTGCACAATTATCTATCCACTTACATATCTGTTACTATTTTTTATTTCTATTAGTGATCTTGTGTACATTGTTGCTACTATTATTCTTATTGTTATTGTTGCTCTTGATTGTGTGCCAAAGTCTCCACCATGCTAAAACAATAATCTTAAGTAGGTTTTAATCCCCTCTTAAGTGTTCTTATAATGTTATAAACTTTAGTTTATAATTAAATAAATAAAAATATGTAATGTTTTAATTTATTTAATTTAAACTTTAGCTTATGTTTTAATTGATTATTAAAATCAATTTATCAACTTGAGGGGTGCTTCACAAGAAGACACCTGTAAACCCACTTAAATAGGGATACTAGGGCCTAGTAAATTACTTTGATTACAATATTGAAATGTGGAGAGGAGTGAGTGAAGATGGATTACTAGTCTATAAATATTAGTGTTTCTTGGTAAATGGAAATCTATATTTTTCATTGTGGTTTTTTTTACCTCGTATGAGGTTTTCCACGCAAATCTGTGTTATATTTATATTTTTTTAGTTCATAATATTTAATATTAACTTTGAAATATTAATTTAATTTCTTAGACCTCGACATAGTATCAAAGCAAGGTTAGTTTAGATAATTTAAAAATTATTTAAGTTTTATTAATTAAATTCTTACCAGTGATTGGTTAGTGGGTGGTTATAACCCACATGCTATATAAACTGGACCCATTCAGTTTAATTCTCACACACATATCTCTTGAAAATGTTTTTAAATCTTTCAAAAGATTATTTGGTGTGATTGAAGGCTTTGGAATGAGCCCACCTAAATTCAAGTGCAGGAATGTAAGCCTTTGTTAAAATTTTAGAAATGATTTAAATGTTTTTTTATGTTCTAACCTTGGTAGGAAAAAATAAAATAAAAATATTAAACAAGATGGTTCAAACTTTGAGACATCTTCCAAGTTTGTAGGATATGAATATACATTTTGTTTTCTCTTGATTTGGGTTTGAAATTTTCATTTAAAATGGGTTCTAATCATTTCAGTATTAATAAGACACATATGTTGAATGATACTAACTACAACATCTCGAAAATTTGAATGAAAGCCGAGTTCATGACATGACATCTTTGGACTGTTGTGAATGGTACAAAAAATATTCCGACAAGAAGGAAAACGATATCATATAACATTTCAACATTTCAATAGAAATTACAAGAGGTGATGTCAATTATACTGAAAAGCATGAAAAACAAATTTTTTCTACACATTAGATACCAAGAAAGTCCAAGAAAATATTTGAAACTATTAGAATCAATGCATGTAGGTACGCACCTTTCAAAAATTATAAAATTGATTCTTGAATTAATGACAACTCATATTAAGGGAGACAAAACGTGGATAATTTTATAGCTAAAATTAAAAACATTAAATCTCAACTAGATTGATGTAAGTTTGATTGGATTCAAGACAAATTGTTATACTTTATCATTCAAATGAACATTCGTGAAAGATTTAGGAACTTCATTTCCATCTTAAACTAAAAAAAATCAAACTAAACAAGATATTCTTGACTTATCTACAGTTAGTGCTCTCACGATTCAAGAAGAGAAATTAATGAAGAACTTTGATTTGAAGGAGAATGCCACTCAGGAGATTCTCACTCAAAATCATAAGAATAACGTTTCTAGGTTTAAAAAGAATTAAAAGTTCAAATAAAAATTGAAAACCCCTAGTAAAGATAAGGAACCTGGAAATAATCACCTAAAATTTAGTTTTGATGTAAAATGTCAGAACTGTGGGAAATTTGGTCACAAAAAGGAAGACTATAGGGTGAGAAAAAATAATCCAAATTTCAAAAATTAGAAAGGAGACAAGCCAAATTAAAATTAAAACAAAAATCAAAAGAATAATACAAAACTAAATGTAGTTATTTTATATTTTTTATTAGTTACTACCAAAGAAAATGAATGGATCTTAGATAATGGTGCATCTAGGCATATGACTTATAGATCCGATATTTTTTCTAATATAAAAGAATGTAATGATAAAATCTATCTTGGTGATCATTTCATTCTATGTTTAAAGTATATGAAGAGTTGAAGTTTTTAATCGCTATATAAATGATGTTGTGTGTTCCTAAACTGAAAATGAATTTGAAATCATGTTCACAACTAAATCAAAACAAATATATTGTAATTTTACTAAAATTTAAATGGTTTATTAATAATGAGTTAGATGTTACTATTATAGAAGACATACAAAAGAATGGTTTATGTATTTAAAGATTTTACATCTGCTTCACATTTGAACTCAAAATAGGAATGATGTATAGTTATGACAGGGAAGATTATGATATGTTAACTTTAGGAGTATATATGACATGTATCATCTTAACCTTGTTGTTGGACTACCTCCTATCTCTCATTCCCAGAAATCTTGTGAAGGGTGCTTAAGTGGTAAGAAATATGAAAACCCCTTCCATATCCATCATGAAGCAAAATCCTCAGAACATCTTGAACTTATTCACAGTGATGTTAGAGGACGTTTATAAGTTCCTTCCCTAAATGTTTCTTTGTACAACAATTACTTTCATTGATGATTATTATTGTATGATTTGATATTTATTTATTAAAAAAAAAGACATTTTACCTAAATTTAAATAATTTAAAGATTTAGTTTAAAATAGTTCTAGTTACAAAATTAAAAGGATTATAACTAAAAATGAAGGAGAATACATTAGTAAAGCATTTGATTCTTTTTGTGTCAAATATTGAATTCAAAGGGAACTCACCACTCCCTATTTTCCTCAACAGAATGGTATCATGGAAAGTAAAATCCACACCATTCTTGAAATGGATAGAACCATGCTTTATTCACAACAAGTCCCTAAATTTTTTCGGGCTGAATCTATGAATACAATTGTCCATATTCTAAACAAAGTCCCTACTAAATCCCTATTTCAATCTAATCCTATATAAAAATGGACCAATAATAAACCTAGTGTATGTCATCTGAGAATATTTGGAAGCCTTGCCTCCATCTTCATTCCTAAAGCTAAAAGGAAGAAGTTAGATAAAACCTCATATCCTTGCACCTTTGTAGGCTATAGAGGTACAAAAAAAGGTCTAACGATCTATGATAATGTAAAATGTGAAGTTATTGAAAACATGAATGTTAATATCCTTGAAAAATATTTTTGTAATTTGTCTTATGTTTCTTCTATTTATAATGAATCTATTGAGTTAGAAAACAATGATCTTGATGAATGTGATGAAAAAATATATTTTTATTAATCATGTTGTAATTGAACAAGAGTCTCTTCTTATATCCTCTATAACTAGATGACCTAAATGAGCTCAATATCTTATTCAAAACTCTAATTTTGATAATCTTAGTAAGATGATTATAAGCCACCATACCTACCATGCCTTAATGACTATGTTAGAACATGAACCCCAATTTTTTGAAGAGGCATATCACGGAAAAATATGGGTAGAATACAAGAAAGATGAATACAATGCCTTAATTAAAAATTAAACCTGGTATCTTGTCCCTCCTATGGAAAAAATTAGTATTTTTGGCTCTAGATGGCTTTATAAAATTAAGTATAAGGCTGATGGAAATATTGATAAATTAAACACCAAGTTAGTATCTCAAAGGTTTACTCAAAAACCAATATTGACTATGTAGAAACCTTTGTACTCATTGCAAAAATGAGCACAATTAGGATTCTCATTTCCTTAGCTTCTAAATATGTTTGGGAAATCCACCAGATGGATGTTAAGAATGCATTTCTGAATGGTGATTTAAAATAATAAATTTACATGACTCAACCTAATGGTTTTGAGGAATCTGAAAAATAAATATTTGTTTGTAAACTCAAAAAACATCTATATGGCTTAAAACAAGTTCCTACAACTTGGTATGCAAAAATAAACTAATTTTCAAACGATATTGGTTTCATTAATTTTTCATATGATAATGATCTCTTCGTTAAAGTTGAAATAATCAGATTATTATTATTGTATTATATGTTGATGATTTGTTTATTACTAGAAATTTAAATAGTTTAATTTTAAAAATTAAAGCTAAATTAATACAATACTTTGAAATGATTGATTTAGGATTATTACATCATTTTTTAGACACACAAAATTTTCAAGATAAACATTCTATTATTGTATCACAATAACAATATGTTGTTGATTTACTTAAAAAGTTTAATATAGTAGATTGTAAAATAGTTGATATTCCTATTAAATTTGGTTGTAAACTTGATCCTAAACCTCTATGTGAAAAATCTAACCCTACTCTTTATAGGTACCTTGTAGGTAGTTTAATCTATCTAAAAATCACTAGACTTGACATTGCATATGTAGTAGGTATTGTTTCCAAATTCATGCAGGAGCCATATTAGGATAATTGGAAGTTAGAAAAAAGAATATTAAGATATATTAAAGGAACAATTAATTTTGGTTTACATTATACTTCTTTTGATAATACATGTTTATATGGATACTATGATTCTGACCATGTTGGTGATGTGATATATATAAAATCTACAATTGGATATGTGTTCAAGTTTGGTACAAGTGTCATTACTTGGAGTAGCAAGAAGCAATCAACAATCTTAATCTCTTCGACTGAGAAAGAATATATAAGTGCAATAAAAGTAGTAAAAGAAGCCATGTGGATAAAGCGAATGTTAGAAGAAATTCACATGGAAGTTAAAGGAAGTACTCCTATTTTGTGTTATATTCATATTTTTATTGCTTTATATAATAATCCAAATTAGCATCAGAGAACAAAGAATATAGAAATACATATACATTTCATCTAAGAGAAGGTTCTCTGCGGTGATATAGATGTCAAGTTCTGTCCTACTAAAGATCAAGTTGTAGATATATTCACAAATCCATTGTGTGTTGTGAAGTTCTACAAAATATTTGACCTTTCAGGGCTTCCACTGAGGGGGATTCTGAATGAAAATGCTATCTCCTAATGGCCGACCATGTGTTTTCTTCTTCACCTCTATACTTATTCTCCAACTAAAGTATTGTATAAGGTCTTTTTATGATCTTAGTAAACTTATCACTCTAAGTTTACTATGTTGTCCAGTAATAAAACATCATGTTGTAAAAGAGGTTCTTAATTTATAAAGGGATACTAGATATGTTCATATATATTTTCCATGAGAAACTGTGAGATGTAGTCTCATAAATAATGCTTAGCCTAAATTATCACTTTTGATTTATGGATTCCAAATCATTTTGTACCAAAACGCAAGTTTAACATGTTGAAGGTGTATAAATTCTTAAAATATGATATTCTAGCCTAAACTCTCATTGTGGTTTAAGGATTGTAAATATTTTTGCATAAACAAGTAATATTGGCATATAAACCCCACTTAATATTTAGAGGGAGTGTTAGAACAATAATATTAAGTATGATTTAACTGTTGGCATGTGGTCCTATAGGTGTTGTAATTGATGAAAAACAACATTAATGATGAAGTGAATGATGGATTAGAGTCATATGATGCTGAGCGTGATGTTTTCATGATGATTCAGATGTGTAATTGATGATACATGGAGATTTAGTGAGGTTTGCTTGCTCTTGCAAGCCTATTCAGGTGCTTAGGTGATGTTGCATGGAGGTAGGGGCTTCTAGGTTAATTGAAATTTTTTTGGCATGATGGATAGAAATTTTGAAGAGTGTTTAGGCACTCACATCAGTTGTAGGTTGCATATATAGATGTTTGGCTATGTTTCAGGTGCTCATTTGGAGCAGACATGGATGCCAGGAGGTATGAGATTGAGGTATGGAGCCATAAGATATCATTGATGCATGTATTCAGGTTTATCATGGTATACAAGGTGTGATTGGGTCATTTTAAATGATTTTATGATGAGTTATAGCATTCTTTTAGTTGACCCTAGCTTCTATAACGTAAACCATAAGGTGAAGCTATGAAAATGAGATAGGATAGAGAGTTTGAGGTATGGTGATGAAATTATTTTTATTTGAGATATTAGTGTGATGTGTCATGGTGATTTAACAAAAAATTCAGGTTGCTAGGATGTGAATTTTGCAAGATATGTCAGTTCTGGTGAGACAAGGCTAAGAACTAGTGCATTTGTAGCTCAAATTTGATCTTCTAATCCTTACGATGAATTGTGTGATTTTAAAGGGACATTGTGGTTTTCAGATATTTTTCTACATTGATTCTATAATATTTCACAAAAATAATGAGGTCATTTCATTGGTACATTTTTATGAACGAATGTTAAGAAGGTAAACAACTAGTTATGAGTTTGAAACCCTAGCTTGAAAAAGGTATGCAAGAAACTCTTCCTACAGTGTCCAGTTTTTCTTCCTAGTGCATGTGTGATGATTGGAACATGTAGAGGAATAATTCTTATTTCCATAAAGGTATGGCATATGTCATGGTGGTGAGTGAGGCCCACTCAAACATGCCATCTTATGAAGAAGAGTGTTTTGGAACAAGGTTGTCCAAAGGGGTTACATGATAAATTAACATTATGAAATGTATGTGAGTTTATCATGATGTATAAAGAGGTTTTAGAATATTTTCATCTAGGTACATGGTCAAATGAGCTCCATTCAGGTTGATTGGTCAAATGGTAGTTTTGAGGCCATAAAAAGTAATGTTTAGTAAAGTGAGCATATCTGGAGCTACAGGTGGACTTTGGAGATGATTAAAGTTGTGTTGGAAAGAGGATTAAGATAAATTTATAGTGAAATGAGGTTTGGCTCATGAGGATGATATTTGATGTTGTTTCTAGATTATTCTTTAGACAATAATTTTTTTGCCAGTGCATGATATGACATGATCTTCTGTAATTTTTGAGTTGTTTTAAGTGTGATATGGATTAGGTGATTCTTTATATAAAAATGTGAATATGGATTCATTTTGAATCCAATTAATCCATTTATAGGTCTTGAATGTTCCTATAAATATTTTCATCAACTGATCTTTAAAAATATTTTTTTGGGCAGGTTGATTTGGTGAAGACAAAAGTGGCTATGGTTTGAGATGATGAATGTTTAAAGGATTATAACTTACTTATAAGTGATCTAAAGGTTCTGAAAATTCCCTCAAGTGGTCACATGGCATGGTTTGGTTTATTTTAAGTGATGTTTTGGCATAATAAAGTTTCGAGGGTCGTGAAGGGTGTAAGAAACAACAATTTTGAGATAAACAAAGAGTACTAAGACCATTAAATAAAATAATTTGATTAGTTGAGATAAATTGAAACCACATATGAATGTTAAATTTTATTTTAAGAATGTGGAATTATTTATGGATCATTACTGAGAGTGTTTCTGATGTAAGGGTATTTTTATCTTTGTACCCATATGGTTTTGATATAACTCACGGGAATTAGATATAACCTTTGATATAAAGTTGATCTAATGTTTGCAATAACATAGATAAGTTTCCCTAAGTTTTTATATGGTTATATAAGCTAGAAAACCAGTGTTAGATTAAAATAAGGAAGAATTGTAAGAAGGAATTCTTGGAGAGAGAAAAAGTGAAGCTTGTGAGGAAGAAAGTACTATACATCTAGGAGGTTTGGAAGATTGTAGATCTTCATTATATATTCTCTACAAATCTTTGACTAATAAGTTTGGATGTTTCTTAGTGGATGTAGCCCACACTGGGTGAACCATGTTATATCTTGTGTATTGTTCTTCTGGTTTATTTCCGTATTTATTGTTTGTATGTTTTGATCTGAATAATATATTTGTACAATTGGTGTGATTAACCCCAGCAACTGATATCAGAGCCTTTTTTGTTTGAGGGTTTTATGTGTTGACATATTACTCATAGAGGGATTTATGATTGAGTGGGAGTTATAAAAATGGAAGAAGATAGTAAATACAGAGTTGAGAAATTTAATGACCGTAACTATCAACTATGGAAGATGCAGGTGGAAGATTATTGTCTTGAATAATTACTGTTGGATGAGAAGGAAAGGCCTATAAAGATGACTAATGAAAAATAGAAAATTCTTGATAGAAAGGCTCTGGGATCTATAAGGTTGAGTTTGACACCATCTGTGGCTTCTAATATTATTGAAGCTTCAACCATAGTAGATTTGATAAATCTTTAGCTAATTTATATAAAAACCTAGTGCTTCAAATAAAGTTTATTTGATGAAGAAGTTATTGTTGTCGCCAAATCACTGCACCCCCCGAATGGCCAGGATGTGAATAGGATGTTTGGTGTGATTGAGACACATGGGATCACCTCTCAAGCTGTGGGACTTGGGCTCGAGGTAAACCTTCGGAGAATTCCAGCTTCCTCTTCCTAAACTAAGTGTTGTACTACTCCTAGTGTAACAAAAATTGATTATCTAGTCCTATGCTAACATTTTCATGGGGTTTTAGGGAAAGAGATTTATAGAAATGAAACTATACTAGGGATGGTGATGCACCAAATAAAGGGTGTCTTTAGATTCAGGAAGGGTTAATTTGAAGAGGGTGTGTGCACCACAGGTCAACTTCACCTACTGCAACTTAGAGAGGGTACAGGATACCACAAACTAAGAGACACGTGTTCCCTTTGTTAAACTTTATCAGACCGAGAAATATACCAGTTTCCCAGTGAAGAAGGATGAACTCAAGAAGGGTGAACAGACACCACAACTCAACTGCATGCAATACTTCACCACTCGATAAGCACAGAACTCCAAGAACCTGCAATAGAACTTAAACTTGCATAGTGTACCTGCAAGTATGAGAAAGGCACAAAGAAGCATAGAAGGATGAAAGGACCAAGATTAGTCACAAAACACACACTTTTATTGCTTCAATAACATGCACAATGCATCATACATTTAGAAGAGGCAATAGTTGCCATTACAGTCTTGAAGAGGAGGCTTGAAAGTTCTCTCAACACACAAGAACAACTTGCAGAAGAGAGAGGATTCTTGAAAAGTATACACTTTCCTGAGATATCTAACTATCCAACTTGTTTGAACTGTTGGAACCCTTTGAAATGAGCTTCCAACTTACATTTATAGAAGAATATGTGAGAAAGAAGAGGAAATGGTCATAATTACATTCCTAAAATGAAGGCCCATGATGTATTTGTTACAGTTAGTTGAACCACTTGAGAAGGTTCCATCATGGGTCATTAATTGCCTGATGACCTAGTCTTCTCAATTAATTAAAAGAATATTTAAATAAAAAATTTAAATAATAATAATAAATATTATTATTAAAATATTTAAATAAAAATATTAATTTAATTAACATAATGTTGGGACCCCCCCGTTGACCCGTTTGACTTGAAGAGGAGGGGGGTCCATGTGGATAGAGTCTGCACAAATCTCAACTCGGTGAGCTTTGAATCCTCTAACTCGGTGTTGTAATTGATTTTGAACCCCACACCAACTCTTTCCTTGTCTTGGCAAATCGGGCTCTTTTGCATTGAGTCCTTCGAATGGTGAGCTATCAAACTCATTTCTTATCATTTTCCTCTGTTAACTCGAAGCCATTTATGCATTCCACGTTCAAACTTCATGAAACATCACCACGAGCTCCCTGCGAAGTCACCGAGCTCTTCATCCAACAAACGATCTTACCTTTCCTGGGCTCAAACTCACTTGAATATCGAGCTTAACCCAACATTTCTAAAAAGAATGGTTTTACCACAATGCTCACGGTTCTTCCTTATCATATAACACTTGCAATAAGAATGTTTTATCTTGGCCATAATAAGCACAATTGTACCTTCCAAATGATGAGAAAATGTCATTACCAATAAAGACCTAATGCTGTCATGATGATGACCCAGGCTCATGCCCATAACATGTCGATAGACACCCTTAAGACTGATTTTTTGGTCAAAAAGCCCTTCGGTATTCTGGTAGTGCACTCGGAAATCTCGGCTCCAATCAACAATTATGCCACTATTGGGATCTTAGTATGGCATAGGTAGCTGTGAGCTAAACCATATACTTATTTTTCCAGAAACTAAAAAGATCCTTTATGTTACAATTTGCAACACATAAAATAAGCCCTTCAAAAAATACGTTGAACAACTGGGGCAACCAAAAGGACCTTGGAAAAATGTACAGGTAACAACCATATGAATTCTTCCTTAGTCGTGGATAAAAGCTAATAGAAATAAGCTAGCTAAAATTATCTTGAAACTACAGTATAATCGTTCATTGTTTAAAAACAAGTTTCTCTGAACCTGGTAAAAGAATATTTTTATTGTCTGATTGGATGTACATAATGGAAGGGTATAAATATTGCTTCTGCCCTCAGAGTTTCTCGTTGAAGATGACTCATATAATTGAGTAACAATTATGCTCCATGCAATTCTGATATGAAACAGTTCCGACCTCTATGCGATCCATTTCATGAGTTGACATTCATAAAACAAGTAAGATTCTCGGATAAAAATGCTGAGTAATATGAATCGTTATCAAGTCTACACCAGTTTTAAACTCTCACTGTCACTTACTCGATTTTCATAAAAATATCTTGAAGGAAAATCCTTGAATAGTGAGGACTGCATTCGATGCATGAATACGATAGTGAATAGTTGGACAACCTACTGTCTGCTTGGAGAGCATTCAAAAGGACTTCTTCTATACTGCTACATGCCTGTGCATCGAATGCGTCGGCCGATTTGAGCGTAGAACTACCCTAGGAAAGTGCTCAGGAACTGTATACGCAGGACTATAAGGTAGAGAAGTAAACTGCTCAGCAAAGGTGAACTGATCCAGGTCAGTTGAATGCGACAGTCTGCCGCAGGGTGATCCCAAGGAACCATTGGTGTCTGATCCTGTATGTTCTAGTTACTGCGATTCCATAGTCATGATCAGTTGTTGTAAAATCTTGCCACTGTAGCCTAGAAGACTAGATAAATGTTTCCAGTTGAGTTGTCTCACCTTTTCATTTTGGAACCATTCTCTTCCATGGAAGAAGCTCAACCAAATCTTGAGGCAGCTATTGTCTTCGAAAGTCATTACTCAACTGAATTCATTTCCAACAAGGAAGCATCAATCTCTCCATGTTGAATTCGCAAACAGGACTCGAACTCATCCATTTCATCGGGGTTTTCAATGACGGATAACCATCATAAACATCCTCCACTCCTATCGAGATTTTTATGACAATTTCTCAAACTCGGTTACTGAACTTACATTTTTCCATACTCATGAACTTCGTCTAAGGATGGTGATGCTCCGAGTTATGACCCGAGTTAGATACAAGGCACGAACTCCTTTGATGACTCATCTCTTTATTCCCAATTTGACACTGTTTTAGCTCGACCGAGCGAGATAAGCTTATCGAACTCCTCGATGGCTCGCATTCTTGGAAAAAATGAGCGATCTCACCTGATGACCAGAAGTGGGTCCCTGGGACCAATGTCGTGATTTGATAGTAATAAGGCCCTGTTTTCCAATTTTTCCATGTGCATAAAATTGGATAACATTTTTGGCGACCTCTCGGGGATGATTGCCTACTAAGCATGATTCCAGTAGCCTTAAGTCATCCATTGGGCATGGAGTCTGTGTTGGAATCCTGAAAGTAGTATGATTTTCTTTGACACATCCCAGAATCTCCTTGAGCATTGTTGATATCTTGGACCTCCCTAGAATGCTAAGTATGAAGTATACTGAATCTGTTGAATGCTTGACATCCATGGAGCACTGCAAAATTTTGAATGAAGTAAATTTTGAAACTCTTATGGAAACCTTGAACCTTTCCTCTCCTTGACACCTTCCAATGATGAAACAAAGTGCAGAACACCACAAAACACAACAACAAGGAAAGCAAAACAACAACACACAACAATGTGCATAAGCACTTGGAGGAAAACACCTAATTTAACTGTACAAGGGGTGGAATGCTTCTCAAAAACAAGCTTTGAGATGTATCCCATTCACATGAATGGGCAGTTCTTCTCCATTGAGCCTAGATAGACGAAATGAATTTGCCTCTTTGCAACTTGTGATGATGTATGGCCCACTCCAGAGAGCGTCAAACTTGGCATGCTTTCCTGGTTTGGCCCTGTCTTCATCCCATTTGAGAACTAAATCTCCCTCTTGAAAATGCCTGTTAGACGCCTTCTTGTCAAAAGATTTCTTAACTTGAGCCTGATGCTACTCCAAAGTTTTCATAGCCTTGTCTCTTACTTCCTCTAACTCCATGAGTTCAGCAAACCTTACTGTCAGAGGATCACTCTCTATAACTTCAAGTTGATGAGCTAACTCCAAAGAAGGTAACTCCAATGAGAGTGGGAGTTTTTCCTCTCTTCCATATACAAGAACGAAAGGAGAATTTCCGATGGCCCTTTTAGGTGTGATCCGATCTGCCCATAAGGCAATCTTAAGCTGTGTATGCCAAGTCCTCTTGTTAGTCTCCATTGTGTGCTTAATAATCCTTATGAGGTTTTTGTTGCTAGACTCAGCCAATCCATTTCCTTGAGGATAGTAATTGGATGAAGTTTTGAGGTATACCCCATTTTTAACAGCCCATTCACTCAATTTCATACCAAGAAAAGCCAGCGCATTGTCTGAAATGACTGTAAATGGAACACCGAACCTCATCATTATACCCTCCAAAAAATCTAGAACTGCCTTTTCATTGCTCTCTTTTAATGCTACCGCCTCTGTCCATCGAGTAAAATAGTCTGTTGCGGTAAGGACCCACTTATGTCCATCACTGGATGGAGGATTAATCATTCTGATGAAGTCCAACCCCCATTGAACAAAGGGTTGATCCACTTGAATTGGATGCAATGGAAGAGCTGTCAGCTTCTGCTTACCTGTGAAAAAGGCACATTCTTTACATTTCCTTACCCAAAGATGGGCATCCTTGAATAAATCTGGCCAATAGTAGCTGGCTCGCATGATCTTGGTAGCTGTTGTTCGTGCAGAATAATGTCCTCCAGATAGGCCATTATGAAATTCTTCTAGTATCTTACTTACCTGTTCTGGTCCTACGCACCGAAGGAGGACGCCGTTCAAATCTTTTCAAAAGAGAATGCTATCTACCAAAACATATGGGATAGATTGAAGACGGAAAGTTCACCTTTGGTTTTTATCCATGTTTGTCGGGTATGCTCCTGAGAAGATGAAATTCTTCATTTTGGATAACCAATCAGCTTGATCAACATCCTCATCAGTATTTAGGAGTGTCACGTCCTCATTACTTTTTGATTCCATGTCTGTTGCAAGTTGCTGACATAAACCCTTACCTCTGACAAGTTTAGTGACTTTGATGTGCACGTCATACTCCATTACCTTTGTGATCCATCCAGCACACTTTTCGTTCATTTCTTTGTTCAGCAAAAACTCCTTGACACCTGGATGAGACACCATCAGATGAATCTTGTTGTTGGACAACATGTGCTTGAATTTCTTCAAAGCTCGAATAACCACAAAGACTTGCTTTTCAATGAATGAGTATTTGAACTCGTAGTCTTTGAGGGATTGACTGAAGAAAGCGATTGGTTTCTCCATCAGGTTGTTGTTTTGTTGGGTGAGGATCCCTGAAATGCTCTCTTGACCTGCAAAAGCATAAAGGATAAAGTCTTTGTCAAACCTGGGGTTCACAAGCGTGGGAGCTTGAGAAATGGCTGTTTTGATGGCTTTAAAGCTTTCTCGTCCTTCCTTTGTCCATGAGAATGGCATGTTTTTCTTTAGCATGGCTGTCAGTGGTTTAGCCAATGTCACAAATTGAGGGATGAATCTCCGCACGAAATTTATGGTTCCCAGAAAACTCTGGAGGCCCTTCTTGTGACTTGGGAGAGATAAGGACATAATTGAATGAATCCTGGCTGGATTGATTGATAATCCTTCTGCTGAAACCACATGCCCCAACAATTTTCCCTCGTGCACTGTGAAAATACATTTCTTGGGGTTAAGTGAAACCCCAAATTCCCTACACCTTTGGAAAACTTTCCTTAGATGCGTGATGTGATCTTCTGCATGCTTAGAGTATACAGTTATATCATCAAGGTAAACTAAAATAATATCGTTGATTAGTCCCTTAAATGCCATGTCCATGGCTCTTTGGAAAGTAGCCCCGGCATTGGACAATCCGAATGGCATTTTATTGTAGGCATACGTGCCCCACTTGGTAGTGAAAGCCGTTTTGAATTGGTCAGATTCTTGGACTAGGATTTGATTGTAACCTGAATATCCATCGAGCAAAGAAAATCTTTGAGCTCCTGCCACTGTTTGAAGGATCTGCTCCATCGATGGAAGAGGATAATGGTCTTTTAATGATGCACGATTCAAATCCCTGAAATCTACGCATAACCGGATCTCTCCGTTCTTCTTCCTCACGGGCACCAAATTGGCTACCCATGAGGAATGCTTGATGGGAAAAATTATACAGGCCTCGATGAGCTTGGTTAGCTCCTTTCTCATTAGTGGCTCAATTTTGGGATTAATTGGTCTCTGTTTCTGACGAACTGGCTTAGCATTAGGATCCAGTTCGATGGTATGTTGTGCTAGACCTGGATCAAAACCACGCAGATCTTTATAGCTCCATGCAAAGATGTCATGATACTCTTGACAAATTTTGATGAAAGCTTCTTTCTCTTCAGAAGTACACACTTTTCCGATCTTAAGAAATTTTTCATTTGATACCTCAACTTCCTCAAAATACTCTTCTCTGACCACCATGTTAGGGCTTTGTCTTGTGGCTTGGTCATCTGAATTGAAAATGGATTCCAAAGTGACTAAACCTTTTGGTAACTTGTTGCTTTTCAATTGGATAATTTTCTCACCATATGACTCCTGCAACTTATCTTGATTCTTTGTAGCAAACTCCGCCTCTTCTTGTAGGAAGAGGACAATTTGTTTGTCACTATCAAACACTTGCCAACTACTCACATTATCAGGGACTGCTGGTCGAACCACCATTTTAACAAATTTCTGCCCTTCTTTCATGATATCAACTGGTATGTTGTATTGTGAACCAATTGTAGCAAGCCTATCTGCATCTTGATTTTGATTTCTAGGGATTGCATGGATTCCAAAAGCTTCAAAATCTTCAATCAGGTCCCAGACTCGATTCTTATATGATCTTAAAAGATCATTTTTGGATGCACTACATGCCGAAACTTGATGAACAACTAACTCACTATCTCCAAAAATAGTCAGAGCCTTGATTCCCTTCCTTTGGGCTAGCTGAATTCCTTGCACAAGAGCCTCGTATTCAGCAACATTGTTAGTGCAACTGAATTGCAATCGGAAGATGAGACAGTACTTATCTCCCTCAACTGGAGAAATTAACATAACACCAACACCGGATCCATTCTTACTTCTTGAGCCATCAAAGAACAATTGCCACAGTCCTTTAGAATCACTTGGTGTTTTGACAAGTTGTGGTATGATCATATCTTCTTCATGGATACAGTAAGTACCTAATCCTGTTTCTTCCAAGACCAACAAACCAACTTCTTCTTTTGCCAATACATCAGCATAGGGATCATACTGATGATCTCTACATACTTCATCTAGCAAAGTATCAGGGACTTCCTCAACAAGGGTGGTTGGTTCATGATCGACATCTTCCTCTTCGGGATCGCCGATGGTGTAATTCCCATTTATGGGACTAGCAGTGTAGGGTTCTACATGATTATGGCAGATTGGTTCTGCCCTTATACTTACTTTGGTTCTGTATCGAGTCTTGAGAATCATATGCGACCAATCGGCTGATAGGTAACCACCCATCTTGGCAGTGAAATCCCGTGATAGGCAGATGGCAAAGAGGGGAGGGAGATAGATGACCGATATGTCTTGTGTGAATGAAAAACTTGGGCATGCATGAATGGTAAGTTGAAGTCCTTTGATAACCCCAACAGTCTTAACAGCTGTGCCATCCAGTTGAACAACCCCTCTTGCAACTGGCGCATATTGTATGCCTAGTACATCTGCAATTTGTTTTGGCATGACAGAGCTGCTGGCACCAGAATCGATCATGCAATTATGTACTAGGTGGTCGCCAATGATCAGGGAAATGTAGAATGGCGGTGGTTTGTTTGCCGTAGGAATGATTTTCCCTTCTGGTTGACACAAATTTGTAGCATTTGTCACTCCATGGCTTGGTGATCCGCTGGTTGTACTAAAATTATTCAGAGCTTCTCGCAACAGGTTTCTTTGGGAAGGGATCGAGAGTGCGTCCCACATGGTAACGCTCAGATTGGTTTTCTTCATTTGTTCTACTATGCTGAAGGGAATTGCTCCAACTTTGATGACACTTTTTTGGGCATTGGGGTCCTCCTTTGGAAAATGTTTGTTAGGCACCGTGATGCCTGGAGAACCATCTTTCCCTACGGTGTGGCTAGCCGGTGTTTCTGGTGATTTCTTTCCTGCATTTTTATCAACTGCCATTTGAAACCCAGCTTGAGAAGTGGATGCCAGATCATCTTCGAGAGGTTGAGGCTCCATTACTCTCTTTTTGGAACGAGTGTTTGCTACCACTGATGAAGAATCTATATTCAATCCGTAAAAATCTTCTACTTGCCAGTTTAGCAACGTGGATTCTTCAGGTGCCTGCGGTTGATCTGCTACTTCTTGCGTAGATGAATTGTTTGTTAAATCTAAAGGGGTAGATACACTTTGAACCCTAAGGGCCTGGCTAAGAACCCCATTGGGAAAAAGATTTTGATTGTGAGGTTGAGAGCAAGGATAACACCATTCGTAGTCTTGAACTAGATTATTTTGAACAGGTACTATAGCTCTAGATGAGCCAGCTGCAAGAGGGTTCTGAAAGTTCAAGGGCCTGACATTTGCAACTTGACTTGTAGTTTGATTTCGAGGGTGATTGTTCCCTTGAAAAGGAGAACAGTTAGCTTGATACTGCTGATTTTGTGGCTGATACGGACGATTGTATTGAAATTGTTGCCTTTTGAGTGTAACGAGCTCATTTCCAAAATTTTGCAGTAGTGACTTGACTTTAAATAGTTTATTTGAAGAGGCAGGGGAAGATTGAGATGGTTGCTTGGAGTCTACTGGAATAGGAGCAATGATAGGCTGATGATTCGTAAGATCTAGAGAAAAGGGCATTGGTGGTCATGGAGCTATCTTTCCAGCCTGAATCAAAGAATTCTCTGCACTTATGGCAACTTCGTAAGCATCAGGAAGTGTAGTCCCTCCCATGGACTGGATCATAACTGCTACATTGCTATTCAAGGCTCGTAAATAGTACAAGAATGCATTATGCGCAGAAGGCTTTACGAGCGCCAGAATCCTATTCCAAGTTCTGTGGAATCGGAAGTTGAAATCACTCATGTATTCTTGGGAAGCTCTCTTTATGGTGGTAAGTTGTTCCAAAAGTGATAGGTGATCACTTTTGTCTTCAAATTGTTTACATAGCTTTTCTCCCAACTCATCCCAAGTGGTTATAGTGCTAACACCTAACCTGCGAAACCATTGAAGCGCTTTTCCCTTGAAAGAGGTAGCAAGAAGTCTAACTGTAACGTTGTATTCGGTGATATTATGTACTGCACAGATGCTAGCTACATCAAATATATGCTCCACTGGAGTAACGTGAGTTTCCCCGGTGTAGAAGGGAAAAATTTTGAGTGCCGTAATAGGTATCAGGTCACGTTGAGCCAACATGAGAGGACTGCTTGCATTGAAAGGGGGAAAAACTTGGTTCCTCGCCATAGCAATGAAAGGTTGATTATTCCTGGGTGGAGGAAATCTTCTGTAAGGAGGAGTTGAATGACCCCTACTAGGTAAATCTGCAACTGGGGATGTGGAAATGCCTCTTCTGCTTCTCTTTGGAGGAGACAAGGAAAGTTCGATATGCTGATACTTTCCTTTCTTTGAAGAAGCTCTTGTCTGAATTCTTCGCATAAGTTACTGCATTGAGATTTGGAATCCCGAGATATAGAGTCGCCAGGTACTTTGACTTGTGTAAGTGAGAAGAGAACTACCAACTTTGTCCCACCGGGCGTGCCAAAAACTGTTGTGTGTGGTTGCACAGTGGCTTAAGATTTCCTGTTTGATAATGAGACACCTCTAAAAGATGGAACTCTAACTTCTGTGATGTCCCACCGGGCGTGCCAAAAACTGTTGTCGCCAAATCACTGCACCCCCCGAATGGCCATGATGTGAATAGGACATTCAGTGTGATTGGGACACATGGGATCACCTCTCAAGCTGTGGGACTTGGGCTCGAGGTGAACCTCCGGAGAAGGCCAGCTTCCTCTTCCTAAACTAAGTGCTATACTACTCCTAGTGTAACAAAAATGATTATCTAGTCCTACGCTAACATTTTCATGGGGTTTTAGGGAAAGAGATTTACAAAAATGAAACTACACTAGGGATGGTGATGCACCAGATAAAGGGTTTCTTCAGACTCAGGAAGGGTTAATTTGAAGAGGGTGTGTGCACCATAGGTCAACTTCACCTACTGCAACTTAGAGAGGGTACAAGATACCACAAACTAAGAGGCACGCGTTCCCTTTGTTAAACTTTATCAGACTGAGAAATATACCAGTTTCCCAGTGAAGAAGGATGAACTCAAGAAGGGTGAATAGACACCACAACTCAATTGAATGCAATACTTCACCACTCGATAAGCACAGAACTCCAAGAACCTGCAATAGAACTTAAACTTGCATAGTGTACCTGCAAGTATGAGAAAGGCACAAAGAAGCACAGAAGGATGAAAGGACCGAGATTAGTCACAAAACACACACTTTTATTGCTTCAATAACATGCACAATGCGTCAGACATTCAGAAGAGGCAATAGTTGCCATTACAGTCTTGAAGAGGAGACTTGAAAGTTCTCTCAATACGTAAGAACAACTTGCAGAAGAGAGAGGATTCTTGAAAAGTATACACTCGCCTGAGATATCTAACTGTCCAACTTGTCTGAACTGTTGGAACACTTTGAAATGAGCTTCCAACTTACATTTATAGAAGAATATGTGAGAAAGAAGAGGAAAGGACATAATTACATTCCTAAATTGAAGGCCCATGATGTATTTATTGCAGTTAGTTGAACCACCTGAGAAGGTTCCATCATGGGTCATTAATTGCCTGATGACCTCGTCTTCTCAATTAATTAAAAGAATATTTAAATAATAATAATAAATATTATTATTAAAATATTTAAATAAAAATATTAATTTAATTAACATAATGTTGGGACCCCCCGTTGACCCGTTTGACTTGAAGAGGAGGGGGTCCACATGGATAGAGTCTGCACAAATATCAACTCGGTGAGCTTCGAATCCTCTAACTCGGTGTTGCAATTGATTTTGAACCCCACACCAACTCTTTCCTCGTCTTGGCAAATGGGCTCTTTTGCATTGAGTCCTTCGAATGGTGAGCTATCAAACTCGTTTCTTATCATTTTCCTCTGTTAACTTGAAGCCATTTATACATTCCATGTTCAAACTTCATGAAACATCACCACGAGCTCCCTGCAAAGTAACCGAGCTCTTCATCCAGCAAACGATCTTACCTTTCTTGGGCTCAAACTCACTTGAATGTCGAGCTTAACCCAACATTTCTAAAAAGAATGGTTTTACCACAATGCTCACGGTTCTTCCTTATCATATAACACTTGCAGTAAGAATGTTTTAGCTTGGCCATAATAAGCACAATTGTACCTTCCAAACGATGAGAAAATGCCATTACCAATAAAGACCTAATGCTGCCATGATGATGACCCAGGCTCATGCCCATAACATGTCGATAGACACCCTTAAGACTGATTTTTTGGCCTAAAAGCCCTTCGGTATTCTGGTAGTGCACTCAGAAATCTCGGCTCCAATCAACAATTATGCCACTATTGGGATCTTAGTATGGCATAGGTAGTTGTGAGCTAAACCATATACTCATTTTTCCAGAAACTAAAAAGATCCTTTATGTTACAATTTGCAACACATAAAATAAGCCCTTCAAAAAATACGTTGAACAACTGAGGCAACTAAAAGGACCTTGGAAAAATGTACAAGTAACAACCATATGAATTCTTCCTTAGTCGTGGATAAAAGCTAATAGAAATAAGCTAGCTAAAATTATCTTGAAACTACAGTATAATCGTTCATTGTTGAAAACAAGTTTCTCTGAACCTGGTAAAAGAATATTTTTATTGTCTGATTGGACGTACATAATGGAAGGGCATAAATATTGCTTCTGTCCTCAGAGTTTCTCAAATAGACCATTTACGAGTAACAAGGATGTAGCATGCAAAATGGCCGACCAGGTATTTCAGAGTTGACCTTCACATTCAATTCATTTCTAGGAGAAAACATGTTGAGCAATATGAATCATTTCATTCTACACCATTTTAAACTTCCATCTCCTGACTCGGGCAAATTTTATGAAGCCTTGAATAGTGTAACTCCAATCCATCGTATACGGAAGTGAATATTTGTTTCCTAGCTGTCTGCTTGAAGCGCTAAAAATGGCTTCTACTATACTGCAACATGCCTGTGCCTGTGCGTGGGATTTTTCCGCGACCACCGAATGCTCAGAACTATACAGAGGATGAGGAGAAGTATGCTGGCAAAGGCGAACTGATCAGGTCGGGCATCTGTCTGTTGCTGTAAGGAAACTTGTGTCTTCTGTAAGCTGTAATTACGGTATTCCATGAGAAGAAATTTTCTTTTTTGTGAGCCTGAAATTGGATACTGTTTCCAATGTCCACCCATCTCCAACCATCTCGCCATCATCCTCCGTTATCGATCAAAAGATTACTCAACGCCCAATTTGCAATTGCCACTTTAATTCTCTTGGTAACTCGCAAAAAGACTCAAACCACTCCAAGCTGCATGGGGTTTTCATGATGGATAGCCATCATAATTTTTCCACTTGGCAATCTGATCCAATTTCTCCCCTACGTAGAGTAAACAACATGGTTTTCCATCGTAAAATTTCCACTTGGCGGTGCTGCTCTGAATCTCCCCCGCGTGGAATTTCTTCCTTGGCTTGCCACCCACGAAAACCCACTTGGCATTTCTCGCCTTATTTCCCACATCCGGGATTGGACTGCGGGGTTTCGTTATCATTTGGCCATATCTTATTTTGGACAGATGGCCACCAACTTCCACTTTTCCGCTTAGCATGAGGAGACATCATTTTCTCGGTGCAAACATTTCAGCTGTAGCTTGTAAGGTGTGATAATTCTGACAGAATCCTTTATGCTCGCCAACTTAGTGACTCGTTGAAGATGCTCATATAATTGCAAAGCAAATTATGCTCCATGAATATTCTGATATGAAACAGTTCCACCTCTATGAGATCCACTTCCATGAGTTACATCGCAAAACAAGTAAGATCTTGATAGAGAATCTTTGTAATAAATTTCATCAAGTCTCCCGGTAACACTCTCGCTGTCACTTAATCAATTTTCATAAAAATATCTTGAAGGAAAATCCTGAATTTGAGGATGCATTCGATGCTGATCAGATAACAACATAGTTGGACAACCTACTTGCTCAAAAAAGCTTCTACTATACTGCAACATGCCTGTGCATCGAATGCTTGGCCACTTTGAGCGTAGAACTGAAATTCTCCTAGGAAAGTGCCGTGAGGAAGTAATTGGCTATATGTAGCAGCTACAGGGTAGAGAAGTAAGCTTATCTCAGAAAATGAGTGGCCTCCAGAGAGAGTTGATTACGACAGCTCCCGCAGGGTGATCCCAAGGAACTGTTGGTGTTGATCCTGATGTTCTGGTTGCATGCGACCATAGTCATGATCAGTTGTTGTAAAATCTTGCCGATGTAGTAGAAGAACGAGATAAAGTTTTAGTTGAGTTGTATCACCTTTTCATTTTGGAAACTCTCTTCCATGGAAGAAGCTCGACCAAATCTTGAGGCAGCTATTGTCTCCGTCGAGTCATTAAAACTGAATTCATATTCCAACAAGGAAGCATCAATCTCTCCATGTTGAATTAAACCGAGTCGAGCTCATCATTTCTCTGCCTCAATGAGCCAACCATCGAAACATCCTCCGCTCCTATCGAGACTCTTTTATGACAAGCCAAAGTTGGACAACCGAACTTACATTTCCTACTCATGAACTCGTCTAAGGCTTGTGATCTGATTTATGACCGAGTTAGGACAAGGCACGAACTCCTTTGATGACTCGTCTCTTTATTCCTGATTTGACACTGTTTTAGCTCGACCGAGCGAGATAAGCTTATCGAACTCCTCGATGGCTCACATACCAAAAAAATTGAGCGATCTCACCTGATGACCAGAAGTGGTTCCCTGGGACCAATGTCGTGATTTGATAGTAATAAGGCCCTGTTTTCCAAATTTTCCATGTGCGTAAAATTGGATAACAGTTATTTAATTTTAAGATGCAAGAAGGTGAATCTACATCAAGTCATTTGAATGATTTCTAGTCTATAGTAAATCAATTAAAATCAGTTAATATTTCATTTGATGATGAAGTGAAAGAAATTTTATTTCTATTCTCTTTTCCAGATAGTTAGGATAACTTGGTAATGGATATTAGTAATACAATGTCTGATACTAATATTTTAAAGTTTGATGATGTGGTTATTATAATCTTGAATGAAGAAATATGCAGGAAAAGTAGAGGATAATTAACATCTGGTAATGCTTTGAATGTAGAAAGAAGGGGAAGACATAAGGAGAGATCCAAAAACAAGAGTAATGAGAAATCAAATTCTAAGAATGATAGATCTAAATCTAAAGGTAAAGGAATAAACTGTCGGAATTATAGAAAGAAAGGATATGAAAAGAAGGATTTCTGGTTCAAGGAAAACAAAGATAATGTACCATATAAAGGTAAAGGGGAAAACGTTGCTGAATTTGAGGTAATGAAAGATGCCCTTATTCTCTCCTTGGATAGTAAAATTGAATCACGGGTTTTAGATTCAAGAGCTTTTTTCCATGCTACCCCTTATAAGGGTTATGTCAGAAATTATGTCCAGGGTAATTTTGGGAATGTTTATTTAAGAGATGAAGAACCATGCAATATTATTAAAAAATGAGAAGTTCATATTAAATTACAGAATGAAAATACATGGATATTGAAAGATGTGAGATATGTGCCAAACCTCAGGAGAAATATAATTTCTGCAGGACAACTAGGTGAATTTGGTTGCATGGTTACATTCACAGCCAACTCTTAGAAGGTTACCAAGTGATATCTTGTTGTAGAAAATAGTAAGAAGGTATGAACATTGTATTTGTCTACATGTATTATTGATTTCTTTTTTTGAGTTATCAACTTCAGATTCAGATGCAAGCATGTGGCGTAATTGGCTAGGTCATATGAGTAAAAAAGGAATGCAGATCTTAAAGGCAAAGGGTAAGTTGTCAGATTTGAAAGATGTAGATCTTGATTTCTTTGAGCATTGTATTTTTGGAAAGCAAAAGAGAGTGATATTTCTCAAATTTGTGTCAACAAAGAAGTAGCGAAAATTGGAGCTTGTGCACTCAGATGTGTGGGGACTAGCCCATGTAGCTTCTCATGGAGGATATCAATACTATGTGATTTTCATTGATGATGCCACAAGAAAGGTATGGGTTATTTGTATTAAACGTAAATATGATATTTTTGAAACTTTTAAAATATGGAAATCCCTTATGGAAAATGAATCAAATTCAAAGTTAAAATGCATTATATCTGAAAATGGTGGTGAGTATTGCAACAAGACTTTTAATGATTATTATTCAATAAATGGAATAAAAAAAATAGAATGATTCCTAGAACACCACATGCGAATGGTGTTGTAGAAAGAATGAACATGACAATAATGGAATGTGAAAGAAGCATAAGGATACATGCTAAATTATCTTTGCAGTTTTGGGAAGAAGTAATAGACATGTCAATTTATTTAATCAATTGTTGGCCTTCAAGTGCACTAGATAGTGGAATACTAGAAGAAGCTTGGACTGGAAAAGAGGTAGATATTTATTTCTTAGAGTATTTAGTTCAGAATTTTTTGTGCATGTTGATAAAGAAAATAGAAATAAGTTAGATGCTAAATCTAAGAGATGTAATTTCATTGGTTATGGCTTTGGTGATTTCAGATTCCGTTTTTGGGATTTAGAAGACTCTAATATTGTTAGGATTCATGACATTATATGGAATAAAAATATAATGTACAGGGATCAAGTTTTGGTACCCAAAGACGAACCAATTGAAAATTTTGTGAATGAAAATGAACTCTTAGATTTAAAATTGACACCTACAGGTCTACATAGTAACCAATGTTAGTTGACTCCTGACCAACATCGGTCACCTGTACCAGTGTCAGTTATAGAGGATTCAGACCGATATCGGTTAGTCGAACCAGAGTCAATTATAGGTGACCATCATCGATCACTATCTGAGATTGATAAAAATTTATAGAATGAGAAAAATGAGCCTCCGACAGCTCAATCTCAATGAAAAGGTCACAAAGGGTAAATAGACCTCCAAAAATACTTTCACCTTCATTATCTTATTTATTATTGATTGATAGTGGTGAACCAGAGAGTTTTGAAGAAACAATATAGGATGAGACTATCGTGAAGTGGTAGCATTACATGGATGAGGAGATAGAATCCTTGAAATAGAACCTTATATGGGATTTGGTTAAGTTGTCAGCAGGTAAAATAACATTGTAGAATAAATGGGTTTACAGGATCAAGAAAGAAGAGAGTGGACATAAAAGATACAAGGAAAAGCTTGTTGTAAAAGGATTTGCACAGAAATTAGGTATTGATTTTGGTGAGATATTTTCTCCAGTAGTTAAAATTACTTCCATTCATACTGTTCTAAGTTTAGTTGTAGTAGAAGATTTAAATTTAGAACAACTTGATGTTAAGATGAATTTCCTTCATGGTGATTTGGAGGTATATATATATATATATATATATATATATATATGCAGAAACCACCTATTATGACCATGCTCAGAGTCACATTTCCAAGCTTCTTGAAATAAACACAATGGTTAGATTCACATCTCATATAACCATGCTCATACATAAAGCTATCAAATCTCATATACCATTTCCTTAGAGCTTCCTTGATCCCATACAAGCTATATTTCGACCTACACACAAGTTTCTCTTTACCCTTGACTTCATAACAGGTGGTTTCTACATATATATATGCAGAAACCGCCTGTTATGAAGTCAAGGGTAAAGAAAAACTTGTGTGTAGGTCGAAAAAGAGCTTGTAAAGCTCTAAGGAAATGGTATAGGAGATTTGATAGCTTTATGTATGAGCATGGTTATATGATATGTGAATATGACCATTGTGATTATTTCAAGAAGCTTGGAAATAGGAGCTATATTATTTTGTTGCTATATTAGGATGATATGCTCATTATAGGATCTAGTATGTAGGACATTGGTGAGCTTAAGGAAAAGTTATCTCATACATTTACAGTGAAGGATTTAGGAGTTGCAAAGAAAATTCTTGGTATGCAAATACACAGAGACAGGAAAAATGAGAAATTATATTTGTCTCAGGAAATTTTCATACATACATACATACATACATACATACATACATACATACATACATACATACATACATACATATATATATATATATATATATATATATATATATATATAAGGGGTTAGAAAGGTTTAATGTGTAGAATTCAAAACTTGTCAGTACACCTATTGTTGGAAACTTTAAATTGAGTAAAGAAAAGTGTTCTATATCACATGAGGAGGTCGAGTACATGACATGAGTTCCATATGCTTCAACAGTTGGAAGTACCAGACTAGACATTACACAGGTAGTGGGAGTTGTGAGCAGATTTATGGCCAATACAAGTAAAGAGATTTGGAAAGAAGTATAATGGATACTCATATATTTAAGAGGAACTCACATCATGAAATTATGCTATAGAGGATCAGATAGTTCTTTATGCCGTTATGTTGATTCATATATGGTTGGAAATATTTATGGTAGGAGGAGCACCATTGGATATGTATTCACAGTAGGTGGAATGAAAGTTAGCTAGATTTATAGATTATAGAAGGTTGCGACCATGTCTACTATAGAGGATGAGTATGTTGCAACTGCAGAGGCTAACAAAGAGATGATATGGATGAGCAGGTTCATGGAAGAGTTGAGAAATGAGAAAGATGATTGTAGTTTGTACAGTGATAGTAAAAGTGCGATTCACCTCGTAAAGAACTCAACATTTCATTCAATAACAAAACACATTCAGTTGAGATATCACTTCATACGACAGGTGTTGGAGGACGTGAAATTTAAGTTGAAGAAAATTCATACAAATGAGAACCCTACAGATATGCTAATGAAGCCATTTGCAAAGGAGAAGTTGGAGCTACACTCCACTTCTGTTGTTCTTTGAGTTTGAGACTTGAAGAGGGAGAAACAAAGCCAATGAAGAGGATCCAAGGATGGAGCTATATGCTAAAGTGTAAAAATTTATCTCCAAGTGGGATATTATTGATACGTGGATGTGAATTGCTTCACAAATAGCTTATTTACAACTTACAGGTTTACACAGTAACTGGCGTTAGTCAGTTGAGTAGCGTCAGTCACCTAGCATACCAACTAGACCAACCGGCATCAGTTGGGACAATCCGGCATCAGTTGGGGTAACTATTGACGCTAAAATTTTCCTCCATGATTTCTATTTCCTTAATGTATATATTAAGAATACGGTGTTCTTAAGTATAAGTAGTAGTAGTGTCCAGTAGAAGATAACTGCACTGTCAATATAGTGCCGCCAATAATGTATAGTATGGTAACAGTCAAAGTACATTAGGAATGTTGTGGTAAAAAGTAAATATTTGTCGTAAGTGGTCCAATAATGTTAAAATGTCAAAGTTAGGGTAAGTAGAGAAGTAGGGTCTACATGATTATGAATAAGAAATATTATATTGATAATAAGGACAAAGAGTGATGTCATAAGTATTTTGTGTATTTTCTTTGAAAAAACTAAAAAGTCTAAAAAGGCGGAACCCATGTGAAATGATAAGGTTTATCTTATCTTAAAAGATAAGCCTATATGTAAAGATAAGAGTTAAGGTATGGAATATGATTAGTCAAAGGAGATTTCTTATCCTATCTTAGAGATAGGGTGGATAAGCATGAGAGTTCTATAAATAGAGAGGCCACCCCACCTCATTTAGCATAGAAGGAAGTAGCGAGAAATATTTTATGAGAAAGTGTGTTAAGGAAGAGATCATTTAGAAGGTGTGTTAAAGAGGCCATTAAGAGGTGTAATTGTGAAGTTTCTCCCATAGTTATTGTTGGAAGGAAAGTGGAGTTGGTAACACCTAAAGTACTTTATGGGTGAGATTGTAACAATTTCATATTGATAATATAATTTATACTTATATTTCATATTTGTCATCATTCCTTTGTATCATAGTTTATGGTATTCTTGTGTTATGCTTTTTATTGTGTTTCTAGATTACTACCACCAAACTAAAAGATGTGCATTAGTAAATAATCATAGCACGAGGAGCTCCTGATGGAGAAGTATCATAGTGCTAGATTGGTGATGACATTTTGGCTCCATTGCTAGGATCATTCCTTGTTGGTGGATTTTCTAGAGATATATTCCCACTTAGTCATAAATCATTTGGAGGGTAACCTTGTTTTTACTGTGCATAGTAGTTACCATGGTAAAGTTACTTTTTACCATGCATAGTATTTACCACAGTAAAGTCACTTTTGACCATGAATAATATTTACCATAGTAAGGCAAGTCTTACCATAGTAAATATAAGTTTACCCTTGTCATTCCTATTTTACTGTAGAAAGTTGTAAAGTCACTTTCTATTATAGTAATTCTAATTATTTGTGCACATAAGTCTTGCTGATTATACTTGTGGGTTGGTATTTCACTATGGTTACTTTTGAAAATGGGAAAGATTCCTATTTTTTCAGACCAATCTAATGAAGATGCCCCCTTTTTCATTTAAGAATTTAAACAATCTTGCATTTGTAATGGACTCATAAGAAGGGAACAATGGAATGAATTTTTTCCTATCTTTTTGGATGGTTCAACCCTTAGGTGGTTTGAAACACTAGGTGATAATGTGAAAAACTCATGGAATTTATTAACTGAAAGTTATCTTGAAGAATTTGATGAACAATAGAAATATGCGAATCTCATGATTGAGATCACAAAGCTATCCCAAGGATAGAAGGAGAAGATCAACGATTATGATGCTCATGTTCTAGAGTTAAGGAGAAAACTCGATGCCTAGATTCGGAAGGAATGATTAGTGGATGAGTTGATGAATGACGTAGATAATCTCCTATTAAGAATTCCAGTCTTGAGATGAGGATGCCCATTGGTAAAGAGTGTTGTTAGAATCCATGATTGATCACACAAGCTAACCACAAGGATAGAAGGAGAAGATAGGGATTATTTTCCGGTTCCATAATGTATTTCATAATGAACAGAATGATTAAGGGATTGTTGGGTCCGGAAGTAAGGATCTAAGGATAATTATTAGGAGTTGCCCGGAATATCCTTGCAAAATTCTACATGTTGGGGGTTATGAAAGGTAAATTATGTATTAAATATTTTAGCTCCCATGAGGTAATGATTTAAAAAACTGTAGAGTGTGGGTAATTTTATTTGTGAAATAAAGAGCCCTAAAAATTTGAAAATTAGATTAACAATATAATGTAATAGTTTTCTTGATAGAATTTCCACTTACATTTGAAAGGTTTTTCAAATGATTGATCAAAATGTGTATGGAATAAGGGGAAAAGTAGGTGAAATGAAAAATCTATGATTATAAGTTGAAAAGGAAATCCGATCTACGAAGATTCAGAATAAGGTGGATAAATAGGGTAAGGTAGGGTACAGAAAGATAAGGATTTTGGAAATATCTTAAAAAGTGATAATATTGAAGAGCTTATAAAAAAGGCATTGACCCCGCGTATGTCACAAAGAAAGTGAGGCAAATATTCATGGAATTGTCCAAAGGAATAATGAAAGGCGGTGGTATTTTAAAGCTGATTCTAATATTTTTGGTGGAATGTAAGTGAATTCTCAAGGATGCACTTGAAGAATCAATCCAGTTGAGATTGTAACAATTTCATGGTGAAAATAAATATTACTATATTTCAGATTTTCCAGGTAATCATTCCGTCTAGGATAATAGTGATGGTATTCTTGTGTTATCCAGTTATGTTTTTGTTTTCCAAGGATTTCACATCCACCAAACTAAAGGCTGTGCATTAGTAAGGTAATCATAGCACGAGGAGTTCCCAGGAGCTTGAAGAAGTATCATAGTCCAGCATGGATTGCCCCAGATGGTGATGGATGACATTTGGTTCCGTTGCGGGACCATGCCTCGTTGGTGGATTTTCTGGAGAGATATTCCCACTTAGTCAAAAATCAATTGGAGGGTAACCTTGTTTTTACTGTGCATAGTAGTTACCATGGTAAAGTCATTTCTGCCGTGAATAGTAGTTACCCTGGTAAAGTCATTTTTGTTGGGAATAGTATTTACCGTAGTAAAGTCACTTTTTACCGTGAATAGTATTTACTGCAGTAACTTCACTTTTTACTGTGAATAGTGTTTACCACAATAAAGTCAGTTTTTACCACAGTAAGTCAAGTTTTACCATAGTTTACCGTGGTCATTTCTATTTTACTGTAGAAAGGTGTAAAGTCACTTTCTAGTATAGTGATTCCAATTATTTGTGCACATAAGTCTTGTTGATTGTACTTGTGGGTTTGGTATTTCACGGTGGTTACTTTTGAAAATGGGAAAGATTCATATTTTTTTCAGCTCAATCTAATGAAGATGCTTCTTCTTTCATTCAAGAGTTTTAAGCGATCTTGTATTTGTAATGGCCTTATAAGAAGGGAACAATGGACTGAATTTTTTCCTACCTTTTTGGATGGTTCAGCACTTAGGTGGTTTGAAACACTAGGTGATAATGTGAAAAATTCATGGGATTTATTAACTGAAAGTTTTCTTGAAGAATTTGGTGAACAACAGAAATACGCAGATCTCATAATCGAGATCACAAAGCTATCCCAAGGAGAGAAGGAGAAGATAAGGGATTATCATGCTCGTGTTCTAGAACTAAGGAGGAAGCTCGATGCTCAGATCCGGAAGGAAGGATTAGCGGATGGGTTGATGAATGGCGTGGATAATCTCTTATGTAATCACTTCATTCTTGGGATGAAGCCAGAGATCAGACAACGAGTGAAGTATGACTACCCAGCTACCATTGAACAAGCAAAGGAGATTGCAAGAAGGCAAGAAGAAAGCATAGAAGAGGAGCCCAAAGAAATTGTTGCTAAAGTAGAGCCTACACCAGCACCTTTGGTCCAGAATCCACAACCACTCTCAGTGAGAACAAATATTTCTCCTAGTACATCTACTGAGTATGAAGACCTGCTCAAAAAGATGGGTCAGTTAACTATTAATCTTCTTCAAGGAAAAGAATTTAGTTCTCAGGGAGGAGATAGAGGTCTAAAAAGAAATATTTCTGAAGTTGTATGTTATGGTTGTTATAAAAAGGGTCATTATAAGTATAATTGTCCAGATAGAGCTTCTACATCTGGTACAAGAGATAATGATAAAGGAAAAACACCTGTGAATTCTCTTGATGTAGTAGATAAGAGCAGAAATAATGAAGTAGATGTGTTTGTAAAAAAAAGAAAGAAAGAAAAAGATAATCAAGATGGAAATGATCCTAAGAAGATGAAAGGAGAAACTAGTTAGAAACATAGGAGAAGAAAGTTGGGTGTGCAGGATTTTCTGATTTCACA